>JADLZL010003512.1:0-431671 GCA_015844335.1 Chrysopogon serrulatus | reverse complement strand
AAATTTCAAAGTAAAACTTTTAGCTAGCTAAAAGCTTTCTAGCTAAACTTTTTAGCTAGGGGTGTTTGGATGCTTCAGCCTAATAAATTCAAATAAAGTTTAGCTAGTTTTAGCTAGGCGAAAGTAGCTAAACCCAGCTAAAGTTTAGCTACTCTTTCAGCTGAACTATTTAGATGTCTAGCAGCAAATTTAACTAGCTAAAGTTTAGTTTCTGTATCAAATAGACTCTAAGTAGTGTTCACATAGCCTTGGGATAAATAATTAGGTTATGTGGGCTAAAATTGATTATGATTGTTAGTTAATTGTTATGTGTGTTTTACCCGCTGGGTATGTGGGCATGGATAGTATTATCCGTACCCGCACTCCACGCATCGATGGGTAGAAGATTTCTTCCAAGAACACACCCAGCGGTAAAAAATTTATCCACACCCGCCTCTTAATCGGGTAAAACTGCACGGTACTTAGGTTTCGAAAGGGTGCCATCTTGACCTACGATTCCACGCCTCCCTTCCCCCATAGTTATCTTGGTTTATTAATCGCCCATAAAATTATATCATTTCATATAATTTTGCTATATATATTTATTATTGTCCAATATAAACTACATGCTGTATCTGAGTGAGTACATAGCACATAAAGATTTTTACGTATTGAGTTCTTTTGTCTTATTTTACAAAATAGTGTTGAACGCATGGCTAATAAATTAGAAGATACTCCTTATACCTCGTACAATGATGGATGAACTCACCATGTGAGTTTGTCTTGAAGAATTGAGCTAAAAACTTGTGGCAGCAACAGCCGCAAGAACCAGACAATTGTATAAGAACTACGATATGATTAACTTTGGATATGGCAAGCTATAGACACAAGAAACATGACTTAATATTTTGCCTGGGACCAAAATAAGGGCCCTCCTAACAATTAGGCCTAAGAAACGCAAAACTAGGCCACACAAGAATAAAACACGGCTCCCGCCAAGGCCCAAAAAGACTACACACTAACACCCCCCGAGCCCACATTGTGGGACTTCAAGCAAACGCTAACCTTTTCCGCCTGGCCCAAGCCTCCTTTACCAAGGCCTCTGACGAAGTTCCTCCTGCCTCGCCCCGCCTCCCCTCAGGCCTCCTGACGAGGCGGCTCCGCCCGACTCGCCCTCCGACTGCCCGAGCCTTCAAAGAGGCCTCAAGCGGCGCCCGCTCCGACCCCGACGAACCCTCTCGCCGAGGCCTCTGGACGGCACTAACACTCGAGGCCCTCCCCGCCGAGGCCTCCGGGCACTAATACTCCGCCCGCCCGAGGCCTCCCCCGCAGCCGGCCCTGACGAAGTTCCCGCCTTCCGTCCCGACCGAGCCCCCGCTAAGGCCTCTGACGACACGCCATCACCGTCAAGGACCGACCACCGACTTGACGATATCTACCGCCCCGCCTCCCACAAGGGATCAAGCTGCCGACGCTAGCCCCTCGGGTGGGATGGGAGCCGGCCCGCCACCACTCGCACCTCCGCCCACGCCACGACACATGCAATCCCTACAAGAAGGGCCATGCCCGCCACCGTAGGGGCGTCATGATGACTAACCCCCTCGTAATGTGTCCCATCACGGAAGTCCAAATACGGAGCATGCCGCATCCCCGGCAGAGCACGGCGCCACCCTCGCACGGGCGGCCGGGTCTTCCAAAGGCCCCGCCACTGCACCCCAAGCCCGTGAGCGGGGGCATGAAGATGGCCCCGCAGACGTGTATGCCGGCCACGCCAGATACGACAACGATGCCGCTGCCCTCGTGAACCCGACCGGAGTGAGTCAAAGCTACAAAGAGCCACGCACTGGGCACGCCATCATGACGCCCACGCCGACCCCCCTCGCAGAGGCGTACGCCCCTCCTTCGCCAAGAACGAGGAGCCGACTCCACGGAACGGCGCCCGCCATCGACAAGGGCGCCGCATAAGACAAAAACTCCGCCGCCTCACCCGGGGCCTCTCGGCACAAGGAGAGAGGGAGCCCCAAGGCCTCTAGCAGATGAGGCGGCGCCCACCACCGCCTTTTCCTATTCAAACATCAGATCAGAAAAGCCCGGCCCTCCCCTTCCGGCTATAAAAGGGGGGGACGGGGTCCTTCCGGGACAGGTGAATCCAACGAAGCAAGTCAAGCAATCTCCTTGGCAAACAAACACACACACACACTCATCTCACAACGAGACTTGGGACAGTTCCTCTCTCCACCCGCTTGTACACCCTACCCACAGCACTTTGGTGCAGATAATACAAATCCTTCTTGTGTCCTTCTTGCACACCATCCGTGGTTGGGAGCACGCACGAAATTCACTCGCTGGTACTAGGACCACTAGTTTTAGCACCGACAGCTTGGCGCGCCAGTAGGGGTTTGTGCGTGCTTTTCGCTTCCTTCCCGCCAAAAACTCGAATGGCCAAAGAACGACATTTCGGGCGGATTCCCACTCTAACTCCACTCCACTCCAAATTACCGGAGCCGTGGACCCGATCCGTTTGGTGAGCTCGAGTTCGTGTCAACCGGAGTCCAAGACGACATGGAACTTCTCCCCACGGAGTCCGTGGACCTCCCGACCAAAGTTCGGTGGACTCCACCGCCACCTGTCGCAGAGGCGCCGTGGCGCTGCTGCTCCGCCGAGCGACGGACGCACTCACGACGCCAAAGAGCCTGAGAGAGGACCTTGCGGGCGTTAGGGGTGGGCGACGCGCCGCCATCGCCACCACGCCAGCCCATTTGGCTCTGGTCAACGCCGCCGCCACGTGGCGCAAGAACGACGCCTCCACCGGCCATGGGAGCCCGAGGAGGCGCCCCACGCCGCCGGGCCGGGCGCTCCACGGAGCGCCTCGACGCGACATCCCCGACGGATCCATCCACGCCTACGAGGAGTACCTGGTTAGGGCAGAGGAGCAATGGGCGCCACTGCGAGCGCCACATCCACCCGATCCGGGCGCTACCTCGAGGACACGAGCCTGTGGGGTTCCTTCCCGAGCATGCCTTCGCTACCCCGGCTCGACTCCCCTGCACGACATGTACGATCCGACTCGTGAATGCTTTCACGTGAGATCGGTGAGCTCTCAAGGAGGCGGCAACGGCAACGACGGGCGCGACCAGGCCGTGATCCCAGCCCGCCGCAGAGCGACCCTGCGGGGCGCAACCCCCGAGGACCCTAACACATCCCGCCTCCGGCCAGGGGCCACAAACTCCCAACATGCGGGGCCTCCGGGACCGGGCGAGCTACCGGCTACCCCTCGAGGTCCACGGGCGGCCCCGCTATCGAGCGGATTCGGGAGCTTGGGGACAGGCTCGAAGCGCCGACCGCCGCCTCGTTACGACAGAGATAGAAGCGCACGAGCATGCCCACCGTGGCGGCACGCAAATCCTAGCCCCCGCCGCCATCAAGACGCACGACGCCAATGTAAGGATCGCCAACGACGAGGGTGGAGAGCGCCCCCCATCTTCCCACGCCAAGTCATAACGTCAACGCGGCGGCTGCCCTCCTCGTCCGGCCGATGCCGTAACCATCGACCCCGAGGGACGGGTGGATTCGAGATGATCTCGCGAGATTATCTCGAGACCGCCGCTGTCCAAAGAAGCCGAAAGCCCGGCCTCCCTAAGATCGGACACCGAGGGATGAGGAGGACGAAGAGCGCCCACGACGCGAAGCGAAGCTTCTGGTCCATCAGACCCATCGCTGAGGCCGATCCGCGAAGCGCTTTCGACGACCGCGGGCAAAGATCGACGATGGTGACGCACGCAACGCCATCAACAACGCCGCAAAGGAAGCCGGAGCCCGGCCGGATGCGACCGCCACCGCCAGGGCGGAAGGCGCCGAGAAGCGACGAGGACCGCGACGATGCCGATCCTCCGGGGTCGCGCTTCACCGGAGATCCGCAGCAAGACGGTTCCCTTCCTGCCCGACAATGGCCAATCTTGCCAAATACTGGAGAAACGAACCCCGAGGTTTGGCTCAACGACTACCGCCTCGGCATGCCACCTTGGCGGCGCGGACGATGACCGGCTTATCATCCGCAACCTTCCGCCGCACTTGGGTGATTCGCACGCGCTTGGCTGAGCATCTTCCCGCCCGCACAATCCGCGACCGGGTCCGAGCTAGTCGTGGTTTTTGTGGGAAATTTCCAGGGCACATACGTGCGCCCCGGGAATTGTGGGATCTCCGCACCTGCCGCCAGAGGCCCGACGAGACGCTACGTGACTTCATCAGCGCTCGAAGAAGTGCACGGAGCTGCCTAACGTGGCCGGCACTGCCATCATCAAGCAGCATTCCTTGACGGCACGACCTGCAAGGAGCTCGGCCCACGAGTTGGGCCGGAAGATGCCGACCACCGCCAACGAGCCGCTCGAGGTGGCGATGAACTTCGCCTCCCAAGCGAGGAGGCGGTGGGAGCGATTTTCCGCGACGCCGGGCGGCAAAGGGAAGCGGAAGGAGGACAATGCCGAGGGGGAGGCAACCCGCGGCCCCGTAAAAAACAAGAAGAACAAGCACAAAGGGAAAAAGGGCAAGAAAGAGGTGGACTCCGAGGACGATATCGCTGCCACGGCCGACCGATCAAGAAGACCCCCCGAGGCCCCCCGGGCCCGGGCCTTCGACGACATGCTCAAAAAGCCCCGCCCTTTCCACAAATTCCCCGTCAAGCACACTATGGGGGAGTGCGATTTGGCTTGTCGCTTCTATCGAAGCTTCCCCCACCGAGGACAAGAAGAAGAAGGAGGGGGGAAAACAAAGGCGAGGAGTTCCCCGAGGTCCATGACGCCATGGTCATCTGGGACCGCCGGAACCTCACCCCCCGCCATCAAGCGCGAAGGCCGAGAGATATTCTCGGTGCACCCCGCCACCCGCAAGCACTCGCCGTGGTCCGCCGACGCCATCACCTTCAAGATCGACGACCACCCGCCCCTACGTGCCAAAGCCGGGGCGGTACCCGCCGTGGTCGACCCCATTGTCGGCAACGCATGGCTCACCAAGGTGCCGATGGATGGCGGAAGTGCCCTTAACATCCTCTACCCGAAACCCTCGCCTTGTTGGGGATAGAGCGCCACAGCCTTCGGCCCAGAGCTCTCCCTTTCGGGCATGTAGTGCCGGGTAGACGCGCCTGGCCCCTCGGGCCGATCGACCTCCCTGGCCCGCTTTGGGACGCCATCGAACTTTCGCAAGGAGGTCATCACCTTCGACGTGGTTGACTTTCGAGGAACCTATCACGGAATCCTTCTGACGCCCCGCAGATGCGGTTCATGGCCGCCCCCAACTACACTTACCTTCTCCTCAAGATGCCGGGCCCTAATGGCGCCATCACCGTTGGCTCCTCCTACGAACACGCTGCTCAACTCGCGACGCCGAGGCGCCGAGCACGCCGAGGCCGGCCGGCGATCTCCGAGGCCCTCGACACTGCCACGCCACGCCGGGCGATTCGAGCCATCCGACGGAGTGAAGGAGGTCCCCGGCTGACCCCGCCTCCATCCGGCAAGGCGGTGAAGATCCGCGCCTCCCTCGACCCGAAATAGGAAGTTGTGCTCGCCGACTTCCTCCGCGCAAACGCCGACATCTTTGCGTGGAGCCCCTGACATGCCGGGCATTCCGAGGGAAGTCGCCGAGCACTCCCTTGACATCCGGGCCGGGTCCAAGCTGAAAAGCAAATGTCAAGGCCGATTTGACGAGGAGAAGCGCAGGCCATTGGCGAGGAGGTGAACAAGCTTTTGGCGGCCGGGTTCATCAAGGAGGTGTTCCACCCCGAGTGGTTATCTAACCCCAGATTGGTTAGGAAAAAGAGTGGGAAATGGAGGATGTGTGTAGATTACATTAATCTAAATAAAGCATGTCCGAAAGTCCCTTTTCCCTTACCACGATCGATCGATAGTCGACTCCACTTCGGGTGTGAGCTCTTATCCTTCCTTGATGCCTATTCCGGCTACCACCAAATCAAGATGAAGGAGTCCGACCAGCTCGCGACTTCCTTCATCACCCCTTTCGTATGTAACCGCTACGTGACAATGCCCTTCGGCTCGTGAACGCAGGGCCACGACGGGGTGCATGCCGGGCGCTGAGACCACATCGGGCGAAACCATAGAGGCCTACGCCGACGACATCGTGGTCAAGACCAAGGAGGCCGACAACCTCATCTCCGACCTTGAGGTCGCATTTCAAAGTGTCTCAAGGCCAAGAGCTGCCAAGCTCAACCCCGAGAAGTGCGCTTTCGGGTCCCCCGAGGCATGCTCCTGGGTTCATCGCCTCCAAGCGCGCATCGAGCCCAACCCGAGAAGGTAATCGCGTAACGAGCATGGGGCCGATCGAGGACTCAAGGGGTGTGCAACGAGTCATGGGTCGTCTCGGGCGCCTCTAAGCCGCTTCATTCACGGCTCGGGAGAAGGGCCTGCCTCTATCGCCTCCTAAGAAAGTCCGAGCGCTTCTCCCGACCTCCGAGGCCCGTGAGGCCCTCGACAAGCTCAAAGCCGCCTCACCAGGCCCCCCGATCCTCGTCCCCGCCACCGAAGGGGGAGCCCCTCCTCCTCAGACGTTGCCGCAACAACGCAGTAGTCGCAAGGCGCCATCGCCGCCGAGAGGCGTGAGGGAGGGCCACACCCCGCCGGTCCGTAGGCCGCCTACTTCATCAGCGAGGTGTTGTCCGAGACCAAGATCCGCTACCCGCATCCAAAAAACCGCTTCTACGCTGTGGTCCCGACCCGGCAAGCAAGCTCCGACACTACTTCGACGCCACCCCGTGATCGGTGGTCTCCTCCTTCCCGTTGGGGGAGATCCTCCAAAAT
Source organism: Chrysopogon serrulatus (assembly GCA_015844335.1). Classification (NCBI taxonomy): domain Eukaryota; kingdom Viridiplantae; phylum Streptophyta; class Magnoliopsida; order Poales; family Poaceae; genus Chrysopogon; species Chrysopogon serrulatus. Next base: position 424,886 of record JADLZL010003512.1, on the reverse strand, counting down.
CGGAAGTCTCGTGGCGGGTCGCCAAGTGGTCCGTTGAGCTCATGGGGAAACCCTCTCCTACGCGCCAAGGAAGGCTATCAAGTCTCAAGTCTTGGCCGACTTCATCGCCGAAAGTGGACCGATACTCAGCCTACCGCCGCCTGCCTGTGGGAGGCCGGATGATGTACTTCGACGGGTCCCCTCGATGAAGACCGGAGCCGGCGCCGGTCCTCCTTTTTTGTCTCCCCTGGGTGCACATGCGACACGTAATCCGCCTCCACTTCCCAAATACAAACAACATGGCGGAGTACGAGGGCCTACTCAACGGGTTGAAGATCGCCATCGAACTCGGCATCAAGCGCCTTGATGTCCGAGGGGACTCGCAGCCTTGTCATCGACCAGTCATGAAGGACTCAAGCCGCCACGACCCCAAGATGGACGCTATATCGCAAGGCGGTGCGCGCCTGAAGACAAGTTCGAGGGCCTTGAGCTCAACCACGCCGTCCGCAGTACAACGAGGCTGCCGACGAAGCTCGCCAAGATCGCCGCCGAAGAGCCCCTGCCTCCCCCGATGTCTTCACAAAGGACCACACGGCCCCCTCCATCACACTCAAAAAACAGAGGAGGCCACGGAGAATCACTCCGACCCCCTGGGGCCGGGAGATGTCCAAGGTCCCTCTACAACCGAGGCCCCTGAACTCCGAGGCGCCCCTCGGCCAAACCCCAAGGTCATGGAGATCGACGGGAGGATCCGAAGCCGACCCCAAGCCGGACCGAGAAAGCCATACCGATTGATCGCTCGGGAACCCTCCCCGAGGACTTCAATCAAGCCCGACGCATCGCGAGAAGAGCAAAGTCCTTCGTCGCCATCGAGGACGACCTCTACAAACGGAGCCCCTGGGGGTCCTCGCAATGATGCCCACTGGCCGAGGATGGCCTTGCCCCCTGTTCGCAAAATCCACGCCGGGGTGTGTGGGCCACCACGCCGCCCCCCCGCCTCCCTCGTCGGCAGCCGCTTCCTAAGCAGGGGTTCTATCACCAACCGCTGTCGCCGACGCCACCGAGGTAGTGCGCACTCGCGAGGGGTGCCAAGATTACGCCGCCGACGCACCTACCGGCCAGCACCTGCACCATCCCGATCACATGGCCCTTCGCCGTGTGGGGTTTGGACTTAGTAGGACCTCTCAAGAAGGCGCCCGGGGCTTCACCCATTTGCTTGTCGCCATCGACAAGTTCTCCAAGTGGATCGAGGCGCGCCCGTCACCAACATTCGATCCGAGCAGGCGGTGCTCTTCTTCACCGACATCATCCACCGCTTTGGAGTCCCGAACTCTATCATCACCGACCACGGCACCCAGGCTCACGGGGCGAAGTTTAGAAACTTCGCGACAACCACCGATACGCATTGTCCGGTCCTCTGTCGCACACCCACGCACGAACGGGCAGTGGAACGGGCCAACGGGATGATACCGCAAGGGCTCAAGCCTCGATCTTCAACAAGCTCGACAAGTTCGGCAAAAGGTGGCTCGAGGAGCTCCCTCGGTCCTCCGGAGCCTCAGACGACAACGAGCCGAGCCACGGGGTTCACGCCTTTCTTCCCGGTATACGGCCCGAGGCCGCCCCCCCCCACCGACTTGAATTTGGCTCTCCGAGGCTCAAGTCCTATGAGGAGTGGCGCAACCGGGCGGGCTCGAGAACTCGCCGGATATGCTTGACGAGGCCGTGGACGCCGCCCTCCTACACTCGGCAAGATACCAGCAGCCCCTCCGACGCTACCACGACCGGGCGGGTCCGAGCCGAGACCTCAAGGAAGGCGATCTGGTGTCTGCCTCCGCCAAGACAACAGGGGGACGCCACAAGCTCACGCCGCCTTGGGAAGGACCCTTCATCGCCGCCGAAGTCCTCAAGCCGGCACGCATAAGCTCGCCAATGAGGACGGAGAAGTCCTCAACAACGCTTGGAACATTCAACGCCTACGCCGCTTCTACCCTTAAGTTTCCAAGCTCCTACTTATAGTTGTACTCCATGTTTCTCAAAAGGAGAATGGAAAACACTTTTACAATTTTCTCGCAAATGAGAAACATGTCCGAGGCCCCTGGGGCCGAGGACCTCAACTACACTTATACCGCCTCGAGCCCGAGCGAGACTCGGTTTTGACCCATCAAAGCCGAGCCTCCCTGGGGGCTAGACAGGGGGAACTCCCTCCCGAAAGGCACTCTGCGCAGCGCACTTTTTGTTAGTCGCTTTTTGAACATTTTCGTGTTACAAATCTCGAACGCTTGGAAAAAGGGTAACGGAGGGATTACTCCGAAACCTAAGGCTGGGTTGAGCTACGGAGTTGCTTACGCCCATGCGCCACGACACTCCTACTCACCGCCATAGGACGAGGTACCTCATGCTTTGAGGAAGGGTCGCTCCAAACGCCAAGGACGGAAAAGCCACGAGGCCGCCCACGCCCCTAGTGCTAGGGTGCCTCGCTAACCACCTTTGACTAAGGACTCCCCGTGGTCCTCGCGAGGGCCCTAATCTAAGTACGAGGCGAGAATCAAAGGCACGAAAAAGTAAACAAAACGAGAAAACAAATCATAAGGCCTCGCTCACGCCACGGTACTTGTCAAACCGCATGTAATAACAAAAAGCTAATCAAGTTTTTACATGGGCACGCCGGCCCAACATGCATTTCACATCAAGGCGCCCGACCCCCCTCCTCCCCCTCGGTGGCGGCATCCATGGCGCCGGTGGCGCCGGGCTCCTTCGGGCAGCTGTTAGGGAGGATCGCCGCCCTGAAGTGCCCGACCAACGCAGCCAGGCCCCTTCAAAGCCCGCTGAAGCAGCCTCGTCCGAACACCTCCTCTCGCGACCCTCCTCCGTCCCTCGGGCGACGACGAGCCCCTCGGAAACTTTGGGAGGTCGAGGTCGTAGTGGGAGAGGGTCATCGCCAAGGTGTGCGACACGCCGGTCCGGCGGTCGGATCAAGGGCGGCGTGGACGCTGCCACGCTTCCACCCGCCTCGGGCAACGCCTCCAGACGGCCCATGGATCGCCGCCGGCGGACCGCCTCGATCATTGTGGTAAACGGGGTCCGACCTTTCTCCTTCGGGCCTCAGCCTCGCCTCCTGCGCTGAGGAGTAGGCCGTCAGATCGCACTGACCGAGGTCCGCGCTTGCTCCGACGACTTCCTCCTCAACAGATCCGCGGGGTCAGCCTTTTGAGCTGGAATGCAAGGATGCGACCGCCTCAAAACGACAAAGACTTACCTTCCGGCCCCGCACCACCTCCTCCGCCACCGCGCCTGGAGCCGGATGGCCTCATTCAGCCGCTTGCCCAAGCTCGCCCGCACCATGGTGACGTCGTTGACAAAAAGCTGGTGATCGTTGTCCATATTCACTGTGTTCTCTCCTGTCAAGGTCCCGATGGTGCCGGAGGCCTCGGCAAGCGCCGTCCCCTCATCGCCTCTCCTTCCTCGGGCGCGGAGCTTGTCGAGCTCCTCGCCCGAGCAGCCAGCCGGTGCGCAGCCCCTGTTTGCCTCCCGTCGTTGGAGATGGAGCGCCTGCCGAGGCCGGACCTCGAACCGGAGAAACTCGATTTCTCCCGACGCCACCGCCAGTCCTACAACGATCGTGGCCAACGGATTAGCCGCCTTTGGGCGCCATGCCAAGGTAAGGCTTCACCACAAATGTTTGTATTACCTTCAACAGTCGGGGAGGTCCCCTCGAGAAGATCGGGCGAGAGCGTACTGCTGTGTTTTTTGGCCGACTTCATGTACTTATCCGCCAAGCTCCCACCGGGTCGACTCCAAGGCGCCGTCCCAAAGACGTAGATCGGCCGGTCCTCCGGGTCCCGGGCGGTCCGACTGCATAATACGCCAAGCGGCACGCTCGGCCGGGAGGACCTCTACGGGCGCCGCGGTCGACGACCCCATACGGTTGCCGCCTCGAGGAGGTAGCATCCGCGACGACCACCTTTTTTCCCTGGGCGGTCCCCTCCGAGGAGAGGGATCTCCACCACCTCCCGCGCCGAGGCGCCGCTTTTTTTTAGGGAACGGGCGCCGCCTCCATGACCATGTCGCCAAGGGGCATCGGGCAAAGCGCCGCCACGGCTTCGCGGGACGGGCGCCGCCACGGCCTCCACAAAGCGCCGCCGCCAAGGCCTCCGCGCCGGGCGCTTGCGCCTCTCCGCCACGGGGCGGAGGGTGGCTCCATGGCCGAGGGCGCCTCGATCACCGCTTCTGACGCCGCCGGGCGCCACCACCCTGGGGCAGCAAGGGGCGCCGCCAGATCGCCTCAGAGCCTCGCCGCTTGCGCTGAGCAAGCGGGCCGGGCCGGGCCGCCTTGCGCTTTTTGCCGCAGTAGCAAGAAGAGTGAGTCTTCAAAAAGAAAAAGAAAAAGAAAGAAGAGCGGCGGAAGACTAAAAGGACAAACACCTACCGGGCGACCGGGCGGTTGAAACGATCGCTCATCAAGCCGTGCTCGGGCCGGGCTCGGACCGGTGTCCTCGGCCCGCGACTGGGGTCACGGGCACAGACACCGCCCACCGCACCGCCGCCACCTCCGGCCGAGGCCTGCGCCCTCACCCCGGCGGTCCTCCCGCCGGGCCGCCCGAGGGTAGGTCCGAGCCGCCCCCGACGGGGCCGACGGGGCGTGGATGACTCCGGGGGCCTCTCCCTCCCGACGGAGTCACGCTCCGGCCGCCCCAGCCGAAGCCTCGGCGGAGCGAGGGGCGGGGGCAATGTCCTTCAACGGCCACGGCGACCACTCCCTTTCTTCACGGGGGCGATGCGGCCTGCCGAAGAAGCTGTAGTCCCTCCCCTCCTCCCCTCGTCATCCTCATCATCGTCATCGGCGCCGGTGGTGTCCAGGGCGTCCTGGCCTCCCCGGGAGTCCCCGTCCTCCCCGCGCCTCCGCTTCTCCGTGGCGCGCCCACACCCTATGGATGTTCCGGGTCCTTCTTCTTCTCCTTCTTCTTCTTCCTCCTTCCCTCTGCTCCTTCGCAATGGCCTTGTTAGCCTCCTTCACCGCTGAGACGGGAGGCTTCGACGCCTCAACTTCCGACCAGCCCCCGCGAGGAAAAGAACAAGGTGAGGTTAAAGGGGGAGATGCGGGCATCAACGATACAAGCACAATCAAAGGAACTCACCACGGAGATGGCATCCGGTGGGGCGCATCGCGACCTTGTAGAGGAGGGAAGGGTCGGTCACCATCGCCGCCTCCTTCGTCCGCCGACAACCTCATCGAACTCGAGGTCGACGGACGACATCCTTGTCCCAGCCTCAGGGCTCCTTTCCCCGCATGTCGAACAGAAAAGCCGCCTCGACATGAGGGGCAGTGACTCGCCGTTGGTGGAAGGCGGCGATGACGACCGACGATCCAACCCTTTCTCGGGTCAAAGATCTTCAAGGCCCGAACACCTTCTTCGCGGGAGTGGTCTTCTCCTCGATGATCTCCTCCTCCACCTTGCGGGGCTCCGCCTCAAACACCTTCCCGTGAAAGCGGGCAGTGACGGAAGTCGTTCCGAGATAGAACCACTTCGCACAAGGCCACGCTGTTGGAGGAGGCGAGCCTCGCCGGGATGTAGGAATCCCGGTGGCGATTCCGCGGCCGGCAGTATGCAGCTCCCGACGCTGACGGGCATCCTCTTCCCCTTACCGGCGCCCTTGAAGTAGAGGGCGCCCTCAAGAAATAGAGCCGAGATCCCAAGTGGGCTCGACTCCGAGGTACCCCTCTCGCACAAGGCAAAACACCGCCACCGCGAATGGAGTTGGGGTTGAGGTTCTGCAGCTCCAGCCGTAGTACTCGAGGATGGCCCTCAAGAACCGCCCACGGGCATCCCGAACCTCCGTTTCATGGAACGCCGTGGAAGCTCACGACGCACTCCGAGGCGGGTGCGGGGACGTGGTCGGCCGGGCGGAACAATCCACTCCGCAAGGCCTGGTCGGCGCAGGGCGGAGAAGCCCCTTTCCCACGAGCGCCGCCGCCTCCCGGCAGCGCCACGGAGCTCGCTTTCCCACTCCTCCGCGCCGACGATCTCGGCCCTCGGCCATGGCGACATGGGGCTAGGCAGATGCGGTGTGGTTTCTCCCTTCCCGCCTCCCGTTCTCTCGGCGGCGCTGGATGCAGATGGCGGCGGCGGAGGAAACGAAAAGCGGGCGCAAGGGTGAGGAAGGCGAGAAGAAAACCGCACGGCCGCCCACACCGTATTTATACCCGTAAACCCCCTGCCCGGTTCACCTACCCGCATTTAATGCATGATCGCGCCCGGGATTTCCCACTGAGTACACGCCGCACGGAGACCCAGCGCCGGGCGCACGGGCGGCCACAGCCACACGGCCCCGCGGGCGACTCACGCACGATGCAGAATTTTTTCTCCACATAAAATCCCGCACACGGAACCCGGGATCGGGCGCGGGCGCGCCTGGGCAGCCGCGGGGCCGACATCACATCCCCCGTGGGGCCCGCAAGCAAGCACGCACAAGGCGACGACCGCCACGACGGAGAAAGTGGGGCCCGCACGCCGCTGGGCGCCCACATCCCGCTAGCCACCCGGGAAAAGGCGCGCCCACGTCCCCCACGGGGCGGGGTGTTCACACCAAGCGCCCTTCCCCGGAAGGAGCCGGGCGACGGCCCATTACGGTCCGTAGGTACGAAAGCTGGCCCATCTCGTGGTTCGACAGCCTCCTCAGACAGCGGAGTCGTGGGCAGCTCTGACGGCCTCATACACAAAGATAGCCCCTCGCGAGGGGCCGTCCTTGTAGCATCCGAGGCCAGCACGGCACCGAGAAAGGGGGGATCCCGGGGAGAGCACCGAGCCCCGGGACCCGGCGGACGGGACCCGAGCCCCGCCTCGTGGACACCGTGGTGTGCTCTTATGAACGCGCCTGGCCCAAATTAACCCCTAACGAACCCGGGCATAAGGCTTTCACTTGATCCTCCCTAGCAGCCACCGGATCTAGTTGCGTAGACACTCTGGTCACCGACGGCGTGACAAAATCCACCCTCCTCCCTCGCGAAAGGGATGCGCGAGGCGCTCACGGTTAACGGCCAAGTACCTCGGCCGCCCCCCCCCGAACGGGGCTCGGCTATCCCAAGCAAGCCGGAGGGGAAACGCCATCTAACCACGCGATGCATGCCCCTGACGAGCCGACGGGCCCGGGACTCGGCAAACATCAAAACACCTCCGACCGAAACATGTGAGCCCCTGAGAAGCACCCACACCCTCCGAGGCCCTGGGACTTACACCCCGCGAGCCTCCCCGCCCCCACCGGAGAACACTCGAGGGAGAGCGAAACCCTCACCAAGCACGCATAAGCCCTCGAGGGATCACTCACGCCCTCCGAGGCCTCGGGGCACACTCACGAAAACCAAGGCACCCAACAGAAGGGGAACGCCTAGAGCATCTAACAACTAGCCCGGCATGAACTAGACTAAGAAGCACGACCTCATTCTCCGAACGAGTGTTCCCACCCTTCAGAGGCTCTGGGGCCACCGTCGGGGGACCAAAATAAGGGCCCTCCTAACAATTAGGCCCAAGAAACGCCGAAACTAGGCCACACAAGAATAAAACACGGCCCGCCAAGGCCCAAATAAGACTACACACTAACACCCCCGAGCCCACATTGCGGGGACTTCAAGCAAACGCTAATCTTTCCGCCCGGCCCAAGCCTCCTTTACCAAGGCCTCGGACGAGTTCCCTTTTTAAAATCGCCCCGAGCCTCCCTAGAGGCCTCGGACGGGCGGCCCGCTTCTCGACCGCCCGAGCCTCTCAATAGAGGCCTCGGGCGGCGGCCCGCGCTCCGACCGAGCCCGAGCCTCCCTCGCCTCGAGGCCTCGGGCGGCGCCCGAGCCCCCCGACCGAGCCCCCCCCGCCGAGGCCTCCCTGACGGGCACTAACTAACTCCGCCTCGCCCGAGGCCTCCCCGCAGCGGCCTCCTGACGAGTTCCCCGCCTCCGTCCCGACCGAGCCCCCGCGCTTAAGGCCTCGACGACACGCGCCGCATCACCTGGTCAAAGATCGACCACCGACTTGACGTATATCTACCGCCCGCCTTCCCACAAAGGATCGCCGCCGACGCTTAGCCCCGGGTGGGATGGGAGCCGCCCCGCCACCACCACGCACCTCGCGCCCCGCGCCACGGCCACGATACGCAATCCCTACAAGTGGCGCCATGCCTCCCACCAGAGGGCGACATGATGACTAAACCCTCAGAATGTGTCCCATCACGGAAGTCCAAATACGAGCATGCCGCATCCCGGGGCAGAGCACGACGCCACCTCGCACGGCGGCCGGGTCTTCCCGGGTGCCCCGCCATCAGACACCCAGGCTTCCAGAGTCAGGGCAGACGGAAGATGGCCCCATACGCCGTATTCTACGTCGACCACGCCGTATACGACAACGATGCCGCTGCCCTCGAACCCGGACCGGAGTGAGTCAAAGCTACAAAGAGCCATAGCATTCGGGCACACCATCATGACGCCCACGCCGACCCCCCTCAGCAGAGGCGCACGCCCCTCCTTCGCCAAGAACGGGAGCCGACTCCACGGACGGCGCCATCGCCATCGACAAGGCGGCGCCAGCAAGACAAAACCGCCGCCCTCACCCGGCCCTCGGCACAAGGAGAGAGGGAGCCCCAAGGCCTCGGCAGATGAGGCGGCGCCCACCACCGCTCTTTCCTATTCAAACATCAGTACTCAAAGCCCGTCCCCTCCCCTTCCTGGCTATAAAAGGGGGGGGACGGGGTCCTTCCGGGGACAGTGAATCCAACGAAGCAAGTCAAGCAATCTCCTTGGCAAACAAACACACACACACACCCACTCATCTCACAACGAGACTTGGGACGCTTTCCTCTCTCCGCCCGCTTGTACACCCTACCTACAGCACTTTGGTGCAGATAATACAAATCCTTCTTGTGTCCTTCTTGCACACCATCCGTGGTTGGGAGCACGCACGTAAATTCACTCGTTGGTACTAGGACCACTAGTTTTAGTACCGACAATATTTCTTTCAACAATAGTACTAGTTGTGTAAATGTAACCCGCCCAATTTATAAAAAATATAAGTACAAAAATCACTCGCCACGTAAGCAATTAGCACACTTGAGCCCTTATAAACCCGGTAGTCCGAAAATCTCGAAGGATTTCAAACCAAACATCATCAACCAAGATCGCATGAGTTTAGCGTCACCATTCACACGTTACAATAGTTCACAAATAGTTCGATAACATCGAGTGCGGAAATAAAAGTTATTACAAACCAAGTCTCGAATTCAAGTAGCGAAAGTAAAGTAGTTTTTAAAGCTTGACCCACACACACTTAAAGTTCAATATAGTGCCGCCTCGATGATCAATCCACAAAAGCAAGTGGAAAGAATAGTAAGAACGACCATGCCCTCTGGTACTTTAATCCATTGGATATAAGTAGGTCTCACAATACCCGTGGAAGGTATGGCCATCTGCACAAACAACAAGCGGGACAAAACCCTGAGTACAAGAAGGTACTCAGCTAGACTTACCCGACTGACTTAAATAAAAAGACTCCAAGGAGTATGACAGGCTTTATCGTGGGATAGCTCGACTCATTTGCGGAAAAGCAAAGGGTAACCATTTTATAGTGACAAATTTCTTAATCAATCCTATTAATGCTAGATGAGCACCTATACTATACATCATTATAGTTTATTAATCATGATCAAGCAATCAAGTAGTAACCATAATCATATTAGCTTAATCCATCATCATCATTCACAACATTCCATAATCATTACTACGATGGCGTAGCTCAAGTCAAGTGTTCACTGTTCAGGAACGATGGCGATTCGAATCGATTACTACTGAGCTAGGGGGTATTCCTCACACAAACCACACTCACGCGTGAAGTGAGTTACAGGTCATCGTGGCACTTATTCGGGAAGAAACGCGGTTTCGACAGGAATCACCGTACCCAGGGGCCACCCGACTGCCTTAGCCAGCCATGCTGGACCTCGGACTCACTCTTCGTGCCCCCGTAGTCCCCCATCCATCTCCAATACGGTGCGAACGGATCGAGAACCGGCCTAAACAGTGTTAGGCTTCGCGGTCGGAAGGACTTATCCGGCCAGCTAAGTGTGAGGCATGCGCTCAACATGACTCGAGGGACGCCAAGAACCAAGACACGGTCCTTAATCGACATAGACGGAATCACTATGGTCCCGAAACCCCATAAGACTCCGCCTCCAATTACCACAAAGATAACCAAAGAACCGATAATATCAATATAAAGCTTTTTCTTCAATCATAAGTAACTACCTATGCTCGCGGGGTGACGTAAAAATCACCCGACTTTTACCGTGTAAGCAAGCTAAGCAATATAACTCGACCTAGACTAGCAGGGTAATCAAGATAGGATAATCAAGGATAAACAAGGATATAATGCGTCAATGGTTACACACAACTCCTATACTTAATGCATCAATCATAAAGCATAAATAGACTGTTAGAAAGCATAGGTGAGTAAATGCTCCGGGGCTTGCCTTGCTCAAAGTCGCTGGCTCGGTGATTCAGGCACTCGGGCAGGTCTTCCCCTTCCGCCTCCTGCACTCCCTCGGGAACCTCTGGCTGCTGCTCCTCCGACGGAAACTTCTCGAACTTCGAGGCTAGGGGGCCCTCCTGCGAACCTATATGATGCGATGCACATGTATAAGTATAACGAATGCATAGGTGCGATGCTCATGAATGAGTATGATTAACATCTTATTTGATAGAGTATGTGCATATATCCTCTCTACTAACAATCTATTTTATTTACTGAGTACGTGCAAATCTCTTCTCTAACTGCTTAGAGAAGAGCATAAAGCAAGGTGGGTGTGTGCATGCACACACATACACACAGCACATGCATAAAAGAGAACTAGCACTACTTATAAATCACACATCACATAACAGACATGGTACTGCATAACTACATGACCAGCAAGCATTACATAATTAAAAGTGCTCAAAAAGCAATATTAAACTTATTAAAACAATTGCCAAAAGAGCTTATCATTTCATGTGAAATTAAAGGCTTGAACTGTGACCCCTGTATAAACAGTCTAGAAAAATCTACAAAAATTACAGTAGCTATTTCATGACAGTAGGAATCTATGATAAAATTTTCATCATATTTCACTAAGTACAACAGTCTACACAAAAAGATGAAGCAGCAGGACAGAAAAGCACATTTAACTACTTAGTACAGTGAAAAGTATCAAACAATAGATTTCATATTTTTCTTTAGAACTTATTAGCACAAGAGCAGTCATCAAAAATTGTCAAGCCATTTCTCCTTATAGATAATTTACTAAAAATCATTAAAGAAACAGCCTAGAAATGCATTTAAATCATATCTCCATATTTTTTCATAGGAACTACATGTTACATATTTTTCCTAGAAAGTAAATTACATAACAAAGCTAACAAAATAGGAATCACAATTTTCTGAGCAATATACAAATTATCATGCATTTAAACATATTTTAGCCTTTTAAATAATTAAATAAATCTACACAGGAAAACATCACAAAAATGGCATTTCATATTTTTTACAGGTAGATCTACTCATTAGAAGCCTAGCAAAACAATTCTCACCAAATTTGGATCGCATATGTGCCGTTATGAATTAAAAAGCATTTAAATCAATTTCTAGAAAAACATTTAAATCAAAAACCGAACCCTAGCCGGGCCCATAGACTTCGGTCCAGTGGACCCGAGCCACAGACGGCGGGACCCGCTGGTCCATGGCCCCACCTGCCGGTGAGCCGAGCGGGGGGCGTCTGTGGCGGCGATAGCTCGCCCGACGGCGAGGTCTCCCGGCGACGCCAAAGGCACCGGCGTGTTCCTCGCACTGCCGCATCGGGTGGTGGTGTCGGTTGGCGGCGGCGAGCCCTAACGGCGGCGAGCACATGCGGCGGTGGCGGCGGCCTAAGTAGCACGGATACGGATACGCGTATCGGTATCGGAAGGATACGGATACGCGGATACAACAATTTTCTAAAAAAATTCGATACACGGATACGTTTTACTATTTTAAAATATAAAAATTAATGATGCATATTAAAACTAATAACAATAAAACATTGCAGTGTATTTACTATTAATAATGGCATGGCATTTAGGCCCAACAAAACAGGCCGAAAGAGACCCTGCAAGAGTATTTTTGGCCCAAGCCCAAAACGTGACATATATTATATAACCCTAGCAACACACTGCTCTCCTCCTAGTATCCCACCCACTGTTAGCCGCCGCTTTCTGGTCCTGCTCCCGTGTGTTGCTTCCAGGCACAGCAGCGCGGCTGCCGCGAGCGAGTGGGGGACGGCGAGTGTAGAGGAGCGGCCCGGGACAGAGGCGTGGCTGGCGCAACCGCACGCCACGCCAAGCGAGACACAGGCAGCGGCGCCTCCACGACGGCCTTGGCACACCCTGCGACGGGCGGCGGCGAACGCGAACGCAGCCCCTAGCGAAGCGCACGGCCGGAGCAAGGTACGTGCAAGCACGGCGGCCGGGAAGCAAGGACTAGCAACCCGAAATGGGTGGCCGGGTAGCACACGCGTCTTGCCGGGCGGGCAGCGCACGGCAGACGATCCGTATGGAAGCGCGGATACATATCGATCGAGTGGATACGTATCAGAGGAAGTATCAGATTTTTTCTAATTTATTTTTTACCGATACTTTTAGGATACGTATCCGTCGTGTATCCGTGGCGTATCGGTATCCGATACGTATCGGATACGGGATACGCGCCTTCCTCGACGTATCCGTGTTTTGTAGGCGGCGGCGCTGTACGGCGGCGCTCTTGCCGTCTCCAGCCATGACAGGGCACGGCGAGGCGTGAGCAAGCTTCCGGCGAACAAAGACGGCAACTACGCACGAAAACGCCTCGATTCGAGCAGAACGGCGGCGAGCTGCGTGCACGCGGGCGGCGGCGGCGAGCACGACACGGATCCGGCAAGTTCCGTTGAACGAAAAGCCCTAAACGGCACAACCGATTCGACCAACAATGCACGAGCGACCCCCACGGCACAGGAAACGCACGACGGTGTAGAGGAAGAAGGGAAGGGGACGCCGGTGGTCAGTATGAGCCACGAGTTCGCCAGCTCACCCGCGACGGTGAGGAAGGAGGCTACTCAAATTAGCCCTTACCGTGGTTTCGCCGGGCGGCTAGCGAGGTTAGGAGGTGGAGTAAGGTGAGGCGGGCCGATTGGCGGCTTTAGCGAAGCGCGGGCGGTGGCTCAACGACGGCGAAGTCGCACGACGGCGCATTGGCGCTGCTGTTGCGCTGAACTGGGCTGCCGGGTGGTGTGAGGGGCGAGAGTGAGGCAGGAGGGCGAGGCGAGTGAGAGCGAGAGAGTAGCGGCAGCTGGCGCTGGGGTGTAGAGCGCGGCCGAGGTCGTGGGCGGGGCCCTCGCCGCCGGAAGTCCCGGCCCACGCTGCACGCTGCCTCTCGGCCAGCGGGGTCGCCATTTACACGGCACGCGCAGCGTTACTTTAAGCGGCGCGGGCGCGGGAGGGGTGCGGGCCGTGGGCCGTAGCAGGCCAAAACGCCCGGCCATTCGCGGTGGGTTTTTCTCTTTTTTTGAAATTAATTTGCAACCGAACAAAAGCATAAATTTGACAATTTTGCAAGCTTTTTCATGGAATCGTCCAAAAATAAAAGTTGTAGAGAATTAAAAACTGAACAACTTTTATTTTGGGGTCAAGTCCAAATTCAAAACAGATTTTGAATTATGAATTCATTTTGGAAGGAGGGCTTTTAAGGAGGATTTTTAAACTCTTTTGAAATTGCTCCAAAAATTCAAATTTCTTTTGCAACAAATTCTGTTAAAACTTTTCAAAAAGTTGGCACATGGATCCAAACTTGATCAAGCAATTAACAAGGTAATTAACTAACTAATTGACAAGCATGACAAGCAAGATTAAATTTGAAAAGCAAACACATGAAATGATGACATGCAAGCTTGGGTTTTGACATGATGATGCCTATGCCATGCTAATGATGATTAGTGATAATTAATTAGGTGACTAATGCACGCTTAACACCTAGGGTGTTACAAGTTGTCTCAATAAAGAAACATGGAATGATTTGTAGATTGCACCTAAGGCTTGTTCAACTGCTGACTTAAGTGTTGTTTGGCACCTATGGTACAATATCTCTCTCTTACCACAAACACACATCAGCAGCCATGATAATGTTGTATCTTGATTAGCAACCAAATAATCACATAGAGATTTCTCCCAATTCTTTATGATGGGGTAAGACTCCTTGTTCTTTCATGTTATCCTATCACTTATAAGAGTCCGCTCGCTTCGACTTCAACTTATCAACAATGTTTTTCTCTCACAAAAATCAGTGGTTTCAGCGTATCAACCGGCTTATATAAGTTTTGATGAATGGAGCCAGTTATCCAACACAAATTTAGAGAAGATTAACGAGGCACATATTATGTATGTATTGGTAGAAATTGTTGTATACGCATACTAGTCGAGTTCGGGTTTGGCCGATGGCACTAGTGAACATTTGTGTAAAAAAGGGAGTGGGACCGAAAGACAGCAATGAAGTCGTGAGTGAACACAGGTGAGAAATAGGATGAAAGAATTGCAACAAGAATTTTTCTTTAGTATTATTAGTTATAGGTAGTAGGTATATAGATATAGAAGTAAAACATATAGATAGATAAATATATCATTTCTTTGTCGAGTAGGGAGTGTATAGTAATAAGCAGAGAGAGAGAGAGAGAGAGAGAGAGAGAGAGAGACAAAACTAAGGTACCTAGACACACACATAGTACTTAGATATGATCATCAGTATAGTATTGATTGCAAGGATTGGCGATGTTAAATCACCGACTACGTCGCTATAGGATACTAGTCTATTAGGACTGGTTTCATTAGTCATTGATGACAACGGATTGCGCACTGCGCTGCACCGAATGTACCACCATCATCATCATTGATGGATGAAGATGAAGATACGATGGATCTTGGATGCTTCTTTATTGGACGTGAGTGGCGCACCGGGACGACTGGGAGGGGAAGGAGACCGAGGACCCCTGCTGCTGCTGCTGTCCTGGTGCGACCGCCGGCGCCTGCAGCAGCACGGCGGCGATGCAGTCGACGGTGAGGCCGTGCGTGGCGGACACCCAGGCGGCCACCTTCCAGCGGAGCTGCCCCTGGACGTGCACCCTGAGCAGCCCACGCTCAGGCGGCGACGGCGACCTCCAGGTCCAGGCTGAGTTGGACGTGAGGATGGCCGACAGAGCCACGTCGCCCTCCGGCTGTTCTAAGGGCGTGGGCATCAGCGGCGCTGCGCCGCCGAGAGGCACGCCGGCGTAGGAGGCGGTAGCCTGGAGCTGGTCGTAGAGGGCGGTGGCGTGGGCGTTGGGGTTGTGGGCGGTGAGCGCGGCGTCGACGGTGATTATTATTGTAGGAGAGGCGGAGGCGTTGGCTACCGTGGCGGCGAGCAGGGAGAAGCTGGGGCTGGAAGGGCGGAGGGTGAGCCACAGGATGAGCGCCAGCGACAGCAGCGACGCCACGGTGGAGGAGACGGCGATGAGAGCCCGTCGGTTGCCGTGGTGATGGTGGTGGTGGTGGTGGTGGTGCTTGTGCGGACGAGAGGAGGACCTGGAGCAGTCCCTTGGGGAATCCTCAGGATCACCCGTGATCAGAGACATCTCGATCCCTTTAATTTTTCGGTGCTGCTGCTGCTGCTGCTGGTGCCGAGGGACGGAGGGAGACGATGATCGACACGGCGCCTCAAGGAGTCAAGGTGAGGAGGAGGGGCTCCTTTAATTCGGTTCCGCTCTGCTCTGCTCTGCTCCTGCTCTGCTCTTGCGGCGGCAGGCCACATCGATGGTGATGGCAGCGATTCAGGACCCGGAGATGCTAAAAGGAAAAATAAAGTTGCAAAAGTTGGCGAGACGTGGATCGGAGATAAAAGAAGGATGAACGAACGAACGAACGACACTCCTGCATGGCGTAAAGCTCAAGCACAATGCAGGGGCAGGGCAGGCCGGCAGGCTCCATACTCAACCGAAAATCATCAACATCATCATCATATGGACAAGTACTTTCACCGGGACGTAAATTTGTTTACATGTTCATTCATATTTTTTTTTCTAACATAAAAAATATATATATATTTGGGAGTTGATGTCCATTTCCAAAACGTCGCAGTTTGCAAAGCCCGGAAGGACGAGGAAGCAACACGTCGCGCTATCGCAGTATTTGCTTACATGTAGTACACGGAACGACAGAGCTGAAACTGCAATCATCATCATATCACTGTTATATCAATCACATAAGAACAAGGGTCATGCATGCAGTCCCTGTCTTCCTTTCCCGAAAGCCCCCTGCCTGCAGGATTCCATTTCTTCCATGGGCGTGCTGTGGTGGTGGTGGTGGTGTTGAATCATGATTCATGCCATGCCACTAAGCCACACAAAAGATCATAAAGGCAAAGCAGGTATCCACCCGGAACATTCACACAATATATCCCATCTACTACATCTATCGACACTACTTTATTATTGATACTGCTGCTCTATGATTTTTTTTCCCTTTCAAATAGAAGACAAGTAATATTCATTCATCAGACTAGAATTGATTTCCTCGTTGCTGGATTCTATGGGTAAAACTTAAAAAAAATAATATGCTGTTCTACCATGTCAGTGAAGTTGAAAATATGCTCCACCGAATTGGCAGGCAGGGATGATGAGCCAAGGTCTCTCATCTTCCTTGCCAAACGAAAAGGATGGCAGCATTATTGACGCGCTGCGCTTTTCACCAGCTCTTAGACTCTGGGAGAAGAGACGAAGTGACCGTGAGAAACATGCTCCTCAGTATCCAACTACTGACTCCTGAGTTACCTAAACAACCACAAATAACACCATCCATCACAATCACCTCACTTACCGACCCGGCAAGCATCGACAACCACAATATACATACAATAAGCTCCTAATCACTCACCGCTTCCACCAAAGGCAGCACCAAACTTCACCATGATATAACATAACAGCTAGGGAGACTAGCACACAAGCATTCTATAATTCAGCACAAGGCAGAAACTGTCAAATCATCTGTGAATAATTGAGAATAGTGAGTAAATATCCCCATCGACAAGTTCAATATCCAAAGCAACTTTCTGCTTGCATCCCCATGTAGCCATTTGGTGTTTTTTCATCACATATGCTCAACACATCTCCAGATGCACAAAAAAACAAACGCTCACTCGTGTTCTTCATCACATGCTCATCGCACCTCCAGATGCACAAAAAAGAAAACACCTGTTCACTGTCCAACGAGACTTTGCTTGCTGCTCACAAAACCTGACTGCCACCCAACCATCACTGGGACCCACTGAACTTGCCCATCATCTTTGCAATGATAGGGCCCACCTTGGGATTAGCTTGGTGCTTAGCAAAGTTGGCAGGATTGTTCATCACTGGAATCAGGCAATAAAACAATGGGTCAAAGCAATAGATGTGTACATTAATTCTATAAAGCCAAGTGGCAGGTGAAACGATGCAGCTCTGTCTTAACATTCTGGGTCAAATCACTGTCACTGAATCCATACGCAAATTCCATAACCAAGAAAAAGAAGGTAACAAAGCACAGCTTCACATCTTAACAGAACATCACTGAATATGCATGTAAATTCTATAACCAAGAAAAAAAGGTTGCACAGCGCAGCTTCATGTCTTGACATACTACTGTTAGCTTGGTTCTCGAGTGGAAATGCTAAGTTAACTATACCTACACGTGCTCCAATGGGACTGTAAAGACTTACCATTGACTGCAAACGCAGATTGCTGTCGCTAACTAGCACTGTCTACAAGTAGACTCTTCCTAAGTCACAATCAAACCATTTTAATCGCACTACCAACAATCCTCTCACAAACACCACTCACTGTGATACCTAAATATAAAACTAGTATTTATAAACTTAATTTAAGGAAATCAAATAACAACTGAGAACCTCTGTAGCACTGCACCAGAGTTGACAAATACATTATTCAGATACCACAACAAATAGGTAGCCAAACTTGAAAGTAAACAAGCATGACAAGATTTGTGTGGGGAATCAGAAACATACCATCTTGTAGCGCCGCCATGACCTCTGGGTCACTGAATGCTGCCATCAGGTCAGGGTCCTGGTAAACAAAGAAAGCAGAACATTGTACAAAAGGGTGATTCATGTGTATCAAACGTGGATAAAAGATTGAACATAACCATGGTGCAACCCGCCAATCACTTACATTCAGGATTTTACTCATATCAACATTACCGGGACCACCCCCAGGGAAACCTCCAGGCATACCACCCCCAGGGAAACCCCCAGGCATCCCTCCAGGGAAACCCCCACCAGGCATCCCTCCAGGGAAACCCCCACCAGGCATCCCTCCAGGAAAGCCTCTGGGAGATGCACCTCCTGATGAGCGACTTGACGATTGCTCCTTCCTCTTGGCCTTGTCATAAGCAGCCTGGTAAAATAGAACAGGGAATTTGGTTCAGATGCAACCATAAGTAGAATCCTCCAGAGGGAAATGCATGGAGGCCTGCCTTAGTATGAATTACCTGTGCCTCTGCACGTCGACGAAGCCGATCACGCTCCGCTCTCTTTTCCTCCCTCTCTTTTCTCAGCCTCTCGTACTTCCTGCGATGTTCCACAATCTTGTGAGCGTTAGGCTCCACCTGCAAGATTACCAAATACAGGACATTGAGCAGTTATTATCGAATACAGGATAATGAGCTAACAAGCTTCCTGCTTACCATGCAAAGTATAAAGCTAGTTCTCAAGAAACTCACCTTCTTGAGCACAGCACTGATCTCCTCATCATAATCCATGTTAGATGCTGTGTGCAGATCACGAGCAGCTTCCTCCCATTTGCCAAGCATGGCATATGCCATTCCACGAGTTTTATAGCCTTTTGCAGAGTCTGGGTTGATCTGGGGGGCAGAAACAAACAAAATGACAGGTTAGGTGCATCATGACCAGCATTTTAGGTCTCAAGTATGCCTCTTGGTATCTCCTAAGAATGTGTAACATAGCATTTACAAGATGACTCACCTGTAGAGCAGCATTGGCATCACGAATGGCAGCAGCTGGTTTCTTCATTTTTATAAACACAGATGCTGTATAAACATAAGAATTCCCCAACATGATTAGTATCTGTGACGAGTGATTCATCATGCATAGGTGGTGGCATTTGGCATGTAGTGGCTGTCACTTACCTCTAGTACCATACATGATAGCTGAGAGTGGATTCAGCACTATTGCGTTGGTAAGGTGTTCAATAGCATCTTCAAGTTTTCCTGACATGACAAGACCAACAACGACACAGATTAAAAAGTTTTACATGCTGGAGATGGCTATATGCCAAGGCCAGAAGAGGATAAATTGCAGAGAGAGAGAGAGAGAGAGAGAGAGAGAGAGAGAGAGAGAGAGAGGGGAGAGAGAGAGAGAGAGGAGGGGAGGGGGGGGGGGGGGGGGGGTGGAGCAGAGTACCTTCAGACATTGCTTCCATAGCCTTGCCTTTTGCTTCTTGAGAGGCATCGCGGTTTTCCTCAGTCACCTCCACCAAAGGATCTCCCATCTGCCATGGCAAAAACAGACTTAGCAGCACATCTCCCTTGTCGCTAGGATCCCCACATAAAAGAGAAAGGGAACATGTTAGTGGCAAGAGAATGGAGTACCTTCTGTGGTGGGTCATCATGGTCCGACTGTACAATGTCTCCTTCAAGCTCAAGATCAGACTCAACAATCTCTTCATCGAGCTCGTCTGGCTCAGGAGTGGGATCCCTCATATCCAGATCGTCGTCATCATCGTCATCGTCATCAATGTCGTCCATGGAAGATCTCTGCAGCACATAATTGCGTATGAACAGACAAGGACTCAAGAAAGGACCTTGGATGGGCAGCAAACGAACTGTCTTTTCAATGATACGGAGTGGGAAAAGCAATTCAGTTTTTTTTTTTTTTTTTTTTTTTTAAATCTCTGCGCCCTAGCAATTTCACATTTTTTGAAGGAACCCTAGCAATTTCACTTGAAGCGCCATCCAAAAGTTCCACATGCTTTGCAATAGGTCTTATTAAGTCTCTGTTTTTTTGAAAAGAAAAGAAGGATCCGAGAAGGTACTTGAACTGGGTGGATAGAGGAGGAGATGGATGGGTAATGTTACCTTGGGCTTGTCGAAGGAGGCGGAGGCGGAGGCGGCGGCGGGAATTTTGGCACCCAAACTGCAAAAAAAGGTCCTCCGATCAGAAAGAATGAAGGACGGTGGGGGCGAATCGAAAGAAATTGCGAGGAGCGAGGGATGGGAGATGGACCTGTGGAGGTAATCCCGGAAGAAGGCGAGGCTGGGGTCGGCGAGGAGCGACGGGTCCTTCTTGCACGCCTCCACGAAGTCGCGAAGCTCGCGGAGCTTGGAGGCATCCATCGTTTCGGTTCCCTTCCCTTCCCTTCCCTTGGCTAGGGTTTAGTTAGGGTCCTCCCCTCTTCCTTCCTTGCGCTTCCCTTCCCTTTTGACAGACAGACCGAGTGGAGTGGAAGTGGAGAGGGAAGGGTGCGGCGAGGTCAAGTCACGTGATCGGCCGGCTGGCAGCTGCGCCTTCCTGTCCTTCCTTCTTCTAGTGCCTTCTATAGTATTCTGCACAGCCCCCGGCCCACTGTCAGTGAGCGACGCACCAGCATGGGCCGCTCATAGGTGGGTGGGTGGTATGGGCTGGGAAAGAAATGAAGGCCAGGCCCATGAAAGGGAAGGGAAGTCATCAGGCCCACGAAAGGAAAGGGAAGGGAAGTCACGTGACAGGCATGGGGAGGAGTTGACTGATTGATGATGATACTCCTCAGTCCCCGCCGGTGAAGATGGCCTGTCCACCCCCACTACTCAGTCCCAGCACCGGGACTCCTCCTCCCCTGGCTGGATCTCCTCTCCTCTCCTGTGGTCTGCGGATCCAATTTCGCCGGAGCACACGGAAGCAGCATCAGGAGAGGGGGAATGGGATCAACAACAATGTCCCCTCCACCATTCCCCGTTCTCCTCCTGCTCCTCCTCCTCGCCACCGCCGCCGCCTCCGCCGGAAGCAACAAGGCTGAGGAGGTGGACGACCTCCAGTACCTTATTGACAACTCCGACGACATCCCCGCCAACGACCCCGACGGGTGGCCTGAGGGCGAAGACGACGACGACGACCTTCTCTTCCAAGATCAGGACCAGGACCTCCCAGGCCACCAGACGCAGATCGACGAGACCCACGTCGTGGTCCTCACCGCCGCCAACTTCTCCTCCTTCCTCGCCGCCACCCGCCATGTCATGCTTGAGTTCTACGCCCCCTGGTGTGGCCACTGCCAGGAGCTCGCCCCGGAATACGCCGCCGCCGCCGCTCATCTCGCCGCCCACCACCACCAGGCCCACCTCGCCCTCGCCAAGGCCGACGCCACCGAGGAAACCGACCTCGCCCAGAGGTACGACGTCCAGGGCTTCCCCACCATCCTCTTCTTCATCGACGGCGTCCCCAAGGACTACAACGGCGCCAGGACCAAGGACGCCATCGTCGACTGGATCAACAAGAAGCTCGGCCCGGCCGTTCAGAATGTCACCAGCGTCGACGAGGCCCAGAGGATACTCACCGGCGAGGACAAAGCCGTCCTTGCCTTCCTCGACACTCTATCCGTACGAACCAACCATTACCATTCGAAATTATTTTTGAATTGAACTAGCTAGTTCCTGCACTTTGTCAGGCACTAACCACCTTTCGAATCCAATTATTATTCTTCTGTTTAATTGACAAGTGATTAGTAGTTGATGACTTGTATGCTGAGACCTTGGACCCTTTTTTAATTATTATTATGGAAATTCCTCCTTTTCAAATGCTATATAGGGTGCTCACAGTGACGAGCTTGCTGCTGCTTCAAGGCTGGAAGATAGCATCAACTTTTATCAGACTTCGAGTCCTGATGTTGCTAAGCTCTTCCATATCGATGCAGCAGCAAAGCGTCCATCCGTAGTACTTCTGAAGAAAGAGGAGGAGAAGTTGACCTTCTATGGTAGGTGCCTTCATCTCTAAGTTATTCTAGAGCCTTATTTTCAATTTTGTGTGCACCTGTTAACAGATATAATCCAATGTGCATGATGCAGATGGGGAGTTTAAAGCATCAGCCATTGCTGATTTTGTGTCTGCTAATAAGCTTCCTTTGGTGACCACACTAACTCAAGAAACTTCCCCTTCTATTTTTGGCAATCCAATCAAGAAGCAGGCATGTCTTGTTGCCTACAGTCGGATCTCTTTTCTGCATTCTAACATTGTTTTTTTTTTGTCCATGTACTGTTCCTTCACTGAGATACTGTCTTTGTTTTGCAAGCCAGATTTTACTTTTTGCCGTTGCAAGCGAGTCCTCCAAATTTATGCCCATCTTTAAGGAAGCAGCAAAGCCATTTAAGGGAAAGGTAATTCTTTCTGTTTGTTAGAGTATATTTGGTAGTTAGGATTGTAATCCACTATTGTCATATGTGTCTAGGGAGGCATCTTGCCCCCTAAGTCTGTACTCTATCTCTACAGCCAGAGAGGCTCAATCAATCTAATCCCACGCTGTTAACCTCAGTCTGACCGCTTGCGATGCTCCCACTATGACGGTGGGGGATGTTAGAGTATGCTTGGCAATTATGATTGTAATCTGGTATTGCCATGTGTGTCTTGGGAGCCAACTTACCCCCAAGTTTCCGTACTCTCTATATACCACCCGAGCAACTCAATCTACCTCGCTTGCACTGTTGACCCACTGATTTGTTTGAACTTCTATCCTAAACTTTGTTCCATGTTCTATGTTCAAGTTAGTTTCCAACTCATTGGTTGTTTTTCCTTGTACTATTTTTTTTCTTATTACTTCTTGGTGTTAGTGTTTTGCTAATCAATGATGAGGTGTGTTCACTTATATGCAGCTATTATTTGTCTTTGTGGAGCGGGACAATGAGGAAGTTGGTGAACCAGTTGCCAACTACTTTGGTATTACTGGACAAGAGACCACAGTAATACCTTTTTTTTCCTTACATCATTAACCTGTTTTCATGTCTTTATATTATCATTTTGTAAATTCCAATTGCATTCCACGGCAGGTTCTTGCTTACACTGGTAATGAAGATGCTAGGAAATTTTTCCTTGATGGCGAGGTGTCACTTGAAGCCATTAAGGTAATTACTGAAATATATAATGCACCAAAGGACTATTGCTGATGGTTAACAGTAAATATTCATTATGTTACTAATTTTAGGCTGATTGTTTTACATGAAAAAAAAAAAAATCAGCAGGGGAAGCCACCATTGTTAGGATTTTAAGCTGATTTGTGTGTTTAAGCTAACCATTACTTGACTTAGGGTTCCTGTCCATGTGTTTTCTGTTGAGTACAATCCATCAACGGTGTCATGTCCAGGCCCCTAAGCACCATAAATTCAGATTTGGTCCCAAAACTTGTTAATTGTGCCACTCAAGTACAAATCTTCTTAGACCGCTTCCAACAGTGCCTCCTCAGTTGGCCATAAAGGATCCTTCTTGTCATTTTTCATATGTGGAGGGGAGAAGGAAAGGAGGAAAGCCAGCTACTAGTTAGTAGCTAGTCTGTAACAACACTTAGAGAAGCATGCAACATTTAATACCCCTATTTTCTGGACTCCTATTAATTTGAAGAATGTGCTATAGGTAGTCCATTGTAGAGCTAATGTGCTGTGCTATCTATTTCTTACATGGACAATCTTATAGCTAGTGACTATCTACAGTGTTCGAGGGTTCTTAATAAATATGTGCTTGCCTATCTGGCGCACCAGTGTAATTCTCTCTCTCATAGATAGGTACACTAACGTGCAAAATCTCATGAACAAATTGCAATGCTCTGCTTTTATCAAAATTAGCACTAAACTGTAGCATTTGTTTTTTTAAACAGTGTACTGGCGACATTTCAGTATTTTGTTACTTCTGATGTGGGATTATGCTAGTGCTAGGGAGAGGGACTAGGGAGTTGGTGATCTTTACAAAATCTCATCTATCTTTTTAATACCTACAATGTTTTGGCTCTTGCACAGGACTTTGCTGAAGGTTTCTTGGAAGACAAGCTTACCCCTTTCTATAAGTCTGAACCAGTACCTGAATCTGTGAGTTTCAACTCATGAAAATTATCTGATATATCCCCATTCTTGATTCAGTTTGCATTACTGAGACATTGTACATTGTGTTCCCACACAGAATGATGGGGATGTCAAAATTGTTGTTGGGAAGAATCTGGATCTAATAGTTTTGGATGAATCAAAAGATGTACTTCTGGAGGTATGTTCTTGGGACTTTGGCAGACATTTAAGAAAGGACATCGGCATGGTTACCCCCACTTTGAGGGCTAATTTCTCCTCCTTTTTCTATTTCACTTCGCACCATTGCCCCAGCTGTTCCCATTATGTTTTCACCATTGCTGTTACTTTGCTTATAAACTAGGGCCAATGTTGCAAAGTGACAAAAGGAGCGCAAACTCAGAGTTAGGTCTTAAAGTGGGGGGCAGCCATGCATTTCTCTCTTTGTGAAAATAGGACTTATTTGTTATTAATGATGACACACGGTTTTGGATGTAGATTTATGCACCGTGGTGTGGGCATTGTCAATCACTGGAGCCTACTTACAACAAACTAGCCAAGCATCTACGTGGCGTTGACTCCCTTGTGATGGCCAAAATGGATGGTACTACCAATGAGCATCCACGTGCAAAGGTTTGTATTACTTCCTTGGATGGTTGGTTTTAGCTGACCATCCATTTTCTTGAAAATGTTTTGCTTCCTTTCCTTGTTATCTTTTATATGTATCATTTTTAAAGCTTATCTCAGATGTTACTTTGATGTTTATGTTTTTGTAACTTATGTCACTAGGATTTATAAAAAAAATGTAATGTAATGCTTGCAATGTGTTTAATTGACCATATCAAGGGAAGCACTAAGTTTGGGAGCCTCGTCAATTTCTGAACTTTTCTGGCTATGCCATTAGTAGTCATGACATGAGAAACAACATTTGACCTCCTTTTTTGCTGAAAGTTGCATTATCTTATGATGGACAAAAGAATATAGATCTGTTCCTGGTCTGCTGCTGTGTGCATGCCATACATGATTGTTTTTTCTTTATCCTCTACTTGTTAACCTAGATGCACAATGACACTATGGATGAAGACCTGTGATGCAGCTTTCTGCTTCACTTGCCATTCCATACATGATGATACTTTTGTAGGAAATCACTCTGTCTTTTGAGTGTTTATCACAAGCAAGAACTACTTTTTCTCTCTGGTGGACACACATGTTCAAAACAACACAAGTTTTTGTTCGATGCGGCCATACCTGCCCCTCATCTTTTTCTCAGATATATATAGCTGATACAGGGCTATTAACCTGCCCATGATGTCCTCCTTTTTTTTTTTTTTTTTTGAAACTGATATCCTCCTAATTAATGCAGTCAATGACAGATATGATCTGTTCATTATTGTCATTAACTACAAGCTAAAATCTCACTAATAGCAATAGACTTAGATACTAGCTGAACCTGGACAGACATGATTATTTCCAACAACCGTGGCTCATTGTACACATAATTTGGTAGTCTCCTTAGGTTGTCTGCTTGAATTTCAATGCATGGGCAATTTGATTGACTGTTTGCATTATGTTCAATTTTACTACCATATTTGCATGATACAAAACTGAGAGTTGGGTTCCTGTTACAGTCTGACGGATACCCAACGATTCTCTTCTATCCAGCTGGGAAGAAAAGCTTTGAGCCTGTAAGTGCTTATAACTCTATCGTTTTACTTGTTGATGATGATATTAGGCATTAATCACATTATTCGCAGCAGTGCTATCTTTATGCTTTGTTAGGACTTCAGCTAAAAACAGATACACCTATCTCCCTAAGATATGAACATTGACCGATTCAATGTGTTGGTTTGTTTTTGCTATACCTTTGCAGATCACTTTTGAGGGGAAGCGGACAGTGGTAGATATGTACAAGTTCATCAAGAAACATGCTAGCATCCCTTTCAAGTTGAAGCGCCAGGAGTCAGGAACCGAGAGCACTCGGAGGGAGGGTGTGACGAGCTCTGGTACGAACGTGAAGGACGAACTGTAGGGCATTGAAGTATATCATATAGCTCTCGGCTGGCTGTTAGTTTTTTAGGTGGATATGGATCCTCCTCTGCAACTGCAATCTTCCCTTCCCTTGGTGAATGACGAGGGAGTAGCAGAAATGAGTACTAGTAGAAGAGTGGTCAGCTTGGGGACTTGAAATTGGAACAGATCGGCATATGGTCAGATAAAATTAAATATTTTTCGCTTTGCTTTCAGTTTTGAAGAAAGATTGTGCTAGGATTTATAGCATATAGGAAAAGTATATATAGGTCATTGATGCATGTAGATGGAGGTCTCGAAGTACACACACACACACACACACACACACACACACAAAGAATGCTAGCTGGAGCTGGAGTGAGCTCCCCTGACCCCTGGACTGGAATATACATACAGAGCGAGGGAGCTGATCTATGGAGGAGCATGAGCAGGAGGCAGAGCGATCTCAAGGTCCGGCTCCGCCGCTGCCAGTGCCACTGGTGGCTCCCTGGAACTGGAAGCACTAGCATGGCCCTGAGCGTTTGTAGCGGCGGTCGTGGTGGGCGATGATGCCACAGCAGCGTGTGTGGCCCTCCATCTGAGAATCTGGAGGAGGGCGGAGTTGGTGCAGATGGCGACGCTGAAGCCCGCGAAGGTGGAGAGGATGATGGCGATCACGGCTTGCATCTGCACCTGGTTGGTTTGGTTCACACAGCAGATCGAGTGGTAGAGAGACGATGGATGGATCAAGCAATGCAAGTCAGGCAAGGTTGTTCTTACGTATCTGTAGAAGATGTGCGTGAAGAGCACAATGGAGAGGAACTGCACCGCAGAGTAGATCCATACGTATCGCCTGGACACCATCTTTGTCGTGGTTAGGGAGGAGAAGAGGCCAAGGACGCAGGCGAAGGGCAAGGAGATGGCCAGAGCCGCCGTGCCATGGTCGCCGACCTGCATACATTTCATTTCCATTCGCTAGCTGTTCCAGGAAGGAGAGGAGGACCTAGGAAGCAGAGAGTAGTGGAGAGAGCACAGAGCAGCAAGCAAAACTGATACATACCAGCAGCTGTTCCAGGAAGCAGAAGTAGGCGAGCATGCTGACGATGACGAGGATTGGCGTGCCGTGCCACACCCTGTATGGGCTGCTTCTGAATCTGCTGCTGCTGGTGGTTGCGATAGGATCAGCTTGCGGAGTGCCCTGCGCCTGAGCCAGAGCCGCCGCCGCCGCCTGAACGGCAGCCGATGGACGACGAGCAGCAGCAGCTGCTGCTGGGTCGTCCGGCACCGGCAGGCGTCGCAGGGTGACCGGAAGGTTGAGCACCTCCTGGCTGCACACGTCGCAGGTGCCGTTGCCCTTGATGCTGAACCACTTGATGGCGCAGGCCCTGTGCGCCAGGGCCAGCTCGCCCTTGCAGCAGCACTCCAGCTTCAGCACCGCCTCCTCCGACAGGGCTACCATGCAGATGCGGCACACCGCCTCCTCGGCCGAGATGTCCTCTTCTTCTTGATCCTCTTCTCCGCCGGCGGTAGCATCTAGAGGAGTCGGAGGAGGTGGAGGAAGAGGAACACGCAGCGGCACCACTCTGATCCGCCTGAGGGAGCTGGAGTCTGCCACTCTGCTCGATCCTTTTCCTTTTGTGGTGCCGCTGAGTCGCCTGGCGACGCTCGTAGCTGGCACCGACTGCGAGCGCCATACCTGCCTCAGCTCCTCCTCCTTGTCCTTATCCTTGGCAGCATCGGCACTGGCACCGGCATCATCATGCTCGAGTTGATGTTGATCAATAATGTAATCCTCCAAGGTGGAGCTGGTGGACAGGGATGATGAGCCGGCGGGCGCCCACAATCTGAAGCTCAAGATCTTGGAGAAGGACAGCGACCGGACGCCACCGCCGCCGTCTGCTTCTTGCTGCTGGCTATGACGACTTGCTTCATCTGTTGATCTCAGGCTGCGTGCTGGCAGAAGGCAGCTCGTCTGCTTATTATGCTTATTATTCCCGGTGGACGAGGAGGAGGAGATGTCATCGTGGCCGTCGTCGTCTTCTTCTTGCTGCCCCTGCCCCTGCCCCTGCCCCTGATCATCTACAGCTTCAGATAACAATAATAGGCTGCCGCCATCGTCTCCCATGGGCAAAGTGGAGGTGGAGGTGGAGGTGGAGCCGTCCGCCCCCTGATCGATATCGAGACGAAATCGAAAACATAATAAACATGTAATGTATAATAAGCTAAGCTAGCCTGGATCGATCGAAAGCTCTAACTGAATATGCATGCAGATGGATCGAGAAAGAACGATCGATGGAAGCAAACCAAACCTGTGGTTTATGATGAGCCATGGCTGTGGCTGTGCTGCTTGCATTTGCTTTGCTTCCTACCCTGGACTAAAAATTAATCCGATCCGATCCAATCCAATCCAATCCAAAATACTGATCCGGCTGCTGCTAAGGTGTACCTTTATGGTGCTCCTACTGATCGATCAACTGATGGATGGTAGCTAGGCGGCTAGGATAGGAGGTTACAGCTAGCTAAGCTAGCTGATTTAATTTCCATGGTTGACGTTGTTGGGTTGGGTTGCTTTGCTTGCATTGGGTAACCAACCGTGGCACGCATGTCATGTCGATCGGGCAGGGCGTTGCTATTTGGTAGCGATGGATGGAGCAGAAATATGTGCAGGAGTGAGAGTGCTAGCTAGCTTAGCTCCAAGTAATTAAGAGCAATGCAATTAAGCGGTGGATAGAGACGACGTACGGATCAGTAAGTAAGCAGTCAAGCTCACTCATCATCACCATCGATCGATCGGAAACAGGCAAGGTAAGGTGCATTGCAAGGACACTTGGCTGGCTACTCAACTCTAGGTGAAGTAATAAGGTGAGGTGAGGTGGGAACAGGAGAAACAAACAACGACCAAGCTGCTTAATTCCTGCTGGTACTGCGCTAGTGTGTCTTCATTTTGACAGCGAGTTGGCTTCGCACGCGATGCGACTGTTGAGCGAGACCACGACACGGACATGATTGACTAGCTGGCTATTTGCAGCTTAGGGGAGCTAGCGATGGCAAGGGTGATCGGGCTAGGTCAGGACGAGGGATCTCGGCCATGGTGACGGTGACGGAGGTTTGGGGGAGAGAAGGATGGTGCCGCAGGCAAGCTCCGGCAAACACTTGCTCGCCGCGCCAAGGGCGAGGAGGTGCTGGATGCGAACACTAGATCTTTTTTTTTTTTACTTTTACTCTTAAGTAATATATAAATCCAATAATACAACAAAAATTATAAATCCAGTTTGGTTGAACTTGTGCTAATGTGTACCTTTGTTTAGAGTAACTAGTAAACATGCACATGCGACACGAACGTGCTATGAAAATCTTTTGATATAGTGAACATAAATCAAATCTATTCATAAACATATATCTCTATATAATTTAGATATATATCGTTCTAATACAATTAAAAATCTTATTGACTTTATTCAATACATTCATATTATTTGAATATGTCTCTATGAAATTTTAGAACCCTCAAAGTTATGCTAATTTCAAATAATCAAACATAAGCGTGGTACTTATGTAACTGTGCACCAGTATAGTTATGGCGCAGAGCAAAGAGATCTCCATCCCAAGGTGCAAAAATGCCAAGAGTCCAGGTCTAGAGTCAGTCCACCGCAAGTCCATGCATGGTGCCAGCATGTAGCACCATTGTGGTGACTATGTTCATGAAGCATCACTTGAAGATGGAGCTAAGGATGCACTGAAAAATTCTTAAAGTTATATGTAGATGAACAAAGAGGGACAAGAATACTGGAATTAACAAATTGTAAAGGACACTATCCTACTTAAAAGTGCTTAAAAATGTAATTGCACAATGAGCAACCCATCTAAGCAGATCTGGAGTATCTACACCAAAGGCAACAATCATAAGTACTAACTGCCAAATCTGATCGGTAAAAAAGTAGTGGAGTTACTATTAATTACATTCCAAAGTAGAATTACATGAAGACGACATCATCTAATTTTACATGACCAATTTTACATATATGTTTGCCTGCTCCTCCTAATGGTTAATCATATTCATTTAGAGGATACGTATATATCTACTGCTCTCACTGAACATAAAGACAACATAAATTGCTCACACTAAAATATATTCAAGTAGAATAAAGAAGATCAAATTCTATAGATGTAATCGTTTGAGAATAGAACTTTGATGAGGTAAGTGCAGGTGTCGGGGTTTACATATCCCAACATAGAGGGGGAAGGGGGAGCGCCATGAGTCAATCAACATGTGGGCACAAGCGATCTCAACTCTCCACTCATGGCAAAGACATTAACATAGCTGTGGGACGGGAGTTCTTTAGCAGCACAAAACTACAATAATCATAACCAATTTAGTGGAAAATCGCATCTAATTCTATGGGACAAGCATATATGTTTGCCTCCTCTTAATGGTTAATCCTACTCATATAAAGAAAATACATAAAAAAACATCTATTGCTCGCGCTAACAAAATACAAATTGCCTACACTAAAAAATTCCAGTAGATCTACAAGCATGAAGCATCTAAAGCCTTCCAAGCAACACCATCAGTTGCGTCTATAAATTAACTGCATCCTACCATCTATGTCTGATTTGACCTTAAAACTTAAGAAAACAAACTATGAAATAGATATTCATGACAAATTCACCTCAAGATTAGAGGACTAATGGGTAGGAACAGGGATTGCTACATGGAAGACACCTTTGTCGGCAATTGCTAATGTAATAGCTAATGGAAGACACCCTCACCACTGGCAGTTGTTGATGCAACACCGCTTTAGTCACACAAATCAGCCTTGAGAAGCCGTAACGTCTCCTCAGCATTGCAACGTCTCTGTAGCGCCTTCAGATGAGCATTCTTGCTAGCACCTAGAGCACAAAAAATTATCTTCACAAAAAATTTCTTGGTCTGACATAAGAAAAAAATGTTACTCATGATTCTATTTTTGTTTTATCAAGATTTGAGTTTATTTCTCACCAAACAGAATTGAAATTGTTGTAAACCAAAGAATTTCTATATCGTGACTAATTATAAATCATCATTGCATCTAATTGGCCATCATAGCAAATCTATGACAACATCAACTCATTGTGAATATTACCAAGCTATGTGTAACCCTACATTTCATGAGTTTTTGCATTTTCCATTTGATAGGCCACGACCTATATACGTAACTAATACTCCCAATTAGCTAGTATTTGAAAAAAATGTAAAATTAGTTAATTTCTAAAATATAAAGTTATACGATGTGCACTTTATAGAAATTCATTCAAAACAAGAAATTAAAGCTTTGTATAACAATATGAAAAATATATACAAGTTTCCTACTTTAAATCTGCAACTCTGCCATATAATCAAGAGCATATAACAATGCTCCTTCTTTAGCTCTTCAGCCTTTTCCCATGTAATAATTGTCAGTTTGCCCTTTCAAAAACTTTAAAAACATATAAACAAGGCTATTAGATCATATAATAATAATTTAATTTAAAGTACACAGGTGGAAAAAGGTAGTTTTGAGGAGATTTTATTTCACAGAAATACGTTTATGCTTCAATAGTAGAGTTTTCCTTTAATTTCATTATTTACTACTATAGGGCCCATGGCCAAGGAGCAAAATTCAAATTGTGCTTCATGCTAACAATAGAATTTAGACAAAGTAATAAATAAAGAAGCTCAGGATGACATCGGTTGAATTGATATAAATAAAAAGAATCAAACTTCCATGAGGGGGATTGAATGGAGTGTGATCAAATATATAAAAAGACAAAAGCAGTAGCTATAAAGGACGTACTCTTCCTTTGTGGGCATGCATGGCACTCGCTGGCTTGTTTAGATGCGCTAATCGCTGTCTTCTTGCACCTCGACGGCTCCACTTCCTGCGCCTGCGATGGCACACAGAGAATTAATCAAGGCGGGTACTGACAGCAGAGTAATGATGTCCATGGTTTATGCGCGCGAAGAAGATCGAACTCAAGGACGTCGGCTTGATGAGTTTGTCGTCGCGCGGACAGGCTTCTCCTGCAGGGAAGACGGGCGATGGACGATGTCATATGGCAAGCTAGGCTGATCTAGTTGCCCGTAAAGATGCAGTTCAACAAGGCCGTGTGGAGGCATGCATGATCGATTTAGATGATGGCGGTGGAACAACGTCGAGGGTATGCGCAACGATTTGTCATCAGGGGCATATCAAAGAAGCAGGAGCAGGAGGGACGAGTGCTGGTGGGCAACGAACGCGCGGGATTGCCGTGGCCGGCCATTGCCGTCGTCGCTCCTGATCTGATAGATGAGAAAAATTGGAGTCAGATAGGCATCGGTGGCGTTTGGAGATGGGGACGGAAACCGTGTCGTGTACATCGAGAAGGAAGTAACCGCCACGGGTACACATGTGTGGGTAAGCAGTCGCCTGGTGAAAAAAAATAATAGCGAACACCACGTATAAGAGAGAAACACGCATAAACATTTATAAGTTTACAAACCAGGCCCGCTTGTCATAACATGATGGGTAATTTAGATGCGTTCGATCCGATTATAATGTAGATCTAGCGTACAGAATTTAAGGTGGGTAGAAGGCATTAGAGTGAGAGACTATTTTCAATTCCTTTGCTTTTTTATAGTATAGATTGAATTATGTAGTGCTTACTGTTTTGTAGGTTGCAATAAATAATAAATAAATATGCTCCTTTAATTGTTGTGCTACTTTTTTTGTGATTAACTAGTAATTGCTTCTAGCCTGAAACTTTGACAGTAGATTACTGAAAGTGTTAGTCACTTCCAATAATTTTTGTAGCCTCAAGATAGATCATATGAATGAGTTATAATTTTTCTTATTACTTCTAATTAATTAATGATTAACAAAAATGAAGGATAATAGCTTAGAAAAATGTTTTATGCCATGTCGCGATAGTACGGTTATATTCATTAGCTTGCTGGTATTGCACTTGCTGTGTGGTAGCTTTTGGTTTGTCATGTTGACAAGCAACTCACGAGTGAGTCCTGACGGGAGAGGTGAAAGTGCAACCAAAAACAGTTACTACCACCGCTCAAAAAAAAAAAAAAAAAAGCAGTTACTACCCAAATTCCTGTACGACGTGTTGCTTGCTATTTCATATGTTACTAGGAGGGTACGCGCGTGATGCCGCGTGTGCAGTTGGTACTCGCGTCCATGTGTTGTAGTGAACTGGTGTTGTTTTAGGCTTCATTCGTTTGTAGCTGTAATGGATCTAAACCTGTGTATATGGTTATGCTTTTTTCTTAAACATGGTATAGTATATGTATTTGCATGTAAAAGATAGTAATAACTACTCAAGTTATCTCTAAGAACGATTGATACAAAATTATAAAATTCACGATCGAATGGTAGAAGATAGTGAATTTTAGACTAAACATCCTTTTATGTTTGAAGACAATATATATCCTCTTTTAAAATGGCAAATCCCATGAAATCATTGAGTCGACATTACAAAATATGGTGCATATAAATTACTTATATTATATTAAACAAAAAAAGAATACGTAGTGAAGTGGAAAGGAAACAATAAATATAAATAAAAAACAACGGACCAGATACGGATGGATACCATTGATATCATATTTAATTTTATATTTCTATCCGAATTTGGATTTAAATATAAATAGTGTCAATCATGCTAGATAGTTGAATATAAATATGCGATTTGAGTATTTGATACGGATACATCTTGGATATTTAATGTCCGGACTTGAATATGGACGGATAGAAAACTCTATAAATGAATTCGGTCTCGAATACGGTTGGAAAATATCTATACCGTTTTTTTCGCCTAGTTAGAAGGGAACAATGAATATAATATAATTATTAAACACAAGTACATGAAACAAAAATTATTACAATATATATATATATATATATATATATATATCTCATAAAAGAGGCACGCTACACTATACCGGCTTAAAAGAGAAGAAAAATAAAAACTGAATAGAAAAAAAATAAAAATGAATAGTATATATAGGCCCATGTGGGGCCGTGTAGCAGTGCTGCGTGCCACTGTTCATGCGTGAACAGTGACACATGGCCTGAGAAGCCAATCTTTCTTTGCGCGATAAAGATAGTAGTATCTTTACCTTTCGAAACCAGAGTTCAAGCTCGAGCATGTCATTGAGCCACGTCACTCTTTTTCTTCGTTCGTCCGATTTTCATCCAACGTCTCAGAAGGTCGCAGCAACCGGCGTTTCTAGAGCTTTCGCTCGAGCTCGTGGCTACGCCGCGCCTCGTGCGTCGGGTCTCGGCCTTCCTCACACGGCGACGAGCACCTCTCCATAGCCCTCCACCCCGCAGCGGCCGGCCCCGCAAATCGCACGTGTCCGACGGAGAGCTCTCCGTCCGGCCCGACCCTTTGCCGCCGCGGGCCATCCCTCCGAGCTCTGCCGGCCCGCCCGGCCGAGAAGACTCCGCCGGTCGGCGCCCGTCCCCGCGGCGCAGCGGCACAGCCTCGCGGCCGGGCGAGCACAAAGGCCTCGCGAGAGGACACGGCCGAGTCGCGTGTGCCCGTGGCATGGTTCGAATATCGGCCGATTTTCACCGAAAATCGGCGATTTTCGTTTCTATCGGTGACCTCCGGTAAATATACATACCGGTAATTTCGGTTCAATTTATTCAAAATTTTTTAAATATTTTCAAAAATTATAAATTTTGACCGAAATTTCAACCGATTTTCACCGATTTTCGCGATTTTCATTTCTATCGGTCCCCTCCGATATTTGTAAATCTACCGGTAGCCTAAACCATGGCCCAGGGGCGCCCACGCACGCGCCGTATAAGTGGAACCGGCCGCGCCCGTGCCGGGGGCCACCTCGCCGCCGCGCCGGTGGGCGAGGGCGCCTAGCCCCGCCATGGCCGGAGATCCAGGATCATCGCGCCGCCGTGCTGGGGGGCAGGTCCACGCCGCCATGGCCGGGGTCGGTGCCACCTCGCGTCACTGCGGCCTGCCATGGCGGCCGCCGGCCGCGTGTGCTCCGCCGTCTCCAAACGCCAAGCCTCGCGGAGGACGTGCCGGCGGTGTTGTGCGGCCTCGTCTGAGACAGCCCTGGCCGCCCCAGGCACGAGAGGCCGTAGGCTGCCATGCGTCTCGCCTGCACAGCTGCACTGCTCTCGCGTGCTATCTCTGTAGCAACTACTCAGTTCTTGCTAGGCTAATCCAGGATCCTATTCCTCGTTGTCAAGTTTGCACAGTTTTTATCTGGTTCTATGTAGGGGTGCATGCCTGGCGTGATGGATGGGCAAAGCCATCACCGATGATCCCCCATTGAGCAGCTGCTCGACGAACGCCCCCATGGTGCTCGATGCTTTGCTTTCCACGAGTGACAAAGCTGCAATTGCAGACAACAAGCTGGGATTTCGCTCCATTTGCAAATCCTTGTTCGTGCCATAGCCAGAGCACAGGTAACTGACCACTTCCTCTGTTCTCGTTGTCAGACATCCATCTATCTCCTTGCTTCAGTGGATTGCCGTGAGTTTGAAAATAGAATCTCTTGGTGAGTGGCTCTGCAATGTTATTGAGGGGTCGATGGCTCAAGCTTTTGCTTTTAGTTATTATCTTGGAAAATTGTGCTGTTGTTTAGAATCTGTTAGTGTCAGCAACAAAAAGGTTTCTATACTTTTCAATACTGATAAAATGGAGTAAATGTCCTTGTAAACCCTAAGCTGAAGTGAGGATGGTGTATATTTCAATACCACTCACCTTCAATTTCCTACTAATGATATTTGCACTTTGCCGCCCAGATAACAACATGTCAGCATGTGACATTGCACTATACAGAATGGATTAGACATGAGCACAACATTTGTTCAGATTAGTGGTTGCCATCTATTTATTTATTCTCATAAATTTGAATCACAACTTACTCATACTGTTATTCTTTGTGAGATTGTGGAGGATGCAGATGGCTCCAGGCTCCCCTACCAAAATTATGTGTGTTTACTCAAAGGGACAATTTGAAGATTATACCTGTTGCTGACTTGATCAATATATGAACTTTAAGTATATATAAACTTGAGCTCCTGGTGCTTTACATGTTGCCAATTTGCCCCAAAGTCAAAATAGTCAGCAAGTAGACATGACATACATCAATGTGTCATTACTAATTTCTAATTTCCATTACTGGTTACCAATTTTCTCTTTGATTATTAATTTGATGTGCATATGTTACCTATTTCATAGTTATGCCAAAATTGTGCTTTCTAGCAAAAAAAAAAAAAGGTAGGTCGATACAGTTAAGTAATTTCTTCCATGCTATGTATTAACTGATCATTTTCTTTGCTGCTGGGTCAGGATGATCACAGGTTAAAAGTCATCCTGAGTCCTTCCTCCTCCTCAATACCATTGATACAATATTTTCGGTAGATAGTATTTACAATTTATGCCCAGATGACAGCATGTTAAGATTTGACCAACAAAATCCGCTTGGACCCTGGTTTCAGAAGGTAGAGAGATTAGTTTACAGGGAAAGCTTATTATTTTCTGTATACCAACTGCAACCTCCAGGTGAATGGCAATCGGTAAATAATCTTGCAATCAAATGAACATATATATAGAACATGGACATCTCTGAAAAGCCTTTGTTCAGTTTCAGGTCTTCAGTGCGGTGTTTTTCAGATGGGCCACACATTCTTCAATACCAGCCATTCCATGAGCAGCGCCAGGAACAATCTAGCGCACCTCCGTGCCTCCCATGTTGTCCTGTCTATCTTTAATTAGTCCATTTAAAAGTACAGTAAATAATGGTTACTCTGGCTTCGCATGATACACAATTCAGTTCACATTGGTAAGATCCTAATTGCATATGCGATATGTGTTTCATTATTCACATGATATTTAATACTTTGGATCCTTCTCTAACTAGACAAAGTTATTTTTAACTAGACGAAGCTATTATATTGTGTTCATCGCTATACAAGTATCGACTTTCTTGCTGCTGAATTGTACAGTCATTGTTTTCAAATTACAATTTCGCCATCAGTCATGTTGTTATATGTAACTTTCGTTTAAAATAGGTATTAATTAGGTTGGATATTAACAACATCATAATGGTTAATGTTGTAAACAACATAGCATTTTCAGACTTTGTTGCTTACTCTTGTCCTATGCAAACCATAACTCTACATTTACCACTCCAAAGACTATCCATTATGATGAGAAAAACAATGTATATCTATAATTAAGTTAGACATTTGAGCTCAACCAATTTTGTTCTATTAGGAGTCATCGTTTAAAGTTAGGCTTATCTAAAGCAATTGTTGCCTATGGTATTTGAGATACAGTGACAATTAGCATAGCTTCACGATATATACCATAAATAAGGAGGTTGCAGACAATTCCTCACATTATAATTTCTTTTGTTTTCTAACTCTTATCTGTAAACCAAAAATTATAGTGCAACAAGGCACTACTACTCACAGATTCTCTACTGGAATAGCCCAAGCTGGCGCGGCAACGCCGCGCCCAAGTTTTTCTAGTTCTTGTTCTAAGCATGCATTGCATTTCATATCATTTAGGGACGACGATGGATCGGCCAGGAGGACTTGGTGTTTAACAAAAGATGGCGTGATGGGATTATATCCTGAAGATTGGACTACTAACTTTTAGTTATCTTTTTACTTAGGTAAGTTTCGGTTCATAACCCTTACTATTCTGCACTTTATAATATATATTTAAGTATTAAGTTTTGAGGAGTTGAATAAAATCCACTTGCATATATATATCCTTTTCCTATGAGTCTTACTAGTATGACAGGATCGTGTAGATTGCTATGCTACATATCTCCCTGTAGAAGTTGAGTGACTCCTGTCACTTGGTAGATATTATTATTATTATTATTATTATTATTATTATTATTATTATTATTATTATTATTATTATTATTATTATTATTATTATTATTATTATTATTATTATTATTATTATTATTATTATTATTATTATTATTATTATTATTATTATTATTATTATTATTATTATTATTATTATTATTATTATTATTATTATTATTATTATTATTATTATTATTATTATTATTATTATTATTATTATTATTATTATTATTATTATTATTATTATTATTATTATTATTATTATTATTATTATTATTATTATTATTATTATTATTATTATTATTATTATTATTATTATTATTATTATTATTATTATTATTATTATTATTATTATTATTATTATTATTATTATTATTATTATTATTATTATTATTATTATTATTATTATTATTATTATTATTATTATTATTATTATTATTATTATTATTATTATTATTATTATTATTATTATTATTATTATTATTATTATTATTATTATTATTATTATTATTATTATTATTATTATTATTATTATTATTATTATTATTATTATTATTATTATTATTATTATTATTATTATTATTATTATTATTATTATTATTATTATTATTATTATTATTATTATTATTATTATTATTATTATTATTATTATTATTATTATTATTATTATTATTATTATTATTATTATTATTATTATTATTATTATTATTATTATTATTATTATTATTATTATTATTATTATTATTATTATTATTATTATTATTATTATTATTATTATTATTATTATTATTATTATTATTATTATTATTATTATTATTATTATTATTATTATTATTATTATTATTATTATTATTATTATTATTATTATTATTATTATTATTATTATTATTATTATTATTATTATTATTATTATTATTATTATTATTATTATTAATAATAATAATAATAATAATAATAATAATAATAATAATAATAATAATAATAATAATAATAATAATAATAATAATAATAATAAAAAATGGAGACCAAAGGGACGAAATGAGGATTGGATGGACTTGGCTTGTTGGGTAATAGAGCGAGGCTCGTTTGCGTTATTCCGCCTTGCATCGATTAAGGACCGATCGTTGTTAAGGATTGAAGATCAAGTTATAGATCTCTTTATCCCAAACACATACTTGCTTATGAGGGCTCGAAAGGCTTGCTTCTCTCTTGTCTTGGGTTACAGCTCTTTCTGGGCCAACTGTATAGGGTGGTATCTTGAGTTTGGAGGTCCTTGCACTGCATTATACGGCCGAGCCGGTAATATCGGGGGCTTGGAGTCCTAGTTAGGACAGGGACCTAGAGCTCGGGGCAGGAGAGTAGCGAGTTGTTCTTGACTGTGTTTGGGATGCAGATGAGGAGTGTGTCTTGAGATACCCAGGGGTTAATTGATTCGCAATTGCTGTTCTAAGAACGTATGAGGGCTTTATTCTAGCAGCATAGTAAGAAATGGAAGGTGGAAAAATGATAAAAATGGTTCTGATTGCTTACCACCTTATTAAAAGTAGTTCAGGTGCTTACCTAGAATGGTTAGCTAATGAATTAATATTGACTGTTAAAATTTAGAATGTAAGGGTGTACTATTAGTAATGCTTCTCTGCAATTATAAACCTACAAGCTAAATAGTCTTACATATCTTTGGAGTCATTTTTGTTTACTTCTGTCGGATAAGTCTTGCTGAGTACAATTGAATACTTAGGGTTTATTTTTCCCTTGTTGTAGGTAACAAGTGGATGTTAGTTGCTGACTCTTGTGTGTGAATTCCTCCTGGTGGGTTCAGCGAGGAAATTCAATTACGCTGCGATAGTAGCTTTATTTACAATCCCTCACCAAATGATGTTAAAAAGAAAAGGTTCTATAATATCATCCTCATCATGTAAAATGCTTAGTCCCTGTAATTGAATAAATATTTATTTCCACCGCAATAATGAATCAACTTTCATTTATGCTACACTATAATTATTCTTTCCAATTTGGTAATTTATAAGTCATACTCGGATCTAATATAAACATAAAATATAAGAAGTGTAAGATTGTTGTAAGCTTTATTCCCTTATCTATGATCCTGACAAAAATTATAGATTTTTAAGTTCTCCGTTGGGTGTGCTCGACGGAATGGAAGACACGTACTCTTGTGAGTGTATTAATTTGGTTTGGTTCTCCCACCACATTTGCCTCTATTTATAAGACTAGCGTAACATGGTTGCGAAGAAGGAGCGTGTCATTCATAAACCTCCCTAGTGATGTTCCTTATGGATAATAGATGAGGCTAATGTACTAGAGTAGATGTAAAAACAAGAAATCGACACTACATAAGAATTCAATCCTTTAACTAATCTCCTGTTTTTGCCTTGTTATATTAGAGAGTTTCTATTTCTATCTCTGAGTGATTTATCATCGCCATAGACTTATCATGTATATATCTATTTGGCTTACCACTGCATAAATATGTCCTTGTCATGTTAATTCTATCTAAGTATGTATACACATTAATACTCTCTAGCGTCCTTTTCCATGAGATTAAATAAATACGACAATTGGGTTTGACTCCCAATAAAATGCTACAATAATATTTCATCTCGTAAAACTACGGATACCTTATTTATATATTTAAAGATAGTTACATGATTTAATACCACACCTCTCTATGTCAATGTTGAGGATGATAACCCGTATTTTACATGGTGACGTTAAGAGGTGTCAACACCAGGTGCCGAGGTCGTGGTCCCACTCCCCCGCGCCAACGGCGCAGAGATCGCTGTTGACACCTGTTATCACCCAAAATTTATTAGTAATTACCACTTCCCAAGACATTGATATATGATAAGAATAGGGTTACCATTAACAATTTCCACGAGTTTTTGGTGATTTGTGCATTTTTAGGGAATTTTCTAGAAAAGACTAAAAAGAGGGATTTAAGTGCTAATTTACTACGAAACTTGATCGCGACGCTAAAACATCACCGAGGGGTTCAGAATACTTGAAAGACACCCGAAGCAACAAGGGGGGCCAGCCAGCCGCCAAGTGGGGCCGGGCGGCCCCACCTCGCCGGGCGGCCCCTAGGGTTAGGGGTTTGCCGCCCCCCCTCCTCGAACCTTCCTCCATCGCCTCCGAGGAGTCATCCCGGGCGCTTGTTACGTCGGTTTGATCCAACGGCGCGTATCAATCCCACCGGGCTATAAAAAAAGGAGGGCCATACTCCCCGGGAGGAGGCCGATCAAGAGATGAAGAATCGTAGCTTTAGATAGAGATCCACTAGATCTAGGCTAGCAATCAAGATAGAGATTAGAGAGATAGAGTAGAAGAGTAGAGATTCGGAGGAGCCCCTACTGCTCGGAGCATCCTCGGGAGTCGTATTCGTGCTGATTCGGCTCCCTCGTCCTGCCCCGAGCCGCTCAAGTATTTTTGTATTTACCATTCTCGATTCAAGTGAGCATTTGTTTATATTCGTTCTTTGGTTTGCAACTCATACTATATTGAGTACTTTGATTTGGGTAGCTTCTAGGTCAGAGTAGTATTCGTAGCGTAGACGTGGTGTCTGGGTTATGATTGCTTGTTGTTGACACGAAACGTGATTCCCCGTGCCTCACACACGCCAAGCCGAAAAAGCGTGGCTTCAATCGGACAAATGCACGGTTTAGAGATCCGGAAGCGTGCCAGTCAATTTGACCTGGCCGACAAGGGACAAAAAGATTGTTAAATATAA
Organism: Chrysopogon serrulatus; assembly: GCA_015844335.1. Taxonomy (NCBI): domain Eukaryota; kingdom Viridiplantae; phylum Streptophyta; class Magnoliopsida; order Poales; family Poaceae; genus Chrysopogon; species Chrysopogon serrulatus. The sequence continues at coordinate 383,167 of JADLZL010003512.1, read as the reverse complement.
AATCGGAATGTGCCGGATGAGACCCGATAGCCCCGTATATACGGCCCCCGGCCACTTACGGACGACATACGGCTATAGAAGTCGTGCGCCAATTATGCATGTGATTCATTCGGCTAATATGAAGACAAAATACGTAAAAGCATTGTTTGCCGAATACGCATGCATGAGAAGATATGTTTGAACAAGTAAAAATTAACTACAAGTTGAAGCATAACCAAGCTCGGCAATTTAGCCGACTCGAGGTCCATGAAGAAGGAACTAACAAACTATCACGGATAAATCCATCAAGAACTTGCATCTGCCGCACGACACTCAATCCTATCAAGATCTAAACGTTTCTAACGTGCAAGAACCCGTAACATGTAACAATCTAGATTGATCTAATTCGCCACTTGAGCATATGATCTATTTATCATGACAATAAAAGAATAAGAGCGTTAAAGAGCGAATAGATCTATAAAAGTGTAGAGCCGAAACTAATCAATCTAGATCGGGCAAAAAAGGTGTTACAAATAATTAAAAGCACTAGACACATGCAACACGTGGTAACTTAATGAATCTACTAGATCTTGCCAAATCTAATAGAGCCGATAACTAACCCTTGCTTCGCTAAGCTATCAAGCGGGCGCCGCCGCACGGCCATCTAGTCGAGATAAACAAAGCATAAACAAAGACTCGATAACTATCTTGCCTCGCTAAGCTATCAAGCGGACACCGCCGCACGGCCATCTAGTCGAGATAAACGGAGCGTAAGCAAAGACTTCCCCGATCATCAAGCGACGCGCTTGCCGCCGCGGCCATCCGGTCGAGACGAACAAGACTACTTGCATCAACATCTAAATCCACCGCATGATACTAGACATGATAGCAAGGTTGCCTGAACTTACGGAGGTCGACGGATTGATGACTCCTCTCGAAGAACTTCGACGACACGACAAAAAGGGACTCGAAAATTGGCACGGGGCCGGTTGTATTGATTTGATTGTGTTCTTTACAATGGTCGAGGGTTTATATTTATACCTCGGATAAGCATAAGTCCTAAATAGATACGATTACAAAGATATTTAGGCAAGCACAAAGTCGTCATCTTTATTCTTCTCGAATTGTCACGTTTCTTTCCTTTAAAGTCGGTCCACCTTGCTTCCCGAATAAAGCAACCACCTTTAAAGATAGCCGACCGCGTGAACGCTTGCCGAATCGCCTAGAGGTAGCCGTCCGCATGGTCGCTTACCGAACCGCCTGAGCTAGCCGAATGGATACTTGCCGAACGCTCCCGAATACTTGCGAAGTTCGCCATGTAATCGCCCACACCGCCGGCCTTTACCAAAATCCAAGTGTTAACACATGCCCCCTCAATTTCGGGATAAAAGTGATTTTATTTTGAAATTGACCACAAACTTGTTCCTCATCTTGGTCAACACTGTTCAAACTTGTGGCCGCCGCCTCGAAACCCGAGCCCTTCGATCCTAGATTCAAACCCACTTCAAAGGCTTTCAATGGCGACCCAGATGGAGTTCCGGAGGTAATCCTTGCTTTTTCTCATGTATTCGGCAACTTTCAAATCGATCCGTCGTTTTTTTCTTCACTTTCCCCTGTTCTCCGAAGGATTATAAGGACGAGATTTTGATTCCCTATCAAAGAAAAACCGATTCTTATTTCCCTGGGTCCAATGGGAGACCCCGACCGATCGAAGTTCGTAGAGAAGGAGACCATGAGGATTCCTTTCAAATCCGGAGTGACGCCGCCCGAATCGGTGGCCAAACACCTTCAAAACTTGGCCTTTTCCTCCAATTACGGATGGCGAAAGTGGTATCGGAGGATCTTTGGACAAGAGCAAAGCGATCCATCGGGATTCTCAAGACATCCAAAGATTGCTTGGAATTGTCATTGTCGAGACACCCCGAATGACTCCCTCCCGATAGCAAAGCAGCTCACTTTTGGTCCGATGCCATTAACGCCTTTATCTTTGGCCATGGTCCAATGTCATTTACTCGGGCCGATATCTTCATGATGACCGGCCTCAACGTGACGTGTAACCAACGGTGTATCCCTCCAAATATAAGAATAGCAAGAAACTGAAGACAAATCAAATCGGGAAGTGGATGGACAAAATACATCCAAACTTACATGTCATCTGTCGTGTCGGTGGGTGACAAAGAATATAAGGCTTTCATGAACATGTGGTTGTGCAGATTCATCTTCTCGTGGTAAATCTAATGAGCCAACTCTAAATCATATGGTGATGGTCAAGACCGGCCGCAGTATTTTAGTCCCCTTGGGCAAATATCTTTTTAGGGGTCATCTATCATATGATGCGTCGGATCACCGTCCCGTATGCGCGGCCCATGGAGAAATCCACCGTGTAAATGGTCCTTGGTGGTTCGTTCAAATGTGGCTGCAGCTTGTATATGCACCGATAGTTTTCGTGGACCTTTATGACTTAGGCTTCCCTTCGCTTAATAGTGTTTGAAGATGATTCGCAAAAAAGAGAAAGCTTGTCGACATATGGGGAAGCAAAGATCTACCATTGTCATTAACATGGATATAGGTCATTTGTTCAAGCCGTTCTTCAAAGGCTTTGACAATGTGATTTGGCTCCCCCTATAGAGAGAATGAAAATCTGACTTTGCCTTGCAAATTTAGCTATGAGACTGGCTTTCCGGATAAAGTGTCCACGGATATCTTTAATTCTTTCATCAAGCCCCGTGTTCTCGCCAAATAGAATTTCATCATGGGAGGATGCTTTGTGCCCTACTTACGAATTCTACAACCCAAACATGGTGGCTAGGCAATTAGGGTGTGGACAGCTACCTCCAAGGCTATACCTCTCAAAACCATAAGGCCCAGGGAGAAAATAGGGGATGAAATAGAAGCCAAGAAAATTTTTGAACTTGGATGGGAGCTGCCATCATTTATGCCTTCTCCTCCGGGATTAATAGATCCGGCCCATCCTCTGTTTACTTCCCCGGTGGCATGAGTGGCGTGCCCATATCTTCAATATACCGCACCCTCTATGCCGGGATCTACAAGCTCAATTCGCCTCCGATAGTGAGGTAATTTCCTTGTACTCATTTTCTCATTATTGGATTCATCCCCGATTTTAACACTTTGTTATTCACAGGATATTGAACCTACTCATCCTTCTCAAGCGATTCAAGATTACCAAGCCGGGCCTACTCCCGCCTTTGGGATATAATGCCCCCACTTTGGCAAATTTTTCATGAAAACCCCAAAGCAGCTTCTGGTTCAAGTACCTTTAAAAAGGTGAAGGCAAGAGGAAGGCTACTTTGCCGAATCAAGCAAGGATGTTGCCGTGCCCGTAAGAACAAGATCCAAGAAATCCAAACTGTCTCCCAAGGTATATCCTTACCAGTCTCATTTGGGTGATAATTTTGTACTCACTTCTTCTACCTGCAGCCACAGGTTAAGCTTTCAAGATCGGCCAATACTTCAACAACCATTGAAATCCCTCCTCGGGCCTCTGCCGGAGATGCAGAAATCCAAAAACCACCGGCCATACCGGTATTATTATCCCAGTTGATCGTTTCCCTTCTTTGTACTAGATGCACTGATTAGTTCTCATATCCTGCTACTTTTTAGAAATAGGTCAATTCTTGAACAGACAAAGCAAAGAATCCTCCCCTCGTGGCCCCTGTTGGACAGTCTGCGAACTTCATGGAGCTATTAACCATATTGGTAATAATTTTCTTCACATATCCTTCTTTCTTTCTTTTGCCAAACTTACCCATTGCTCTCTGCATTTTCATTGCTCACTTTCGATAATATTTTGGATGAGATAGCAGAAAAAAATCTTTCCCTCACCAGGCCTCTAGCTCATCATCCCCGGGTGTCCAACCAAGTCCTCAACCAAGCCGAGTAGGATTCAACCTTGAAGAAGACTCTATTCAAAAGGTAATACTTTAACTCATTGGTTTCTTTAACAATTTTGACCAATCGGCTAATGATTTTTTTTTTTCCTTTAAGGATGAGGCCAAGCCGACCGTCGCTACTCTTTCACAATTGAAGAGTACATCAATGAGGGAGGTGAAGAAGCTACATCTCAACAGAGGTTTATCGGTAAAAATCGGGCCCTAAGTTAAAGGAAATATCTCTTTTATCGGCCAAAGATATAAATGCTCTCATTCAAGATGCGGACCGGATAAGAGAACTTGTTGAGCTCATCGACCAAGACATCCCTCCAACTCAAGGCCCCTCTAGAATCTGCAACTCATCTTGATGATCATCTTGGTAAGGTCGAGAGCAAAAGCAGAACATAGCCTCTAGAGCTGCTCTGCAGAGTGATAATCGATCGAAAAACATCAAGTCAAAGAGCTGCATTCCCGCATCCAGTCGCTAAAACAGTCTTTGGTAACCCCGAACCGGAACTGGAAGCCATGGAGGAGGAAAAGGCCAGGCCGAAGCTCAATTGGCTCAATTGAATGTGAGAATCCAGTCTCACAAAGATAAAATCGCCACCTTGCCGAACTCCATAGATGCGACCAAAGCAAAGATAACATCCGTTATCAAGGAGCATCAACAGATTAAAACCAAAGCTTACCAAAAATCCAAAGCTCGAGGAAGATGACAAGAAGGTGCTAGAGGAAGTCACCAAATTAGGAATGATGCCATAGACGCAATCAAACCTGTTCTTAAATGAGTAAAACATTCGGCTTGTAATATACTTAGATTCTCGAACAATTATACTCCTTGTTATGTTTCGGTCTTTTTAATTTAATCGACTAGTGACATAGCCGAATGCTTTAAGCTTTCCGATTGAAAAAATAACTCGACCGCTTCAAGCTTCCCGATTAGAATGATAGCCGATTCCTTTGAACCGCTGTTTTTGATTTAGCCGATCTTGGCCCAGTCCGATAACGGCCCAAAAAGGAGTAAACCCTATTTCGTCGCTTGAGATACCCCGAGGCATATGCCACGATCTCCACTCCGGTTTATAAATTAAACCCTTCATCGGCCTTTACTGTTACCTCCGACTAGCATTCTCATCGCTGTCTCTTCATCTCTCTGCCTCATCCAACCCTAAGAAGAGGATCAATCCTTCGGCGTCAATGGCGGCGGCGGCGATGATCGTGGGCAAGCGTCCCCGCCGAGGGAGAGGCAGATGGAAGTCGAGCTCCGCGCCGTCAGCGCCACGGGTGAGATTCAATCAGTGATTTCTTTTCGGCTTATGCTTTATGTTCATCTCCCCTAACCTTGGTTTTCTTCATCTGCTTAGGGCGAGGGTCATCATTAACCGCCTCACCTCCTTCCCCGATGGTGGTGACTCAACCGAACCTCGGACCAGCCGGTCCCCGTCTCCGGCTCCTCGAGTTCGTCCGAGCTCTTCTCGAGTCCGACAATTCATACAACGCCAACCCGTGGGGTCCGGGCGGAATCGAGAGGGTGAGGACCCTTTGTACATTCACGAGGAGGCGCTCGGTTCCGCAAGGAAAGGGATGAAGCCCGAACCGAGCCGGGCGACATATCCAAGCGATTCGGCATTGCGCAAGCCGAATGGGAGGATCAACGCAAGCGATTCTGCGACGCCATCACCGGGTTCGGTATCCTCACATAGATTTCTTTTCTCTCAATCCTCTTCGTGTGCCGACTTGCTTTTTCTTGTTCAAAGACCGCCTGCAGAAGAATGGCGTCCTCAGGGCGGCGAATGGGGTGGCCGACAAGGTGAACGCCTGGGGAGACTATCGAGGCACGCCTGGATGCTGTAGATGGCCGCGTTGATCGAGGCCGTCATCCAAGGTGTGCACCTTGGCGCATCTCTTGGCTTGGCGGCGATGTTTTCCCGGACCGGCGAAGACTATTCTGCCCAAGCCGTGGGCTTTGCTTTGGCGGTCCTCCTCATGAGATTGAGGACGTCCAACGAGCACCGAGCAAAGATGAAGATCATGCTACTGCCCTCGCCGAGTCCACCAATCCTCGGTCGATCCCGAATAAGTTGTTCCGGGGAGTAGTTTGTAATTAGGGATTGAACGCAAATAATCAAATTACTTTCTCAAGATGCATTTGTTCTTGTGTTGGATGCCGAATAGTTGTCTTCAGCATTTTTTCTGAATAAAAATAACTCTGAAACGATGTTTCTCGAGTGCAATGACGTCATTTTAGCCGAGTAGATCTTAACCTTGCGTAGCAATCAACTTGACGTGTCATCCAGTATTGTCACTCAGCACTTCACTTTTCTCTTTTCCCGATAAACCAACCAGTCAGAGCGTTGAAGTCAACATAAGATCATTCGATTATATTTGGACTAAAGGCGACACGAATTGTATCGGCTATTTGATTTTAAATTCTTTTCATGAACCAACTTCGACATTAGGGTAGTATTTTTTAAGATATCTTCCATTGATAGCTCTGGCGAATTCTTCTCCAAACAAAGTCTTCAAAATATATGCATTGCCAGGCACACATCTTTCTACCCGAAAGGGTCCTTCCCAATTCGGAGACTATTTGCCGAATGCTCTGTCTTTTGATCCAATCGGCAGTAGTCTTCCAAACCAAATCACCTTCTGTGAATTGCTTTATCTTGACCCTCTTATTGTAGTATTTGGCAATACGTACTTTGTTTTTCTCAATGTTTTCTAGTGCCTTGAGACGAATCAGATGCAAATCTTCCAGTTCATCTATCATCAAATTTGTATAATCTCCTTTTTCCAAATCCTTTTGTAACATAACTCGTCTTGAACCCGTTTGCAACTCCCAAGGTAACACAAAGATGATGCCCATAAACTAACTCATAGGGAGATGTTTGAGTCGACCCGTGACAAGCCATTCGGTAAGCCCACAATGCTTCATTAAGAACCAAATGCCACCTTTTTGGCTTCTCATCAATCTTCTTTTGAATGATCTTAATCATAATCTTATTTGATGCTTCGCTTGACCATTGGCTTGTAATGTAACCCCACCAAATTATAAGAGCACAAGTATAAATCAAGCACCGAAGTGACTAATTCCACACTTGAGCCCATATAACCCCGGTAGTCCGGAAATCTCGAAGGATTTCAAACCAACAAAACATACAAGCCAAGATCGAATGCAATTTAACATAATTCACCATCCGTTACATCGAGTTCACAAATAGTTCACAAGTTACATAACATAGAAGTACTTAGTTATTACAATACCGGTTCTGCGATAATAAAAGCCACATAGCTTTAAAACCATTCGAGAACACACACTTAGTTCGAGATACATGCCGGTTCCATAGTCATCCCACAAAAGCACATGATACGATAAAAGATATGATCTTTGCCCGAGATCTAGTCCTCATCCCCAAAGGGGTGAAGACATACCAAACAAAGAGTTTGTATAAAGCATATCATCCGCAACAAGAGGGAATAAACCCCCGAGTACGAGGATGTACTCAGCTAGACTTACCCGTCATAAACCAGAAATAAAATGACACCAAGGATTATGCAAGGCTGAAATATAAGTGGAGCTAGCTTGACACATTTTGCATAAAAGCATAAGCAATATTTAATGAATAATTAAATATACTAGCAGCAGACTTAATTCATTTTACCTCCCATCTAAGTGTGTCCTGTACTAAACAAACACTTATTATAACAAACATTAATAAACATATCCATTTTTGGTACAGCTTTCATGAATATCAATATCAACCTTTGAACCATAATTATTTAGTGAAATCTACGGCCGAGGCAATAGTCAAGTTCTCACTATCCGGGAGAGACGGCGATTCGAATCGATTCCAACCGAGCTCGGGGGGTATTCCCAACACACACCCAGTAGACTGGATCGAGTCGCCTTAGGTGACTCTTCGCATAATTCGAGGCACGGGCCCGGTTATCACGTCGGCAAGACCGGAAAGTCGGATAGCCGGGATGTTCAAGTCATGCAAACCCAAGGACGACGCCAGACAGTTAGACATGCTTGCCCTTGGTCTAGTATGCCGCTATCCCGCCGAATTGCCCAACCGCCGCCAGCGTTCCGGCTTGAGTTGAACTAACGAGTTTCGCGGTCAGACGCTCGGGTTTGGCCAGCTATGTGAGGGGCTGCGTTCAACATGACCAAGAACGGACGACGCTTCCAGTCCTTAACCGGCACAGCATGGGGTCCACCGTCCCCGCCCGGCCTTCCTTTCAAAATTAACACATGGTTCATGTTCCACGATAGCACATATAGCCAACCGTGACCAGGGAGTAACCACCTATAACTCGCGGATGACAGAAATCACCCGACTTCTACCGGTCTAAGCGGGGCTAAGCATTTGCATCGCTCCCTAACCTAGACATAGGATTCGTGGATATATAAAATATATATTTGGACAAGGATAGGATAAATGCAACAACATCTTCAACCAACTCCTAAACTTAATGCAATAAACAACATAAAGTACTCAAGTGCATTTTATAAAACTTGGAAACTTAATATGCTCCGGGCTTGCCTTTCACAAAAGTTGCGTGCTCGTGATTCGGCACTCGCCTAGCTCTTCTTCTACGACGGAGTTGCTTTTCGCCTGCTTGCTCCCCTTGCTCCTCCTCCTCCACGGGTGCTCCCCGCTGCAGGTCCCCGAACTCCAAGACCGTCACCCCCTTCGGCGAACCTATTGAATGCAATGCATAATGAGCATAATGGATGCAAAGGATGACCAAGCTAAGAGTAAATAACAGCAACAACCCTAAACCCTCTAGCTGAGGTGATGACTCTATTCAAATCACTTTAAATTACAGAGTAGGTGCATATCTCCTCTCTAAACAAGATTGAACACTCACCAAGCAAGTCAAGGTATAACTTTTCATCATCAGTTAAGGGCATACAACCTGCACCTAATCATGTGTATAAATTAGCAAAGCATCTACAAGATATAAGTCACACACACAAGGGCAAGTATTCAAAGCGAGCACATTTCAGGATTTCTGTCCTACAGAGAGCAGCTGAAAGAAGTAACTGTAACTGGAGTTCTATAAATCCAATTGACATGTATGAGGACACTCTGGAAAGCTTATGAAATTGTCTACAACTCTTATTTAGACATCATAGACAGATTCACAAATCAAAAAGGTCAAACAAACAGATTTCCCAGGTCTGTCCAGAAATTCCAGAGAATGACCCCTTTCTGGAACCTCACAAGATAACACCATAACTCCTAAAATACCCCACCAACTGCTCTCAAATTTTAATAGCAACTAGATAATGAAATTATCTACCACTTTGCTATTGACCATAAAGCCAGAAAACATCACCTAAAGCATGTAAAACTGAAAGTGCTATAAACTGTCCAGAAAAGCTTAAATCGGATAATTAATTATTTACTCATGTTTAAACATGCAAACTAAGCTCATCCAACTTAACCAAAAGTTAAAGCATGACAAATAAGCACCAGAAAACATGATGGTAATTCTTAAAACATTTATTAAAACACCCTTTTCATTTAATCCCACCATTTAAAGGCACGAATGAGCACATAGTAAAAGTACCCAGAAAAATCCCTAAGAATTACAGTAGACTACTCATATCTCACATAGACCACAGTTCGAATTTCACCTTAAAATACTAAGTACAACTTCCTGTATTAAAAGAATAAACTACACAAGCTTAAAGAAGGATAAATCATAAATCCATCTGAAAAGTAGCAAACAACAGATTTTATATTTTTCTTAGCATCATCATAGCATTAAGATAAAATGTTCCAAATCTCACCTCATAAACATGCATATAGAAAACATGGTAAATATATTACCAAACAATGCCTAAAAGCAACTTATATAGCAAACTGCTCTGCAAAACAGGGGTACAAAACAACCAATATTTTTCCTAGACAGAGCAGGTCAAAACAAAACTATCCCCACTGGTTTCACATTTTTAACACCTATTAATAATTAGTTATGTATTAAACCATTTTCCAAGGCCTAGAGCAAAATAAATACACCAAACAAAATTTACTGCAGAACATACCATGTTTCATATTTTTAATAAAAACTAGACATCTCCAGGAACCCAGCAAAAAATTGGAACCACTCAATTTGGACTTCATTTGCTCGAGTTATGAATTAAACAAGTTACAAGCATTTTTTACGGAAAAGAATAAAAATAAAACCTAATCCTACACTTTGGCCGACACGCGGGGCCCAGAGGTCAACGGGCCCACTGGCCGCTGAGACAGAGCGAGCAGCGGCGGGGCGGCCGGATTTTGACCGGCGACGGCTCGCCCGGCGGTGACGTCTCCGGCGGCCATCACCACCAACATGCTCGCCCCTAGACCTAGCGCATCGATTGAGGTACCTTGTAAGCGCTTGCATCGGCCGAGCAAGCTCGACGGGCGGCGATGGCGGCAGGCGGCCCTGCTCAACGGCGCTGGGCCCCAGCTCTACCAAGCTCAATTGGGTTCTGTGCGCAAGCTCTAGGGCACTTAGGCGACCGAGCAAAGGGGTTAGGGACTAGGGTTGCAAAGGCGGTTCGCTCGGTTCGTGCGTGGCGCCGTGGCGGCGACCGGGCGGCGGCGCGGCTTTGTTCCGGCTAGCCGGAACCTAACTGGCTCAACCATCTAGGGCTTCACCATCAACTACTCACGGCGACTCCTAGACGAAGGTGCGAGCGAGCGAGAGAGAGGCGAGCATCGCCCGCCAGGGCGAAGCTTGAAGCTTCGGCGGCGCTCCGACGATGGCGGGTGGCGGGCGGAACTCACAATGCGAGCTCACCAAGGGCGAAAGATGGTGCTAGCAGCGTCGGGTGATGGAGGGCGTCATGGTGAAGCTTCTGGCGGTGGCGATTGGGGGATGGTGCGGTGGGCTGCGGTCTTTGCTTTCGCCGGCGGAGTCGCGGGCGGCGGGCGGCGTCGTCGCCTCCTTCTTCCTCCGCCCGCGAGCAGATGGCAAAGGAGAGAATGCGGCGAGAGAGGGTCGTGGCGGCGTCGTGGCGACTTGGAGACGCCGTCGGCCGACGTGCGGGCCCAGCGCCGACGCACGGTCGCCACTTGGCTGCCAGTCTTTGCCGTCGGCCACCTCCCCCTCGAATCGAATTCAAATCGATTTGAAACCGACCGAAACCGCCATGTTCAAAGTCATTGAAATTCAAAAACGAATCTGATTCAAGGGAAACGTCGGTAATAGAAGTTATAGATTGATAGGTGCTCTACAACTTTCATTATACGAACTCGAGCTGGATCGGCTTGGTTTGCAAGTTATAAGGCGTGAAGTACCCTAAAAACAAACCGAAGCACACTTCGGACTTAGCCATTTTCAGAAGGTTAAAACAGCCCTGTTCTCAGCAGAAAAGGTTACTTTTGGGCATCTTGCGCACATTTTCAGAGCTTGAGCCTTAAACAAAGTTTGTTCTCCATAAAATTCTCTACAACTTTGTTTTAGGGTGCACAGCCATGCAAAGTTTCTAACTTGCACTTTCTAAACAGTCAAAGCAAACAGCTCTAGGAGTCATACAAAGTCAAACCAACACTTAAGAGCATCATTAGGCAATTTGATCAACACGAACAATGTTCCATTAAGTGTCTTAAGCATAGTTAAGCTACTGTAGAGCACTTTTAACAACATTACATGTCATGACTTAGAATCAAACAAGCAAAGCAAGCATCACATGCACTTTTCATAAGCATACACATAGGAATGGCATAAGAATTTGTCACACATATGCATATATGAGATGATGATGATGCTCATGATCAGTTTATGCAGGTGATTTAGTAGACCAAACACCGGAGGTGTTACAGCCCTCCCCTTAAAGGAATCTCGTCCCGAGATTAGGTAAACGTACCATTCTTGCGCCGCAAATGCAGGATACACCTCTCTTAGGTAATCTTCTCTTTCCCAAGTAGCATCCCAATCACTCTCATTGTTCTAAGTGACCTTATAGAACCGGATTATTTTGTTTCGTGTAATTCTCTCTTTAGTATCAAGAACCTTCACCGGTCGTGCTTCATATGTCAAATATGATTTTAACTCTACATCTTGAGCTTCCATTCTTTCTTCGAGCACCCGAAGGCATTTCTTGAGTTGAGAGACATGGAAAACATTAAAGATAGCACTCATCTCTGGTGGTAGTTGGATCTTGTAAGCTACTTTTCCCCTTTTCTCTAGGATTTGGTAGGGACCCACATACCTTGGGGCCAACTTTCTTTTAACACTAAAACGTTGTACACCTTTCATGGGAGACACCTTGAGATATACATAGTCACCAACTTCGAACTTCGATAGGGCGCCTTCGCTTATCTGCGTAATTCTTTTGTCGAGACCGGGCAGCCTTAATGTGTTGTTGGATCACCTTCACTTTCTCCTCGGCTTCCCCGGATTAACTCCAGTCCATAATACCAACGCTCACCGTGCTCAACCCAATGAGAAGGTGTTCGACATCTTCTTCCATACAACGCTTCAAAAGGAGCCATCTTAATACTTTCTTGATAACTATTGTTATATGAGAACTTCGGCCAAATGTAACCAGCTCTCCCAAGATCCTCCCTGCAGACGAAACACAAGACCGTAGCAAGTCTTCTAGAATTTGATTGACTCTTTCGGTCGACCCGAGGTTTGAGGGTGATAAGTCGAATCGAAGCAAGTTGGTGCCTAATGCTTTGTGCATATGCTCCCGAAACGTGCAACAAATTGTGGCCCCCTCGATCGATATGATGGTTTTAGGAACACCATGGAGCCGATAAATTTGAGCCATGTATAAATCAAAGACACCGATAGGGCTTGATAGAAGTACTGACCGGAATGAAATGTGCGGATTTAGTCAGGCGATCCACAATCACCCAGATTGAGTCATGCCCCTTTTGCGTCATGGGCAAACCGGTGATGAAGTCCATGCTGATTTCTTCCCACTTCTAGCTAGGGACGAGAGAGAGGTTTGGAGTGGACCTAAGCAGTTTAAGATGGACCGCCTTAACCCGACAACAAGTATCACAACGAGCAACAAAGTCGCAAGAATTTCTAGCTTCATTTTGGTCCACCAAAATCTATGTCTCAAGTCTTCATACATCTTGCTACTACCCGGATGGATAGAATAATTGGAAGAATGAGCTTCAGCTAAGATCCGTTGCCTAAGGTCTTTATCTTTGGGTACCACTAGACGATCATCAAACCATAAGACACCCCTTTCATCCACACGAAAGCGAGTGGCTGGTTTTTAACTTCATTTTTTTTCTTGATATGAAAGATGCCCACGTCGGTCTTTTGAGCCTCAATAATTTTATCCGTAAGTGTAGAGCTCAAGGTGATATTGTGGAGGACCACCGGATGCGTAAGGTGAGCTAAGTGATAGTCTCCTTGGATAGCGTAACTAGAATGAGACTTTCTACTCGGTGCATCGGAACTACATTTGCCTTTCCAGATGGTAGTGCACTTGCAAATTGTAGTCCTTGATCAACTCAAGCCACCTTCGTTGACGCATATTCAACTCAAAGTTGAGTAAAGATATACTTCGGGCTTTTATGATCGGTGTAAATGTGGCACACATTACCCAACAAGTAATGTCTCCATATCTTCAAAGCATGAACTACCGCCGCCAACTCTAGATCATGTGTGGGATAGTTAACTTCGTGTTTTCGCAATCGACGAGAAGCATAAGCAATAACTCGCCCCTCCCGCATAAGCACACAACCAAGACCAAAGTGCCCGATGCATCGCAATAAACATCAAAGGGCTTCTCAATATTCGGTTGAGCTAAGACAGAGGCGTAAGTCAACAGAGTTCGCAAAGTGCGAAAATGCGGACTCACATTCCGGTGCCCAAACAAACTCTTCGCCCTTTCCGAAGTAGCTTGGTCATAGGCTTTGCTATTTTAGAGAAGTCGAGAATAAATCTGCGATAATACCCAAAGAAGACCAAGGAAACTACGAACTTCGAGACGTGGTTGGAGGCTCCCAATCTAAGACTTGTTGCACTTTTGAAGGATCTACAGAAACCCCATTCTCCGAGAGAATATGACCAAGGAAAGAAACTTCCTTCAACCAGAACTCACACTTGCTAAATTTAGCATAAAGTCGATGTTCTCGCAACTGACAACACCACCCTTAAATGCTTAGCATGGTCTTCCTTATTCTCGAAATAAACCAAGATATCATCAATAAATACCACAACGAACTTATCCAATTCCGGCATGAATACCGAATTCATCAGTACATGAAATGGGCGAGAGCATTCGTCGGACCAAAAGACATGACAAGATACTCATATAACCCATACCGGTTTGCGAAAAGCCGTCTTTTCAATATCTTCGGGGCGGATTCGAATCGATGATACCCCGAACGTAAATCAATCTTGGAAAATACTTTGGCTCGAGAGAGTTGATCAAATAAGATATCAATCCGGGGCAAAGGATATTTATTTTTGATAGTAACTTCATTTAGAGGCCGATAATCTACACACATACGCAAGGATTGATCTTTCTTCTTAACAAAGATAGCCTGACAGCCCCATGGAGAGGAACTAGGACGGATCAAGCCTTGTGTCATCAACTTCTTAAGTTCTTCCTTCATTATAGCCAACTCATTTGGGGGCATACGGTAAGGCCTTCTAGAGATGGGTGCGGCACCCGGGATTAAATCTATCTTAAACTCGACATCACGCATGGTGGTAGGCCGGGCAACTCTTCTGGGAAGACATCCGGAAACTCACATACCACTGGTATAGCAGCAATACTGTCACTCAAAACAGAATTTGCCGTCGGATTTGAATCCACAAACTCCGGAAGAGGCACTAGAAAAGCTTCTCTGGTGCCCGGATCTCGCAACATAACCACTCTAGTGGATGTATCAATAAGAATACCGTTGTTTGCTCATCCACTTCATCCCTAGGATCACGCCTATCTTTAGGTTTGGTAGAATGATGAATGTTTCACTATATACTCGCCCACCAATATCAAGACGCACACCCCTTACTATCTGGTTAGTCGCCACGGGATTGCCCGCTGCACTTATATTGAACTTACCCTCTTCAAGGTTAATTATCTCCATGTTGTGCTCGGATGCAAATATAGGACTCATGAATGAATGAGAAGCACCGAATCAAATAGCACAATAGCGGGATGATGATTGACTAAGAACTTACCACCGTGGACTGTCTCACCCAAAGGGATCTCCTCAACAAAGAAGATAGTGCACATGCCCCGAGCGGGGTGCATTCCGATTCCCCCTTCTTGGGATAAGGACAATTCTTGGACCAATGCCCCGATTTGCCACAATTCCAAAGCCGCGGCATGTGGCTTGGTGGAACATTAGAGCGGGGCCGGACGTAAGAGCCTTTTGGCGAGCAACCGTGAAACCCTTGCGATAACCAGCCTTGTTTTGATTCTTCTTACGTGGTGGTCGATAGCGAGAAGGTGCAAAGTGGGAGGGCGATAAGGAGCCCTAGAAACCACTGAGCCTTGGATTGAGATGACCCGGCATCAAAAAGCTCTCTTACGGCTCTTAGAAGCAAAGATACACAAAGATTGCTATTCTCTTGAGTAAGAGTATCACCGATAAAGTCATTAAAAGTGGTGCACTTGCTGGTACTCATCGTCTTCATTAACTTAGGACCAAGACCCCGCTTAAAACTAGCGATCTTCTTAGCTTCAAGATCAACAAATTCTGGTGCATACCGGGACAAGTTATTGAAATCTTGCAGATACCCAAATCACTCTTGTTGCCTTGAGTTAATTTCATAAACTCGGTATGCTTGATTGCCATAAGACCCGGCGGAATGTAGCGCCCACGAAAGTCGGCTGAAACGCCTCCCAAGAAATAGGAACATTTTCGGGTAGGTGGTACGATGATGAGCCCACCAAATCCCTCGGGACCTCGCAAATGGTGCGAAGCATACTCGCTTTTTCATATTGTCGGGCACATTCAAAGATACGGAACTTCGTCTTATAGTATTTAGCCACTCATCGCCTTCCGGTGGCTCTTCACTTCCTTGAAAAACAGGTGGATTAGTGCCCAAGAAATCCCTCGAAATCATCATGACTTGCTCCCGATCGTGGTCCCGACGCCCACGATGTCCATCACGGTTGGCTAATTCTCGAACAAAGATCGGCCAAAGCCCGGCGTCCCTCGACCAACATAGCCATTAGCTCACCGAGTAGGAGGCGGTGGCGGTGGTGGTGGATCAGCACCAAAGACCTCCCCCAAAGACTACCCGCACGGGTGTTATGGCGCCGCATCCGCATCACACATCCAATTGAGCATCGGTGTTGATGTTTGGATAAAACATAGACAATGATCAAATTATGCCGAACCAGTATTCATTGGAGAGAAATACATTCATACAATAAAACAGGGGCACAATAACTCATTTCCATTCGACAACATCAACAACATAATAGCACAATGATAGCGAGTCGTGCATCAATTTAACACAAAGTGCGATAGACATAATTAGCTCACACCCCGGGAGCGAAACACTTGTTCCAACAAGTCATCGAGGTCCACAAAAGCAAGGTCCGAATAGAGTCACGGCCTAATTACTATTACATCATGGATGTTCAGAAAAGATATAACAAGTGAATTACATTCATCCATCAAAAGCATCCCTAAGGGGCTAATTAGAACTAGGAGCTAGTCTAAGCATCATCCTCAGAGTCGAGACCCGAGTCATCATCTGCCTCAGGTGGTGCTGCATCTGGCTGAACCTGCTCCTCAGGATCATCTGCTGCCATCTCCACATCCTCATCCTCGGCCTATAACTCCCGGATCCCGCCAGGGCTCAGGAGGAAGAAGAGGATGCATCTCATTTTGCCTCATGTGGATCTCCTCGTGAAGAGCGTTGTTGTATTCCTCCAAAGCATCATTCTGACGACGGAGGTCTCTAATCTCGTTCAGAAAGCGACGCTCACGGCGGTTGGCAGTCCCCATGATACGCTCCAATTCTCAGTATCTCGCTCCCGAATGATCGCATCGCGCCACGTATAGCGGCATCCCTCTCCTGTACCACCTGTGCTGGTGAGCATGAATCTGCCGTACCTCGGCCGGTGCCTCTCGCCTTGCACGGAAAGCGTTGATCACCGAGTGTTCCTTTCTCTACCTACTGCGTAAAGCTTTGGTGATCTCCTCATGAGCTGCATTCACTCGCTCCTGAAGGCCATGCTGCTGGTCTGCTGAAAGCTTCATAACGGCAAACATAGCACTCATCGCATCACAAGTGCTAGCTGCACGCTCATCTCTATTGCGAACCAAAGCTTGGGTGGGAATTTGCTCCCATTTTGTCCCATGAGTTGGGCATTCCTCAGGGAAACTCCCAATAGGTCCCATAGAGCTCCGGTCGGGATGGTCTCACCGGGATCTTCGAAGCATGTGAAAAGCTGCAGCTGGGCTGCCTCCCACGTAGTCACACCACTCTTAGTGATGGTGGGCGGGCCGGATCTCGAGGAGTGCTTGGCCTTTCCTTGACTCTCAACGTCACTTCATAGCCTTGCCCTTCCTCCTCTGTCCAGGAGTAGCGAGGAGGCTTGGTGTGCCCCGCTAACTTCAACACCCTCCACAAGAGGGTGGGGGTGCCAAAGTACTCCAGGAAGTGGCCACGCTGGGGAGGATCTGACGAAGAGGAGGCCATCTGTGGAACAATATTTAATTACAAGGGTAAGAAACCTTATATAACAGGACGATTATTTTAAGGGAGGGAAAAATTTAGTGAGTGAGCAATGTATTCAATCATGATGCATGAAACGTTCCAACGTCCTCACAACCTAGAATAAATTTATTTTTCTAACGTTCTAGACGGTGGCGTACATACGTTCTCTCAATATACGTAACTAGCCGGGTCTACACGCTTGCGTTGTTAGTGTACCCGCAGAAAGAATTCATTGCAGCCCAACAGTTCCCAATATAAAAATTTCACAAACAACAAAATCCTTGGAAAGCAAGAAAAGCTAAATACTTTCCACAAATGCGTCCCCAACACATTTGCTTCGGTATCACAACTACCCGACAGTTTACCCACAATTAAATACCTTCATAATTGCATGGTTTTGACATACAATTAATCCAATATGACAATCTAGCACTTCCCTAGACCGCCGGTTGGACAGTCATGCTCTCACAACTCCCCTTACCTTGGGCGTAGGCGCAAAAATTTAATCTACAACATATATGGCTATTTCATATATGAAGGCTGTCTCCACCATTAGACCACAGGGGCAGCAGTATTGCGGTCATCACACTTCTCACCTTGGCATGGTCGTCGATGCAAAAATAAAAACCCCCAAGTTAGTACTTATATAAGCCACCTAATAATCCTTAATAGGGCATAAGGGATGACCACCGGCATGGTATAAAATTTAATTTCAGATTTAGATTCTAAGTATAAACCTAGTGTTTTACCCAAAAATATTCCCCGTTTTGCAAACAAATTCTTTTGTTTTTAAATAGACAAATGGTGAATTACGTCAAATCTTGCTCGATGCCACCGTAATGAACCCGACCAAATTATAAGAGCACAAGTATAAATCAAGCACCGAAGTGACTAATTCCACACTTGAGCCCATATAACCCCCGTAGTCCGAAATCTCGAAGGATTTCAAACCAACAAAACATACAAGCCAAGATCGAACGCAATTTAACATAATTCACCATCCGTTACATCGAGTTCACAAATAGTTCACAAGTTACATAACATAGAAGTACTTAGTTATTACAATACCGGTTTGCAGTAATAAAAGCCACATAGCTTTAAAACCATTCGAGAACACACACTTAGTTCGGATACATGCCGCCCATAGTCATCCCACAAAAGCACATGATACGATAAAAAAGATATGATCTTTGCCCGAGATCTAGTCCTCATCCCCAGCGGGGTGAAGACATACCAAACAAGAGCTTTGTATAAAGCATATCATCTCGCAACAAGAGGGAATAAACCCCGAGTACGAGGATGTACTCGCCTAGACTTACCCGTCATAAACCGTAAAATAAAATGACACCAAGGATTATGCAAGGCTGAAATATAAGTGGAGCTAGCTTGACACATTTTGCATAAAAGCATAAGCAATATTTAATGAATAATTAAATATACTAGCAGCAGCTTAATTCATTTTACCTCCCATCTAAGTGTGTCCTGTACTAAACAAACACTTATTATAACAAACATTAATAAACATATCCATTTTTGGTACAGCTTTCATGAATATCAATATCAACCTTTGAACCATAATTATTTAGTGAAATCTACGAAGCCGGAGGCAATAGTCAAGTTCTCACTATCCGGGAGAGACGGCGATTCGAATCGATTCCAACCGAGCTCGGGGGTATTTCCAACACACACCCAGGCAGACTGGATCAGAGTCGCCTTAGGTTACTCTTCGTACAATTCAGGCACGGGCCCGGTTATCACGTCGGCAAGACCGGAAAGTCGGATAGCCAGGATGTTCAAGTCATGCAAACCCAAGGACGACGCCAGGACAGTTAGACATGCTTGCCCTTGGTCTAGTATGCCGCTATCCCGCGAATTGCCCAACCGCCGCCCGCGTTCCCGGCTTGAGTTGAACTAACGAAGTTTCGCGGTCGGGCGCTCGGGTCCGGCCAGCTATGTGAGGGGCTGCGTTCAACATGACCAAGAACGGACGACGCTTCCGGTCCTTAACCGGCACGCATGCAGGGTCCACCGTCCCCGCCCGGCCTTCCTTTCAAAATTAACACATGGTTCATGTTCCACGATAGCACATATAGCCAACCGTGACCGGGGAGTAACCACCTATAACTCGCGGATGACAGAAATCACCCGACTTCTACCGGTCTAAGCAGGGGCTAAGCATTTGCATCGCTCCTAACCTAGACATAGGATTCGGGATATATAAAATATATAATTGGACAAGGATAGGATAAATGCAACAACATCTTCAACCAACTCCTAAACTTAATGCAATAAACAACATAAAGTACTCAAGTGCATTTTATAAAACTTGGGAACTTAATATGCTCCGGGGCTTGCCTTTCACAAAAGTTGCGGGCTCGTGATTCGGCACTCAGCCTAGCTCTTCTTCTACGACGGAGTTGCTTTTACTTTCTTTGCTCCCCTTGCTCCTCCTCCCGGTGCTCCCCTGCAGGTCCCCGAACTCAAGACCGTCACCCCCCTTCGGCGAACCTATTGAATGCAATGCATAATGAGCATAATGGATGCAAAGGATGACCAAGCTGAGAGTAAATAACAGCAACAACCCTAAACCCTCTAGCTGAGGTGATGACTCTATTCAAATCACTTTAAATTACAGAGTAGGTGCATATCTCCTCTCTAAACAAGATTGAACACTCACCAAGCAAGTCAAGGTATAACTTTTCATCATCAGTTAAGGGCATACAACCTGCACCTAATCATGTGTATAAATTAGCAAAGCATCTACAAGATATAAGTCACACACACAAGGGCAAGTATTCAAAGCGAGCACATTTCAGGATTTCTGTCCTACAGAGAGCAGCTGAAAGAAGTAACTGTAACTGGAGTTCTATAAATCCAATTGACATGTATGAGGACATTCTGGAAAGCTTATGAAATTGTCTACAACTCTTATTTAGACATCATAGACAGATTCACAAATCAAAAAGGTCAAACAAACAGATTTCCCAGGTCTGTCCAGAAATTCCAGAGAATGACCCCTTTCTGGAACCTCACAAGATAACACCATAACTCCTAAAATACCCCACCAACTGCT
The DNA here is from genome assembly GCA_015844335.1 of Chrysopogon serrulatus. Classification (NCBI taxonomy): domain Eukaryota; kingdom Viridiplantae; phylum Streptophyta; class Magnoliopsida; order Poales; family Poaceae; genus Chrysopogon; species Chrysopogon serrulatus. The sequence goes on along the minus strand of JADLZL010003512.1, from coordinate 362,566 downwards.
CTCAAATTTTAATAGCAACTAGATAATGAAATTATCTACCACTTTGCTATTGACCATAAAGCCAGAAAACATCACCTAAAGCATGTAAAACTGAAAGTGCTATAAACTGTCCAGAAAAGCTTAAATCGGATAATTAATTATTTACTCATGTTTAAACATGCAAACTAAGCTCATCCAACTTAACCAAAAGTTAAAGCATGACAAAAAAGCACCAGAAAACATGATGGTAATTCTTAAAACATTTATTAAAACACCCTTTTCATTTAATCCCACCATTTAAAGGCACGAATGAGCACATAGTAAAAGTACCCAGAAAAATCCCTAAGAATTACAGTAGACTACTCATATCTCACATAGACCACAGTTCGAATTTCACCTTAAAATACTAAGTACAACTTCCTGTATTAAAAGAATAAACTACACAAGCTTAAAGAAGGATAAATCATAAATCCATTTGAAAAGTAGCAAACAACAGATTTTATATTTTTCTTAGCATCATCATAGCATTAAGATAAAATGTTCCAAATCTCACCTCATAAACATGCATATAGAAAACATGGTAAATATATTACCAAACAATGCCTAAAAGCAACTTATATAGCAAACTGCTCTGCAAAAACAGGGGTACAAAACAACCAATATTTTTCCTAGACAGAGCAGGTCAAAACAAAACTATCCCCACTGGTTTCACATTTTTTAACACCTATTAATAATTAGTTATGCATTAAACCATTTTCCAAGGCCTAGAGCAAAATAAATACACCAAACAAAATTTACTGCAGAACATACCATGTTTCATATTTTTAATAAAAACTAGACATCTCCAGGAACCCAGCAAAATTGGAACCACTCAATTTGGACTTCATTTGCTCGAGTTATGAATTAAACAAGTTACAAGCATTTTTTGGAAAAGAATAAAAATAAAACCTAATCCTACACCGGGTTGACACGCGGGGCCCGAGGTCAACGGGCCCACCGGCCGGTGAGACAGAGCAGAGCAGCGCCAGGCGGCGGGATTTTGACCGGCGACGGCTCGCCCGACGGTGGCGTCTCCGCGAAGCCATCACCACCAACATGCTCGCCTAGACCTAGCGCATCGATTGAGGTACCTTGCAAGCGCCAGCATCGGGCGGAGCAAGCTCGACGGCGGCGATGGCGCACGGCGGCGCTGCTCAACGGCGCTGACGCCGCCCGAGCTCTACCAAGCTCAATTGGGTTGGCGCAAGCTCTAGGGCACTTAGGCGAATCGAGCAAAGGGGTTAGGGACTAGGGTTGCAAAGGCGGTTCGCTCGGTTCGCGTGCGTGGCGCCGGCGACCGACGGGCGGGCGGCGCTTTGTTCAAGCAGCCGGAACCCTAACTGGCTCAACCATCTAGGGCTTCACCATCAACTACTCACGGCGACTCCTAGACGAGTGCACGGCGAGAGCGAGAGAGGCGGAGCATCGCGGCCAGGCGAGCTTGAAGCTCGGGCGGCGCTCCGGCGATGGCGGGTGGCGGCGAACTCACAATGCGAGCTCACCAAGGGGCGAAAGATGGTGCTAGCAGGCGTCGGGGTGATGGAGGGCGTCATGGTGAAGCTTCCGGCGGTGGCGATTGGGGATGGTGCGGTGGGCTGCGGTGCTGCTTTCCGGGCGGAGTCGCGGCGTCGGCGTCGTCGCCTCCTTCTTCCTCCGCCCGCGAGCAGATGGCAAAGGAGAGAATGCGAGCGAGAGAGGGTCGGGGCGGCGTGGGCGACTTGGAGACGCCGTCGGCGGCTGACGTGCGGCCCAGCGCCGGCGTCTGACGGCCACCACTTGCTGCCAGTGCCGCCGCGGTCGGCCACCTCCCCCCTCTGAACCGAATTCAAATCGATTTGAAACCGACCAAACCGCCATGTTCGGGTCATTGAAATTCAAAAACGAATCTGATTCAAGGGAAACGTCATAATAGAAGTTATAGATTGATAGGTGCTCTACAACTTTCATTATACGAACTCGAGCTGGATCGGCTTGGTTTGCAAGTTATAAGGCGGTGAAGTACCCTAAAAACAAAACCGAAGCACACTTCGGACTTAGCCATTTTCAGAAGGTTAAAACAGCCCTGTTCTCAGCAGAAAAGGTTACTTTTGGGCATCTTGCGCACATTTTCAGAGCTTGAGCCTTAAACAAAGTTTGTTCTCCATAAAATTCTCTACAACTTTGTTTTAGGGTGCACAGCCATGCAAAGTTTCTAACTTGCACTTTCTAAACAGTCAAAGCAAACAGCTCTAGGAGTCATACAAAGTCAAACCAACACTTAAGAGCATCATTAGGCAATTTGATCAACACGAACAATGTTCCATTAAGTGTCTTAAGCATAGTTAAGCTACTGTAGAGCACTTTTAACAACATTACATGTCATGACTTAGAATCAAACAAGCAAAGCAAGCATCACATGCACTTTTCATAAGCATACACATAGGAATGGCATAAGAATTTGTCACACATATGCATATATGAGATGATGATGATGCTCATGATCGGTTTATGCAGGTGATTTAGTAGACCAAACACCAGAGGTGTTACAGGCTTGTGCATAATAAGGAGAAGAATTATACAACTTAATTCCCATGTCTTCAGCAAAGTCACAAAACTCCGAAGAAGTAAACTGAGTCCCTTGATCGGTCGTTATAGTTTGAGGAATTCCAAACCTATAAATTATATGTTCTTTAACGAAACCGATCATATTTTCTCGACGTGACTTTCTTCAACGGAATAGCTTCGACCCACTTGGTAAAATAATCCGTGGCCAATAGCACAAACTTATGTCCTTTGCTAGAAGGAGGATGAATTTGACCAATTAAATCTATGCCCCATCCTCTGAATGGCCAAGGTTTGATTATTGGGTTTATAACGAGATGCTTTGGAGCCTTTTGAATATTGCCGAACTTTTGACAATCGTGACATCCCTTATAGTATTCAAAGCAATCCTCCAAAGATGGTTGGCCAAAAATAACCGGTTCTCCGAATTATCCACTTCATTCGGTAAGGCGACCGATGCGCACCGCATAATCCTTCATGCACCTCATACATCACCTTTCTAGCCTCTTCTTGACTCAAACATTTAAGCAATACTCCATCTATAGACTTGTAGTATAAGTGATCATCAAGAAATACGAATTTGAGGGCTTTATATCTCGAGCTTTCCGGAAACTCTCTCGTGATGGATTTCTTAGATATTCGATGATTTCGCATCTCCAATCATCAACCACTTGCTCAAAGATTCAAACATCTTCATCTATAGTGAGGATTTCTTGATTTTCACGGTATCCGAGGCGGTTTGAGCCAACCTATTTGCTTCTTCATTGTGCCCCCTAGGGATATGATGCAAGGTTACTACCCGAAAGCTTTTTAAAAGTTCCCGGCATTCTTCATAATATTTTTTCAACACATCACTCTTGCATTCATATTGGCCGCTTAATTGGTTAATTACTAGCTCGAGAATCCCCAAAGATCTCAACAAAGAACGGCTTTCACTTCTATGAGAAGCCGAAACCCTCTAAACAATGCTTCATACTACGCTTGATTGTTAGTAACATAAAATTCAATGGGAATAGCATACTCAAAAGTTGCTCCCCTGTGGAGAAATTAAGAGAATACCAGCACCACCACCTTTGCAACAGGATGAACCATCGAAGAATAAAGCCCAGGGTGGCACAATGCTGATCATCTCAATAGAAAGATTACGATGTTGTGTAATAAAATCGGCAATAATTTGACCCTTTTAATTGCTTTTTGCCGATTCATATCTTAAATCAAACTCGATAAAGCAAAAATCCATGCCAATCCTTCCATTTAAATTGGCATTGATAGCATATGTTTTATTACATCAAAATTAGAAACTACCACACATTCGGCATTTAACGTAGTGCCGAAATTTGGTACATGAGTAATACACACATAAGCACAGTTTCTCCGTAGCCGAATATCTTGTTTACGGATCCAATAGTTTTCGGCTAAGGTAAGCTATTACTCTCTCCTTTCCCTCAAACTCTTGCATGAGGGCCGACCCTATTGTTAGACTATCGGCCGCCACGCACAATTTGAAAGGCTTGTCAAGTTGTGGAGGTACCAAAGACCGGTGGTGCCTTCATATATTCTTTTGATTTCATCAAAAGCCTCTTGTTGTACATCACCCCATACAAACTTTTGATCTTTCTTGAGCTTCGAAGTGGAGAGAAAGGCAAGACTCTTTTCTCGATAAATTGGATATAAATCTTCTTACAAAATTAATTTTGCCAAGCAAAGGATCAGAAACTCCGTGAGATTAGTTGGAGGGACAACCTTGTCTATTGCTTCCATGCTCTTTTTTCCAACTTCAATCCCTCCTTTATGAACAAGAAATCCCGAAACTCACCACCCGATACTCAAAAGCACATTTATTTGGATTCATTTTTAAACCATGTTTTCTAGTGCATTCCGTAGTCTTCTTCAAATCGGCTAAATGCTCTTTATGATTTCTAGACTTGACCACCACGTCATCAATATAAATCTCCACAACCTTGCCGATCAACTCATGAAAGATGTAATTCATAGCTCTTTGATAAGTTGCACCAAAGATTCTTTAACCCGAACGTCATTACAATCCATTCAAATAAACCAATGTGACCAGGGGCATCTAAAAGCCGTTTTTGAAATATCTTCTATTGCCATGAAGATCTGATTATAGCCGACATTTCCATCCATAAAGGCGATAACTTCATACCCTACCGCTGGCGTCTACTAACAAATCGGAATCGGCATTGGATACCCATCCATTGGAGTGGCCTTGTTGAGATCTCTAAAGTCTATACTGACTCTCATCTTTCCATTCTTCTTGTAAACAGAACTATATTTGAAATCCAATCTGCAGACTGCATGGCCGAATGAAGTTTGCTTCCAAAGAACCTTTCAATCTCCTTCTTCACATCGGCCAATACCTCCTCTTTATAAATTTTCCTCGAGGTTGTTTATAGGGTCGATACCACGACTTGATAGGTAATCGATGTTCAACAATAGAACGATCCAAATCCGTGCATCTCAGATAATCCCAAGCAAAGCAATCTTTAAATTCTTTAAGAAGACTTACTAATTGTTCTCTATATTCGGACTTAAATTTGCACCGATGTACATCGGCCTTGATTTGGAATCATCACTAACATTTATCTCTTCTAGCTTGTCGGCCGACATAAAACCGTGTCCCAACTTTTCTTTGTTGCCATCAATCGGGTTACCCATTAAAAATTGCTGTTGGAGCCGATTTGCTTGATCGGCCGTTGATCCTTGTTAAATACATTAACGGGACCTTCTCCCCATACTTTGCCGGAGAAATAATCAACACCGTCATATTCCCAAAGAAGTCGGTTCCGAAGCGACCACACTTACCGAATCATCGGCATGTATAATTTCTACATCGTCCCCTATCCATTGAATGAGAATCGGTGCATGGTTGAAGGAAAAACAGAAATTAGCATGGATCCAGTCTCTCCCAAGAAGCAAACCCAGATGCCCCCTTGCCGTCAATGACGAAAAACGTAGTGATCGGGTTTTAGATCCAATCATCAACTCAACATGCACGGCTCCTCGAGTGTCGGAAGGATTGCCAACAAAGTCTCTAAGGACCATGTCGGTCTTTAACAAATCTTCACTGTCATTCCAAGCTTTCTCGAACGTGGAATATGGCATTATATTGATAGCAGCTCCTCCATCAACAAACATTTTGGTCGAGGCTTCCCATTGACGTACCCTTTCACGTAGAGCGGTTTCAAGTGATGATGTTTGGTCGGCTTGTCAAATGTTGCTTGTCGTGTCGGTACAAGCCGAGCCATTAAGTCTTGAAACTCACTTTCATCAAAATTAGAATAAACCTCTTCATGTACTTCTTGATTGTCGGGAGCTATAAATTCTGATGGGAGGAAGAAAGCCATGCATGCATCACCCGAAGGATCTTTCTCATCATGTTTCTTCTTTGGACGCCATTCTTTCCTTTCTTCTCAGCGGCTTGCTCCAAATCTTTGTTTCTCAACCGCCGCACTCTTCTCTTTCGACTTTTCCTCAACCCCGGAGGGCACCACTGCCCTTTCTGCCATCTATACTCATGAGTGCCTCTTTCCTCATTATACTCTTCAGGATGAACCCGTCTTGATCTGCGAATCTCTTTCTTTGATGACCGAAGTCATTTATTTTTATACGCCGATTGTCCTCGAAAATTGAATTCCAAGTCTCTCATGGATTGGACGGCGGTTGACCCGAGATTGCCTGACGCGAAATACCGATCACCGCATTCGGGGCAATTATTTCTAGCGAGGCAACTTCAAGCCTTCATTCCAACAATGTTTAAAGAATGAACACCCCCAATGAGACCGCTCCATCTCTCTCATATGCTCTTCTTGCTCCCCTGCAAGTATACCTCTTCTTCGATCTCCGACGTTCATCTATAAACCTCTGTTCTTCATAGTACTCTCGTTCTTGTTGCCTTTGCCACTTATTTAGCGTATCACGTGATGTAACCCTAGGCTTAGAAGTTTCACCTTTTTCGGTTCGGCTATTCTTGAACCGAACTTTCTCTTTCAGCTCCTCGGTTGTAATCTGGCGATTAGGGTCGACAAAGACCGTTCTTCTTTGCTCTGTCGAAGTTAACACCTTCATCTTACCTTTTCCTTTGGGATCATCTGCGAGAAAACCATACTTATGGAGAAAGAAATCATGTTCGAGGGAAAGGCCGACCATCAACCTTCATTTTGCCATCAAACTTCGGATGTCCCTCTTGAATAGCCTTCTGAATCCGAACCCCGAACACCCTAAGCAGGTCATTGATGGAGTGAGAATTAGTGTTATGATAGCCACAATATTTCTTGTCTTTCACTCCCTCGGGTCGTAGCATAGGATGTCCATCCGCGGTTTGATGCGCCCTTCCCTTACCAACAAATCAAAGAGCTTGTCCGATTTGGAGACGTCAAAGTCATAAGTTCCCTTTTGTTGCCTCAACCAACGCCGGCTAACCCGAGTAGGTTCCTTCGCCCAAGTCAACTCAGCGCAGCTATCTCATCATCATCATCATACTCATCTCGCTTCTTCTAGGAAACTTTGATACATTTCACTAGCAATGTTCCCTTTTTGGAAGCGGTTGTCTCTCTTGAACCCCCGAGCTTGATTACTCATAGCAGCCGATCGTTGTGAAAGTTGACCAAGATCATCAAATTCCATGCCGAACAGCTTTTCTCGACATTCGGCCGCATGCACGCTATCGCCATCCCGAGCAACCGATCATCCGGTAGGTTCAATGAATAACAAAGGTTCTTGGTCTCTAAATCTGCGAAGATACTCCCCGTGGTGTTTCATTAGCTCTCTGTCTCGCACTCATGAGGTCGACCAGGCTTCTTTTCATTAGTGCCGGTGAAGAAGTATGCATGGAACTTCGCGCTCCGCCCGCGTACCCAATGGAATGGGGGGGCAATGAGGCAAACCATGAGAAAGCCGGCCCCTGTGAGGGACAAGGGAAAATACCGAATCCTCCAAGCTTCATCCGTGGATGCTTCCCCAAGTTGCATCAAGTACCGACCGATATGTTCCACGGTGCTAGTATCATCTTGACCGAAAAAACTTAGTCAAGTCTCGCCGGAGGTTTCACCCTTGGAGGAAGTGCAACTCTATTGTACCATTCTCGGATAAGGAGACTTGTATAAGTAAGATTGATTCTTTGGCTTTAGGCCGAACCGATGTCTTTGCATATATCCCATCCTATGCATGATGATATCAACATCCGATTTTGGGGTTCCACGTGTTCGTCTTCCGTAAGGCATTCCCCGATGCGCTCCTCGTATCCTGGATTCGGCAGAGCATCTAGAGCGGTGTAATCGTAAATTCTTGGTATCCATCTCCATACATGTTTCTCTGCAAATTGCTTCGATCTTTGGAGATACCTTGAAAGCCGATTGTGGTACATCTTCTCCGTCGTACCAAATGTTACCCGACCATAAGTAGGAGGTCAGCTGTTTTTCATTAGGGATTAGTCCATCTTTATTTGAACCGGATGCTCCTTCACCTCCCTCAGGGCTTTTCTTGGTATTTTGGTGGATTGAAAAGCGTTGGTCCACAATTGGGCCTGCATTCTCCTCAAAATACTTATCGGTACCGTTGGGCGAAGGTACTAACCATGATAGCACGAAAAGTGTTCAAGAAGGTCGTGTTTATGATTTGTAATAGTTTCTCCCAAAGCTTTGTGAACCAACTCCGACACCTTCTCGAGCTTCTTCTTCTTCGATTGTAATCGATCGATGCGGAAGAAGAACCCTTGGCAACGATTGCTTTTGGATGATCTTATTGCTCTTGTTCTTGGAGAAGGACATCAAACACTTCGCTGAAATCGATTACATGCTTGTTGCACCAACTCTCTTACATCTTCAGGCGGTTCAACCAAAGTCACATCCGAACGTGATTGTTGCTGATTTCGACATCTTGAGCAACGTGGTTCCACCGGGCGTGCCAAAAAGTGTGTTGACACGAAACGTGATTCCCTCGTGCCTCACACACAAAGAAGCCGAAAAGCGTGGCTTCAATCGGACAACCGCACGGTTTGGAGATCCGGAGCGTGCCAGTCAATTTGACCTGGAAAACCGACAAGGGACAAAAGATTGTTAAATATAAAATCGAACGTGTGCGGATGAGACCGACATTCCCGTATATACGGCCCTCGGCCACTTATTTACTTTACATACAGACTATAGAAGTCGTCACCAATTATGCATGTGATTCATTCGGCTAATATGAAGACAAAATACGTAAAAGCATTGTTTACCGAATACGCATGCATGAGAAGATATATTTGAACAAGTAAAAATTAACTACAAGTTGAAGCATAACCAAGCTCGGCAATTCAAATTTAGGCTTCGAGGTCCATGAAGAAGGAACTAACAAACTATCACGGATAAATCCATCAAGAACTTGCATCCGCCGCACGACACTCAATCTTATCAAGATCTAAACATTTCTAACGTGCAAGAACCCGCAACATGTAACAATCTAGATTGATCTAATTCGCCACTTGAGCATATGATCTATTTATCATGACAATAAAAGAATAAGAGCGTTAAAGAGCGAATAGATCTATAAAAGTGTAGAGCCAAACTAATCAATCTAGATCGGGCAAAAAGGTGTTACAAATAATTAAAAGCACTAGACACATGCAACACGTGGTAACTTAATGAATCTACTAGATCTTGCCAAATCTAATAGAGCCGATAACTAACCCTTGCTTCGCTAAGCTATCAAGCGGGCCTTTGCCCGCGACCCATCTAGTCGAGATAAACAAAGCATAAACAAAGACTCGATAACTATCTTGCCTCGCTAAGCTATCAAGCGGGCGCCTGCCGCACGGCCATCTAGTCGAGATAAACAGGCGTAAGCAAAGACTTCCCCGATCATTAAGCGGGCGCTTTGCCGCACGGCCATCCAGTCGAGACGAACAAGACTACTTGCATCAACATCTAAATCCACCGCATGATACTAGACATGATAGCAAGGTTGCCGGAACTTACGGAGGTCGACGGATCGATGACTCCTCTCGAAGAACTCAACGACACGATAAAAGGGACTCGAAAATTGGCACGGGGCCGGTTGTATTGATTTGATTGTGTTCTTTACAATGGTCGATGGTTTATATTTGTACCCTGGATAAGCATAAGTCCTAAATAGATACGATTACAAAGATATTTAGGCAAGCACAAAGCCGTCATCTTTATTCTTCTCGGAATTGTCACGTTTCTTTCCTTTAAAGTCAGTCACCTTGCTTCCCGAATAAAGCAACCACCTTCAAAGATAGCCGACCGCGTGAACGCTTGCCGAATCGCCTAGAGGTAGCCGTCCGCATGGCTGCTTACCGAACTGCCCAGAGCTAGCCGAATGGATACTTGCCGAACGCTCCTGAATACTTGCGAGTCTGCCATGTACTGGCCCACCTGTCGGCCTTTACCAAAATCCAGTGTTAACACTTGTGAATGTCCCCTGATCAGCCGGATAGTGGTAGCTCGCGTAGGTGACTTTATAGCTGCGTTGAATCCTCTGTAGTCCACTTCCGTTGATAGGACTGATAGGCCTATAGGTGTCCGGTAGGTAGATTACTCTGTTTCTTCTTCTATTCAGTCACCGGTCCGATAAGACGATATTATACAAAGTTTACCGGTGGTTAGAACTAGAGTACATTAGCTATTTCCTCATTCTCAATAGCTTTCTAGATTGTTTGTACCCCTTTTAGATTAAGAGTATTGGGCTATTTCATAATTCACCTCTTGTTCCTTTGGGTTTGATATTAAAACCGGGTTGATCTTGGTGAAGTGCTTGATCGGATATATATCTGTGCTTATGGATAATCTGATTATAATCATTATTTAGGGTGCGTTAATTTATACCAACAAGCATTTCTCGGCGCCGTTGTCGGGGAACGGTTTGCTGATTTTGATTTAGCCTATCTTAGTATATAGTTATCCTTTTATATTAAAAACAATAAAATATTATGGAAAAACGAATCTCAACTTTTATATCAATATGGAGCACCTTCGGGATCGTACCTCCAGCCAATAGAATCTTCTAAACCTATCACATCATCGGCTATGAGCTACGCCCGGGATTAATTAAATTAGTTCGAAACATATCTTTTCTCGGTAATATTAGCGAAAACCCCTATTCCCACTTAATCGATTTTGAGCGTACATGTTCATGTCGAAAGCATTAAAGGCATGGCCGATGAAACTTTACGATGGAAACTCTTTCCGTTTTCATTAATCGGGCGAGCCAAGAAATGGTATAATCGCCATGTTGGGAGTAGTCAAGGAGATTGGGAAACATTACGAAAATACTTTTGTCTTAAATTCTTCCCAAGAAAAAGGTCGCTAAATTTCGATTTGAAATCATAGGATTCAAACAATTAGACAATGAATCGCTAGGCAAGGCTTGGGATCGTTTTGATGGTTTTATAAATTCGGACCTAATCTTGCTTTTACCGAACCCATGCTTTTACAACATTTCTTTTTAGGTCTTGATGATAGAAATAAGGAATATCTTAATTTGGCCTCGGGTGGAGCATTTATGCATATTACTGTTGAACATGCTAAAACTATTCTTGCTAATATTTTAAATGATCTCCCAGAAGAAAGAGAAGAGTTGCTAGAAGAAAATTTCCAGTTAGCTGAAAATGAACTTTTACCCGATTTATCTCAATCTATAGTTGAATTAAAACCCGAGCTAGCTAATGAGATAATTCTAAATTCTGAGTTGATGTTTAAAATAGAGGATGATTTCTTTAATGATTTTAGGAATACTACACTTTATCGTAAAATTATTCAACCTCAAAGATTCTAGAGATTTCAATTCTAATCTTTCACATCCTGATGATTTAAAATTTCTAAGAGAAATAACGAGGGAATTGATTTTTATTTTGGGAGATGATTGGTTGATAGAATCGAGCAATCCCCTGAAGTAATTCATCTCACTTCACCCTCTGTTAGTATAAAGTTGCAAGTAGATTCATATCCTTTTGAAGCTTTATATAACCCAGTTGTAGAAGTCAATATTATATCATATACCTTTGCTAGAAAATTCTTAAAAGATATACCATTAAGTCCTACAAATAAATTATTTAAAAATTATTCAGGACATATTATTCCTGGCTTAGGAGTTTTGAGTGCACTTCCTATTGTTATTAATGATTTCCGCATTTTGCTAAATTTCTATATCTTTGATGTGTGGGATTTTGATGTAATGATTGGAGTACCCATAATAAAACTTCTTCAAGAAGGTCGTGATGGTAAATTAAATGTTCAACTTGGGAAAGGATTTAATTTTTCGATACCTATAACTCATGCAGTAAAATTTAAAGCAGAGCCCCTTCCCGAATTAGATCCAATAGAAGAGGTTAAGGCTATTGAATTCAATGATTTTATTCAACCCAATTTAGAAGATAATACCCAGTTCTTCATCGATGAAGAGGAGGACCTTGTTGATCCCGAACCTCTTGATGAATTACTAGAGCCACCTAAACCTCCTATTGAGCTCAAACCGTTACCATCCGGTCTTAAATATGCTTTTCTAAATAATGATCGAGAATATCCTGTAATTATAAGTGATAAACTTTCTCGATGAAGAGACTTATAAATTAATAATTGTTTTAGAAAAACATAGAGCTGCTTTTGGATATTCACTCCAAGACCTAAAAGGGATTAGCCCTGTTCTTTGCACCCATCGCATACCTACCAATCCAGAAATTACACCTTCAAGAGAGCCTCAGCGTAGACTCCAAATATGATGTGGGATGTAGTAAAGAAAGAAGTTCTAAAGCTTTTACATGCGGGGATTATATACCCAAAGCCGCATAGCGAATGGGTAAGTCCCAGTGCAAGTTGTACCTAAAAAGGGAGGAATGACGGTTGTCCAAAATAATAAAAATGAATTAATACCTAAGAGAACTGTCCTTTGTATGGCGAATGTGTATAGATTATAGAAAACTCAACAAAGCAACAAAGAAAGACCATTTTCCGCTACCTTTCATTGATGAGATGTTAGAGCGCTTAGCAAATCATTCTTTCTTTTGTTTCCTTGATGGTTACTCAGATATCACCAAATTCCTATCCACCCCGATGATCAAAGCAAAACCACCTTTACATGTCCTTATGGAACTTATGCTTATAGGAGAATGTCTTTTGGATTATGTAATGCACTCGCTTCTTTTCAAAGATGCATGATGTCTATATTTTCTGATATGATAGAAGAAATCATGAAGTTTTTATGGATGATTTTTCAGTTTATGGAAAAACTTTTGATGATTGCCTAGAAAATTTAGATAAGGTTTTGCAAAGATATGAAGAAAAACACTTAGTCCTCAATTGGAAAAAATATCATTTTATGGTTAGAGAAGGAATAGTGTTAGGACACCTAGTGTCGAAAAGAGGAATAGAGGTAGATAATGCTAAAATTGAAGTAATTGAACAACTACCTCCTCCCCGTTAATGTGAAAGGAGTCCGCAGTTTTCTTGGTCATTGTGGTTTTTATCGTAGATTTATAAGGAATTTTTCACAAATTGCTAGACCAATGACCAGATTGTTAGCTAAGGATGTACCTTTTGAGTTTGATGAAGAATGCTTAAAATCATTTAATATTCTTAAGAAAGCACTTACATCGGCACCAATCATTCAACCCCGATTGGTCTTTACCTTTTGAAATTATGTGTGATGCTAGTGATTATGCTTGTAGGAGCAGTCTTAGGACAAACAAAAGATAAAACGCATCATGCAATTGCTTACGCTAGCAAGACAATGACGTAAGCACAATTAAATTATGCAACCACCGAAAAGGAACTTTTGGTCGTTGTCTTTGCTATTGATAAATTTAGGTCTTACTTAGTTGGAGCTAAAATAATTGTTTATTCTAATCATGCTTTGCTTTTAAATATTTGCTCACTAAGAAAGATGCTAAACCATGATTAATAAGATGGATCTTATTGCTTGCAAGAATTTGATTTGGAAATTAAAGATAGAAAAGGAATAGAAAACCCTGTTGTTGATCATTTATCTAGGATGTATTTCAAAGAACCTCGGGAACTACGTATTAATGACTCATTAAGAGATGACATGCTGTTTAAAGTGACCAAGACAGATCCTTGGTACGCGAATATTGTCAATTTTATGGTTGCGGGATACGTACCACCGAGAGAAAATAAGAAAAGACTCATTTATGAAAGTCGTCTCCACATGTGGGATCCACCATACCTCTTTTCGGGTATGCGCCGATGGATTACTCAGAAGATGTGTACCAGTGGAGGAAGGCACGCAGATCATTCGAAAATGTCACTCGTCACCATATGGAGGTCATTATGGGGCATTCCGCACTCATGCAAAAAATCGGCGAGTGGTTTCTTTTGGCCAACCATGTATGAAGACACCAAAGATTTCATCCGAAGATGTGGAGCATGTCGAGGCACGGAAATATCAATGCAAGAGATTCTATGCCACTCACCAACAACCTTCGATAGAGCTCTTTGATGTCTGAGGAATTGATTATATGGGACCCTTTGTGAAGTCAAAGAATTATGAGTACATTTTAGTGGCAGTTGACTATGTATCCAAGTGGGTAGAAGCTATGCCATGCAAGAATGCTAACTCGAAACACTCAAAGAAGATGTTTGAAGAGGTTATATTTCCAAGATTTGGAACACTGAATGGTTATAAGTGATGGAGGAACACATTTCACTAATAAGAAGTTTCACTTATACCTACAAGCTCATGGAATACGACATAATGTCGCTACTCCATATCATCCTCGACAAGTGGCCGACAGAAATATCCAATAAACAAATCAAGAATATTCTCCGTAAAAAAAGTGAATGAAATGAGAACTTTATGGAAGGATCGCTTACTCGACGCACTATGGGCATATCGGACAGACTTATAAAACACCTTTGGGTATGTCACCATATCAATTGGTATATGGCAAGACCTGCCACTTACCACCGAATTAGAACATAAAGCTCACTGGGCTATCAAAAGATGGAACATGGACTTAGAAGTCACTTGGGGAGAAAAAGGAAAATACAATTATCGAATTAGAAGAATGAAGAGAAAAGGCCTATCACAACTCAAAGATCTACAAAGAACGGACAAAGAGATGGCATGATACGAGGATCAAGAAGAAGGAGTTTACACCAGAGATAAGGTATTACTTTTTAATTCCGTGTTCAAATTATTCGGGCTTGGAAAATTAAAGAGCAAATGGGAAGGACCCTTCACCATTGTAAATTTATCACCACATGGAGCAATAACTCTACAATCAAACGAAGGTACGTTATTCAAGGTAAATGGACACCGACTTAAATTTTATTTAGAGCCATTTAATTCAGGGAGTAGTGGATGAAATCGAATTCATCCAGTTACCAACTTATTAAGTTTTATTTTTTTATTTCGGTGCAAATTTTTATCCGTAAATATATCTAATAGAAACATAGGAGGAGTCCGGTACCCCGGAAGGGCACCCGAAGTGGGCCCTAGGTGGGGCCGGTCGGCGCCCCCCTGTGCCCCCTCGTCTCGACTCTCGTCTCACGTCCTTCTATACTCTTCCTACGTATATTCGCGTATTATCCACGCCAAGCAATCGGATATCCTTTCGCATTTAATCCCGTAGAACCTAGGTTTTATCCTCATCCCGTCTCCCGAAAAACCTATATAAATACGTACCTAGACCTCCTCAACTTTATTCCATAACCAGCCACCTCTCCCTTTCAAAGAGAGCTCTCCAATCTAGATCTATTAGCAATGGCGAACAAGGCGATCGTCTCCTATGGCGCGGACTTCGACAAAGATCCCCAGCGATGATTCGAAGACCCTCGTCCTCGCTCAGCGGCCGAAGCCTCTCGCCGTCGTGCCGCCGGAAGCAAGTTGCAACGATCCCCCAGCGTCATGAGCAAGTCTACTACGTGCAAGATCCATCTGCTCTTCCTCCACCACCGCAAAGGCCGATGCTTGAAGGAGGTGCTAAAGGAAAGCGATTGCTATCTCCAAGGGTACACGACTCTTTGCACCAAGACCTAATGAGCGACTCGTGGCGGTCGAGACCGACAAGAAGGGCGGTGATATGCGCTAAGTACTCTAATGCTGCTCGCCCTTCCGTTCAAGGAGTTCGTGCAAACCCTGATGAGGTATGCTACACTGAGCCCATCGCGCCTAAGCCAAAGCCTAAGAAAAAGAGAGCAGCATCAGCATTAGCACTGGAGAAAGTTCCCAAGCAGCCAGTACCAACCCTACGCACTCTTAACGAGAAGCTTGAAGGCCTCTCTGACCTTGTCAAGGAGATGGAAACATCTAACAAGCTGAAGGACAAGCTCATAGATGACGTAGAAAAGAAGGTTGGGGTTAATCTCAAGTTAATTCGCAGCCTCAAGCACGACAAAGATAAGCTTGAAGAAGAGGTTGCAGCCCTCAAAGCAATAATTCAGGGCCTCAATAATGAAGGGCAGCATTAGTTGCCTAGTTATCCAATAAGGCACACTTCCGCTAGTTTGGTTAGTTAAAGGAGTCAGTTGAGTCATTTTCTTAGGACAAAGCCTAATGAGCTAGGGCAGTCGTTAGCTTAGTCATTAAAGCGTCTATTGAATTATTTTATCACCATCACAAATGAATAAAGTGCCTTATTTTATATTAATGTGTATTATCTATTCTACTCTCTATTCTTGGAATATTTTGTCTCCACGTATTCTTGCAGAAAGTATGCGGGAAAACAAGTGTGGGGAAGTACAATTAATCACGAAGCAAAAATACGATCGGAAAAGTAGCGTAATTGAAGCGACATCGACCCAACGCCGCACACGCCGAAGCGGGACCCGCGGCGCCACTGGTGGGGCGGGGCGGCCCCCCACCTTCTCTCGCCTCTTCGTTTGGTCATGGTCAAGTTCGAATTAATTACAAGTCAAATACATATACTCCGAATTTCAATTAAAACTTTTAATCTTTATTATAAATGCTTCACGAAATAATAAACCCATTTAATCCATGATTTAAGAGAAATAAATTATCGACACCCTTCTAGAGTCATGAATATTCTCAATTCTATAGTGCTTCATGATTGTCTAAGTTATTGCAGGGGAGAAAGATAGCGAAGATAATAATTATTCAATTTCATTAATTTGTCTTTGGAAATTTTATTGAAACACTTAGCTTCACTCCTCTTTGTAATGGAATCCAATAATAATTATATCAAAAAAACTTTAATTATGGCTCGTTTGAAGAGGTTTATCATATTCCCAAAGATCATAAGATAAATAAAAATAAAATTCACTATCTTGAGCAATATTGTGAAGGAGGCATGAGCTATTCAAAAAGATTCCGAGGAAATAAAAAGGGACAAGTGTCCGAAACCTCGATGTAAGAAAGAACTAGGAGCACGTGCTCATCAAAAAGAAAGGCTCATGATTCCTCCAACATAATGTGTCAAGAAGTGAGAATTTTTTCTGATCTACGAATATGATATCTCTCTCCCTCACTATAAAAATATATTCAATTTATGTCTCTACCATTAGTGCCATTACAAAAGAGAGGGTTGAAGCTATGTTTTTGCAAATATACCTTCACTCCAAAAGACATAATTAAAGAAAGAGTAATCGTCTTCACTCTCTTACTCTGCAATCACTTGAGGATCCATGATAGACACTTTAGAATTCCATAATATATGATCACTAGATTGTTGCTATATAATTTAATCTCTAAGTTACGCATTGAATGTATATCCATTCTATTAAAACCAACCTTTTTCTGGGACGAGCAAAAGCCTAAGTGTGAGGGTAATTGTTGACACCTGTTATCACCCAAAATTTATTAGTAATTACCACTTTCCGAGACATTGATATATGATAAGAATAGGGTTACCATTAACATTTTCCACGAGTTTTGGTGATTTGTGCATTTTTTTTAGGGAATTTTCCGAAAAAGCCTAAAAGAGGGATTTAAGTGCTAATTTACCACGAAACTTGATCACGACGCAAAAGCACATCACCGTAGGGTTCAGGAATACTCGAAGAAGACACCGAAGCAACGGGGGGCCAGCCCAAGTGGGGCCGGCCGGCCCCACCCTGGCCGGCGGCCCCTAGGGTTAGGGTTTGCCGCCCCTTCTGGAACCTTCCTCCACCGCCTCCGAGGAGTCATCCTGGCCGCTTGTTACGCCGGTTTGATCCAACGGCGCCAGTATCAATCCCACCGGCTATAAAAGGAGGGCCATACCCCCTTGGAGGAGGCTAGATCAAGAGATGAAGAATCGAGCTTTAGATAGAGATCCACTAGATCTAGGCTAGCAATCAAGATAGAGATTAGAGAGATAGAGTAGAAGAGTAGAGATTCGGAGGAGCCCCCTGCCTGCCGGAGCATCCTCGGGAGTCAGATTCGTCTGGATTCGGCTCCCTCGCCCGGAGCTGCGTTAGAGGTACTTTTGTATTTACCATTCGATTCAAGTGAGCATTTGTATATATTCGTTCTTTGGTTTGCAACTCATACTATATTGAGTACTTTGATTTGGGTAGCTCCTAGGTCGAGTAGTATTCATAGCGTAGACGTGGTGTGCGGGTTATGATTGCTTGTGAATGTCCCCCGATCGGTAGGATAGTGGTAGCTCGGCGTAGGTGACTTTATAGCTGCATTGAATCCTCTCGTAGTCCACTTCCCGTTGATAGGACCGATAGGCCTATAGGTGTCTGGTAGGTAGATTACTCTGTTTTCTTCTCCTATTCAGGTCACCGGGTCCGATAAGACGATATTATACAAAGTTTACCGGGTAGTTAGAACTAGAGTACATTAGCTATTTCCTCATTCTCAATAGTTTTCTAGATTGTTTGTACCCTCTTTTTTAGATTAAGAGTATTGGGCTATTTCATAATTCACCTACTGTTTCTTTGGGTTCGATATTAAAACCGGATTGATCTTGGTGAAGTGCTGATCAAGATATACCGTGCGCTTCGGGATAATCTGATTATAATTATTATTTAGGGTGCAGTTAATTTATACCAACAATCGCCAACCCTCCTCGTCGTCCTCCCTTCAGCGCTGGAGGTTGCACCACTGCACCGCGTACAACGAGTCCCCACCACGGTCGTAAGCGAAGTGGCCCGCAACCTAGGGGTGAGTGAACATCACGGCCTCCCGCGCTTAACGCGAGCGAGTGGGAGGCGTATTTCAGCCCAAGGCTCGTCTGACAGGTGTGGCTATGCCACCATGGCCGTGGCTGCTATGCCGGCTGTCAATTGTCATGTTGGCCGATACCATCTTACAAAATCATTCAAGAGCTAAATTAGAATGGTTGAGATATTTTTCAAAAGTATAAAACATTTGGTTTTGTAGGTGGTAGGGTTAAGTATTTAAGCTCTACTAGTTCAGAAGGTTATCTAAATTTTTCTTTTTTTTTCCTTCTTATTTAGAGCACTCCCAGTGCTAAAAACCACTGTAGTTTCTATAGTTTCAAAACTCTACCACTAGAATTCCTAATACGAGTTTGTACAAGTAGTTTTTATATAGACAGAAATTTAATAAACACTTATGCAACAAAACAAATAGAGCATCATGTAGCAATTCTTGATGTACTATATTTGAATGCATTATAGAGCTCAGTAGATCTCCGCATCGTTGGAAGCAATCGTGAGAGGATACATGTTAGCCGTTCATCCTTCTCCACACGAACTTCATGTCCACAGCAACTCCATATGGGACTGGCATAAACTAAAATCCTTTCAACGCTTGAGCAGACCGAAAAAAATTAAAGATAAAAGATAAGTAAGTGAACAAACAAGAAATACATTCTGGGTTGTTGAATGTTTGAGACATAGTTCAGACTTTGCATGTTCTGATAGCTGCAAGTCTGCACAAAGAAAAAAGAGAAACATGGCAGCTAGAGATTGCCTTATCAAAGTGACTCCTAGATAAACTTGTAACTCTGCACAAAGAAAAAAAATGTTCAGATGCAGCATCGTCAAATTGATGCAGACAGATACTATTGAAGTTTCAGTTTCAAAATTTAGTTTAAATATTTAACAGTTTCACAGAAAGCTAACGGTTACTCAAGATGCTAAATACATTATTATTTCTATCTGGCATGAATTTCCATCTACAAAGCACACAACGATGAAATCTTAATTAATCAATTTACATATACTTGCAATACAAGCAATTTCCATCTACAAAGCACTTTACATTACGTATGTCAGCCTGATTAACCAAAAAAATAATTAATATCTGCTGTGACTAAAATCTAAGATGACGAATTACTATGACTATGATGTAGATGAACATTTTGTAATCCATAGAACCACAACTCTGACGACTTACACTTTGCTAGGAGATGACATTAGCCACCATCCACCAACGGAAGAAACACTGACTGAAGGAGCATGACTGTGTAGAAACGAAAACACCTGTTGTTATGGTACTATAGCCAGTAAACGCGTCCTGTAGGACGTGTTTACAGGAAAAACCGCTGCAGCACCGTCCTGGACTCCGTCCGCAATCCTTCCGGACGGGCTAGCGTTCGGGATCGCTGGCGGGCGAAAAAAGTGTCCGGTACGTGCGCGTGGGGCCCATGTGGTCTCGTTCTCCGCGTGGAGCAGGAGAGGAAAGGGAGAGGGAGAAGGGGACGTAGAGGCAGCGATGCCATGGCCAGAGAGGGCACGCCATGGCTGGTGGGCCGCTGTTCGCCGCCGAGGCCCACCGCTCCCTCGTGGAGCCGCCAAGGCCGCCGCTGCCGTGGCCCGTCGGGCCGCTCCCTCGAGGCCGCGCACGCGCCGTCTGCCGTGGCCCACCGGGCCACTCCCTTGCTTGAGCAGCCCACCGGCGCCGAGGCCCACCGCGCTCTCATCGTAGGTCCGACCACCCAGGTGAGGTGGGGAGGAGACCGGGTGGGGGAGAGAGAGAATGTGAGGGAGGAGGCGGCGGTGGATTTTTAATTAAAAAATGACAAATGGGCCCCACAATGAATAGAAGGTGATATAGAGTATGGATTAGTGCAGGAAAAATTAGTATAGAGGAGAAAATCTTGATGACCAGACTAAAATATTTCTTTTAAAGGATGTAAATAGAGGGATGATGAGTACGGATAACCTTACAAAGGACAGATTCCATGGATACCACTGCCATATACCACGTTAGCAAAATTGAATAAACAGAGAGATAATAAATAGGATAGAAACTATAGTGATTTCTGTGTTAAGAGTATGTTTGTAAAATAAGAAAGAAGAATTATTTTTATGCTCGTAGAAAAAACTTCGGTGTATGAGTCTTTTTTCCGAACTTTGCTATATGGTCTTAAAACAATTTTTTAGCTTGGTGGCCTTCCATCAATTTTGTATAGCTAATGGTATTTAAGTCAGGAATAAAATAATTGTTTCACTCTAACAAAAATATTTATTGTATCAAATAAATTCACACATAATAACATACGACCAATTAGACCTATATCACAAATATTTGATTATATTTATTGCAATATATGTCTAATTGATTATCTATAACTCTTATAAGCCTAAACCGTGTAAAGCTATTTCTCTCCCTCCTGATTAATCCATGCCTCAAAAGTGATGTTATCCACCCACTAGGTGACATCGTCTGCCCACTAAACCTCATTAATCTCTCACTAACTATTTCTTTTGAAATAGAAAAAAAGTCGTAGCACCTATACTAAGTATCGTAATTAAAATTTAATTGCACCATGGTATTCTCCGTAATAAACTCTTCAAAACAAGACCCCACATAGATATATTTTGATAATTTTTTTGCAAATATTTAAACCGTTTCTAAGCAAAAACCCGCTTCTAAGCAAAAACTGCATATCATATAGATTACATATGGTCTTCTGAAACATGCATGATTTTGTGAAGAAAACTTCAAGAAATTTTGGGAGGGGGATGACCCTCAGTTATAGTAGGGGTGAGGGGTTCGAGTGGATGAGATTAGCCTCCTGTACTGGCCGATCCTAAAAACCCATTTCTAAGCAAAAATCTAGTAAAAACTGCATATCACATAGATTATATATGGTCCTCCGAAACATGCATGATTTTGTGAAGGAAAACTCCTAAAACTTTTTGGAGGGGAATAACCCTCAGGTATAGTAGGGGGGTGAGGGTTCGGTTGAGTGAGACCTCGGGTGAAATGCTTTGAAAACAATAAGATTTACGATGGCTCTCTAATGAGGTTCCACCGAAATTCGGTCACTCCCCCAAATGGAGAGTGGGTCGGTTGAGTGAGATCTTGGGTGAAATGCTTCAAAACCATTAGAACATCCCACTAGCACATGCCACTAACTCGCCATACAAAGTGTCCACATCATCATCCACTAATACATCGAACTAATACATGCTATTATGTATTCATTTAAGCTGTTCACATTAGCAAACCACATCATACCAGCGGCAACGCGCGGGGCATCCTACTAGTATTTGCTTATGTGTAAATTTATTTGATACAATAAATAAATAGAACTCTATATTTTATTTTTTTGTCAAGAGTAAAAATATTTTTTATCTCTAACTTTAACACTATTAGCTATAATGGATAGAAGGCTATAGAGCCAAAAAAAAATTCGATGTATAGCCATAAAGCAAAGTTAAAAAAAAACATTTTCAGATTCCAAACAAAAAAGCTGCACGAGCTATGGTGTGATATGCTCGCTCCCTATATGCAATAATCAACCTACTAATGTACCAAGTTTTCTTTCCTACAACCACACACGAAAAACGTCTCCCGCTGAGGAGCTCCGTCTTGATGCACCCACGAAATTATCAACCTACTAATGCACCAAGTTTTCTTTCCTACAACCACACACGAAAAACATCCCCCGCTGAGGAGCTCCGTCTTGATGCACCCACGAAATTATATCCAGGAATCCAACGTAATTAAAATAGACTACCCAGATTTAATTTCAATTATTCTCTCTCCTTACTCATTCACATCGGACGGTCCAGATGAAAAGTGTCACACATCCTCCCCTCCACCCTTGCCCTCCTGCGCGAGAGCCCCGATGCTGCCGCGCTCTGGGTTCGATCGCTCAGGTTCTCTTGTTTTTTATCAATCAATCGATTCTTTACTAGGTGACCACGGAAGGAGAAAATAAAAAATACTACGCCACTGCTGCCGGCCAGCGCCGCGGTGGCCTCCAGGAACTTGGCGTTGGTCATCTGAAGCTGGACGCGAGCGCCCTGGCCGACGGGACGCGAGCGCCTCCACGGCCGAGTTCCAGTCCCATCCGCACGAGAACGTGATCGGCAAGCCTGAGGAACGGATAGCGGTGTCGAGATCTCCGGAACGTGAACGGCGCCGGCCGCTGCTCGCGCGGCGTACACGGTGCCTGGACTGAACGTGGCCGGTGCTCGCGCGGCGTACACGGTGCCTGGACTGAACGTAGCCGGATCAGCAGCGTCAATGCCGTCACTTGCCGGAACGTGATTCCTTGGCGGATCGTGGTCGTGTTGGCCGGATCGAAATCGCAGGATCGAAATCTCCGAACCTTGAACTGCGGAACGCGCACGGCTCATCGACGGATCACGGTCGTGTTCGCCGGATCATGATCGTTGCTGCCCTGCCCTGCTGCGACCTGAACAGGTTAGCGAACGCCGTCTCTTCCAGATAAGGTCTGTGTATTTTACTGAATCTGAATTGCATGTATTTTGCTCAGTTTTAAATTAACGACGTGGTCATCCAGAAAACTCATTTCACGACTGGAACGCCGTCTCTTTCATTGACCTGCACATGCCCTGCTAATTAATATTTAATCCATTTGAGTTCAACTATATAGACTGAACCTTCTATGGCTAGCTCCAATTTTTGGACTTTGAGTTGATTTAAGATATCCAATTTATTTCCTCGAGATTTTAGTGCTGTGATCTGCTACTTGTACTTTTAATTAATTGATCAGAAATTATTCAGAATGAATTTTCCATGATTTGAATCCTACCATCAGGGCAATAGAAAATGTCAGTATGTGTGTCCTCAGTTTTAAAAATAGGCTTTTTAACTAGAAGTTTTACAATTATGCAGCAAGGCCTGGACGAAAAACTCGAAGCTCGTTAGCTCGCTCGGCTCGCGGCCAGCTCGGCTCGGCTCGGCTCGGCTCGTTAGGATAACGAGCCGAGCCGAAGCCAAGGTTTTAGCTCGTTAGGATAACGAGCCGAGTCGAGCTAGCTCGCGAGCTGCTCGCGAGCCTAACGAGCTATGCATCGATGAATTAACGAGCCTAACGAGCTGCTCACGAGCCTTCGCGAGCCTAACGAGCCGTGCATGGATGAATTAATGAGCCTAACAAGCTGTTCGCGAGCCTAACAAGCCAGACGAGCTGTGCATGGATGAATTAACGAGCCTAACGAGCTGCTCACGAGCCTAACGAGCCGAGCTAAATGTAAGATATTCTTTATTTTATTTTCTGTGTCCCTGGCTCACGAGCCAAACGAGCCGAGCCGAGCTTTTGGACGAGCCGAGCCGAGCCAGCTTTTTAGCTCGTTAGTTATAACGAGCCAGCTCGAGCTAGCTCGTTATCCTAACGAGCCTTATCGAGCCGAGCCGAGCCGAGCCGAGCCAGCTCGATATCCAGGCTTAGTTATGATCAAAGCATGGCATATGTCCCTACGTTTAAAACTATTGCGAATGTTTAAGCAACCTACCTGAATATCTTCAAGTCATGATTATGGTCTTGAGCACAATGTAACTTAGATGGTTACTATGAGAAATAATTTTATTATTTATAGACATGATAAATTGTCTCCAAATTGTATTCATGGTACATAACAATTACAAATATAATAGCTATTCATTGTTCTCATATGCATCCTAAAGATAAAACTGTTGCGTAGCACGGACATTATACTAGTAGTAGTAGTAGTAGTAATAATAATAATAATAATAATAATAATAATAATAATAATCTTGTGTGTAGGCTCCCCTCCCCTCTCCTCTGTGTCTCCTGCCTGCACCGCCCGCCGCGCTGAGCACGCCTCTCCACCCGCCTCCCCACCTTTTCTCCCCGGACCCCTTCTGCCCCTCCCTCGATCCAGATCCACCCCATACCTCCGCCGCGCCACCCCTCTCACTCCTCTCCGCTCCTTCGAGGCGGCGTCGGCGCGGGCCGGAGATCCCTTACTCTCACTCCTCCGTTTTCTCCGGTAAGAAAGATCCTTGCGATCCCCCCAAGATCAAATCTTTCTTGTGCCTACACTCTATTTCCGATTTGTTTGACGCTCACACTCCCTTGGTAGGTGCATATATGGGTTCGAAATCGGTAGACCAAGTGCTCGACGCCGCCGCCGCCGCCGGAGTCCATTACTCTGCACTCCGTCTGGACGGCCTCAACATCCAGGTTTCCGCCGCCTCCTACGAGGAACCACCAACGACGTCTGGTTTAGAGAATGGCCACCAGGAGCCCTTTGTTATCGGTCAGTATATGTATACTTATAATACTTGATTGATTGATGCGGTGGACTCTGCGCCAGCAGCCTAATAACAATTCAGTAGGATGGATGTGTGCCAATTGATGAGTATGGCTTAGACTGTTGTTGGCCCTGAATGCGGCATGCCGTTATTCGGTTTTGGGTGCAGGAGTTGCTGGGGGTGCATCGTCAGGCAAAAGTACCGTGTGCAAGATGATCATTGATCAACTCCGGGACCAGCGTGTTGTGGTCGTTACACAGGTTTGTGCATTACTGCTTGAGTGTCATCTTGCAGCATGTGTTCATTCTACTAACATACTTGCTTGTTCAATCAACATTACTTAATGACCAAAATAGCATGGTACTGCATTGGTATGCATCAAACTGCCCTCTTCATGCTAGATTATCATATTGCCATGTCACACTGTTTCCAATATCTTATAGTTATTGCTACAAGCAATGAGATTACAATATTTGCAGGAGTCCTTTTATTATGGATTGACGGATGAAGAATTAGTCCATGTCCATGATTATAACTTTGATCATCCAGGTCCAGTTCATCCTTCCACAGGAATTATACATAATATTGTCCTACTAGTAGTCCCAAGAGTTCTGCACTGAATATGCTGCTGTATGTTTTCATATTTCAGATGCATTTCATACAGAGCTACTTCTCTCTTGTATGCAAAACTTGAAACATGGCAAAGCTGTCGACATCCCTAATTACAACTTCAAGACATACAAGAGTGTCCCAAATGCAAGGAAGGTAATATTTTAAGTTTAGTTCAATTCATAATAATCAACCTGACTGGTAAACTGATCGTTCCTTAGTCCTGGCCTTTATGAGATTCTGAATACAACATTACATTTTTATAAACAATATCTGCACATTGCCTTGAAGAAGTCACATTGCTCGGTTCGGTCTGAGTAATAACCTGATCCATTTCTTTTGTTGTAAAAAAATTATAATTTGTGGCAAGTACCTGACACACTATTTGATATTTGGGCAAAAACTTATTTCTTCACATTGATTTCATATTGTACATTTTCTTTAAAAAGAAATAAGTTTGCTTTCTGCCAATTTTTTATGTTATTTATTCATCTATGCAATACTAGATTTTTACAAGCAACCCTAATTTAAAATTGTTGCCAGGTTAATCCTTCAGATGTTATTATTTTGGAAGGAATTCTAGTTTTTCATGATTCACGCCTGAGGGATTTGATGAACATGAAGATATTTGTTGATACAGGTACCAGTATTTACTTATAAGTTGATGATGTTTTCTTCTGTTTCTCTTGCCTGTTGATATTCCAGAAGTTCCCACTGCACAAGCATTGATTCCTGACTATTTTCTGAACTAGACTAGAAATGCATAATTGTTAATAATTTCCTGCCCTCCTTTTATCCAAAACTTAATTGTATGAATCATTTCATTTATAAGTTCATTTGTGTGAAATTTATAAGTTCCTATAGGCTTTCAAACTCACTAATCAGTTTCATGGCAGTGAATTATTTCTTGTTATAACACTCACTTATTGATTTCTCAGATGCTGATGTACGGTTAACAAGGAGGATCCGTCGTGATACCATTGACAAGGGTAGAGATATCAAAGCTGTGTTAGATCAGGTTACAAAGCTTCCTCTATTGCAATTTTCATAGTGCATCAAATCTAAAAACATTTAGCGGATCCTGATTGTAAAGCATTTTCATCTAATATAATGTCCTTGTCTTGTTGCATAGTTTACATTAAGCTATCTGTTATCTACTCATTCTTACCATATTGTGGCTAATAAAACTCTTTTCCACAGTACTCAAAGTTTGTTAAGCCTGCTTTTGAAGACTTCATCCTCCCAACAAAGAAGTATGCTGATATTATCATCCCACGAGGTGGAGACAATGATGTGGCAATTGACCTAATTGTTCAGCATATTCGAACTAAACTTGGACAACATGATCTCTGTAAAATACACCCCAATTTGTATGTAATCCAGACTACTTATCAGGTACCTAATGTAATCATTCATTTTAATTTTTGTAAATCTGCTTGCTGTTTGATATCCCTGTAGTTTGAATATACTTCATTCCAAATTGTAAGTTGTTTTAGCTTTTCTAGTCATAGCGTATATTTAGGTACATCAACAAGTATTACATACCTAGAAAAGCCAAAACGACTACAATATGGAACAGATGCAGTAATATGCAATTCCGTAATTACTGTTTTATATAACTATTTCATTGTTCATGCTGTTTTACTTCAGATACGAGGCATGCACACAATTATAAGGGATGCTGCCACAGCAACACATGATTTCATATTTTATGCTGATCGGTTGATTCGATTGGTCAGTATATAAATGTATTTGATGAGTTATGTTTTATGTGGGTTTGCATGTTATCTTAAAACTCCTTGTGGAAAATAGGTTGTCGAACATGGTCTTGGTCATCTTCCTTTCCAGGAGAAGCAGGTCATCACTCCGACTGGTAAGCAGGTCCTCTGTGTATAGTTCCTTGTTTTCTTCGTGCATATAAGTTTTTTTTTTTTTTCAAATGAAATGAGAGTACATGTTCAAAATAGTGTGGCAAAATATGAAGATTATGTGGCTGTTAAATCCTAACAACAGCATGCTCTATCATCAACTTCAGTATGATTCTTCTTTGTTAGCTAACTAGCATATGCCCGTGCGTTGCTACTGGAAACTAAAATTCTCAATGCAATTCAACACAATAAAAAAGCAAGAAAAAATAGTAGATTAGGAGTCTCAAATTTTCAACACAGTAAGCATTAACAATTAAGATAAACACTAATCGTTAGAGCGATAGATAACATGTGAAGCAAGGTATACACGAACATCAAATTCTAATATACACTCCTTATAAAAAATCCATAGAATCATTAGTATGTCATGCCAAACATAACTAAAAAATATTTCTACATCGCTCCAGTGTATCATTCAGTAGTTTGGTGTACCAAAGTCTATCATCTAACACGGCATTACTACCAGCTCCTCCCTAAAAATTCCAATATCTTCACATAGATTATTCCTTGGTCTTCCATATGTTTCTAATAATGCTTGAGAATAGGCATAATATCCCTACAGGATGCAGTATATAAATTGCTTCATCAGATAATCAGATAACATAAAAGAGAACAGTGTGTTACAAAACGAAGTATTGGAGAAGTAGAAGAACCTCTCCTCTTGCTTCTGTTCTGCGGCCAACAAGTAGTAGTGAAGATTGGTCCTAGAACCTTTTGCAGTTCACATGGTATCTAACCAAACAAAATTGCTATTAGCCAGAGATTCAAGTTCATAACTGATTTTGTAGGATTCAAGCCGCTGGTACAGAAAGTTAGAAACATAAGAGTTTCTCAACACCCTGCTCACCTGATTTTCGAGGAATTCCCAAATGTTACTGTAAAAAATTTTAGTTATGTTTGGCTGTGCTTGAGCAGCGTGAAAGCTAGCAGCTTCAACCAAGGAAAATCAAATTGCAACACATCTATTAGTGTTTTAGGATAAGGAATGCTTAACATAAAAATCGCATTGCGACAAAAGGGCGAAAACAATAAAACACCAATACCTTGCATTCACCTCCGTGCAGAGAGCTATAGTCAACTTGATTTAGTACTATATCTCAAAGATGGTGGCCCAACCAGGTGGTGTTCAGTTTTCTCAAGTTCTGAATATTTTTGGCATGTCAATTGTACACAACCAGCATATGCAGCTCCAAGCTAATTCAAGGCCATGCTCATGCTTCTGCATCTAAAAATGCAGGGAGTCACTAACTCATAGTTCTACAGGTTGAGTGATTCAACAAACCAACATTACACCACCGTGTTTCAGACATTTAACATTTTTCGGAATCTCAACTGCATGCAAGATCCAAGAAAAGTTACTTCCATCAGAATTTATGGCACACCACTTGGGAAGATGATAATTCCCAACTGTACAAATTCATAAATGAAATGGAAAGCTGACATTCAGTTACAAAGGGAGAGTGCTATTAACTGTAACTGAGTAAGAAAACTGTAACAAATACCTTTCTAATGAGCAGCAGGTGAGTCTAAAAAAAAAGAGCAGCCAGTGTATGAGCTGGCCTAGTACCATAACACACCAAACTTTTGGATGTGTCGAAATGCACTAATATATATGCTAATGAGATCATCATTTGATTGGAGAAGCGAATGAGATCATCATTTGACAACGCAAATCGATAGGAAGGGAAGTCTGATGGGGGTTCACCGTGCTTTCCCAGCGGTCGTGAGCGTCAATACTGGCCTTTCAGTTGAGCAGCCACTCCGGATGTCGCGTGCCCCTCAAAGGCAACAATGTGCAGCGCAGTACCATCCAGGTAGATGCTGTTGGCATCAAGGCCGCTCCGCAGCAACCCGTCAACTCCCAGCTTGACGCCACCAAGAAGATTAACCAGGGTGCCGCCGCCCGATTCCACGGGGATCTGGCTCCCGCTGCTGCGGCGCCACACCACCACTCCTGTGTCCGTGGCGGTGGCAACCCGAGCACCTGCGACAAGGCTTAGGTCACGTGGTGTCGGGCCGGGCGGGCGGAGAGACGGCAGCTTGTTCTTGTCCAGCCAAGCTTTGGCTCCCTGCCCTTGGTGCACGGGGGGACGGGAGGGAGCGGCTTGGCGCGTAAGCGGCGGCGCCCGCGGGCGAGGCGCACGTGGCGGAGAGCAAGGAGGAGCGCCGTTGTGGCGCCCCGTGTCTGGAAGCGGGAGCCGGAGGAGGTGAGGCTGCTTGGCGGCCGGGCAACACCTCGAGGAGCGCGGTACCGGTCATGCTCCTTTACTTCTCCGATCCCTCCTTTGCGGTGGCCATGGGGACGGGGTCAGCACGACAGGGAAGGGGACTACAGCGGGCCGCTTGGCTGGCGGGCGGGCGCACGCGGCGGCGGCGGCGGCGACAGCCGAGCAGCCAAGCCTTCGCCATCCCCGGCCGCCGGCTCACGGCTACGGGTGGATCGCATGGGCCTGCGTGGTGGTGGTGGAACGGAGCGCACACGCGGGGGTCCTTGCATCTTGAGCGATGCGCTTGGGAGTTGGGAGGACGGAGGGCATGCGGGGGCCTCGCGCGCTGGCCCACCTGTCGGCGCAAATTGGAGTTACTACGGCGCGCCTGGCCTAGCGGCTTCACCACCGGAAGTGAATGGGTCTGGTTTCATCTTTTTAGGAGTAGAGACTTGCACATGAGCGAAAACAATGACCATTTGCTTAGTACATCTAACTTAATATTCAAGTTAGATCGAAAAGCTTGAACAATAATTTTACTGGTCCAAGTAATGAGGTTGCTATGGCCAGAATACCAGCATAGTTTCTCCTTGACTGACACACACTAATTTATACAGATGATCAGGTAAATTCTGTGGTAAAGTGTGAATTAGACATGCTAGTTGTGTGGCTAGAATACCCACATAGTGTTTACTTGACTGACATGCACTAACTTATACAGATGATCAGGCAAATTCTTTGCTGAAGTGTGAACTAGATTTACTATAGTTGCTACAATGGTCTTGCACTCATTGGTTTAGTGTTGCTTGCTTACTTGGAAATCCCTGGTTTAGAGTAACAGGAAAACTGTGGCATGATTGGTACAAATAGAAAAAGGTGATTGTTATTGCTAGTGGGGCATTGGGTTATCTCCCTCCTCAGTCCATAATTTTGCTCTCTTGTAACTTAAGTATTTGGTGGAATTACATGTGTTTGTATTCTCTGTGGTCAATACTTTATATTTCCCTGGCACACTTTATTATGTATGCAGGATCTGTTTACACTGGTGTTGAGTTCTCCAAAAGGTTGTGTGGTATCTCAGTGATCAGGAGGTACCAACTTTTCCTAAATGATATATCCTTTGTATGCTTGTTTAGGTTCTAACCGAGTTAATGACTTAGGCACTCACAAAAGGAGGAAAAATGGGTTTTGTATAGTGTAAAAGTGATATCATAATGTTGATGCTATGTCCTAGACAGCCTGTGATTTTTTTTTTTTTTTTTTTTTTTTTTTTTTTTTTGCATTGGCACATTACAACTGCTCTACACTTGGCTATATTAAGAACTTCATTATCAGTCTCATTTATCTTTGCTATATGATATTGTTCATTGTTCCTACAAATACAGTATGGCTGTTTTATCTATAGATATGCATTATTGAACCACTCATGCACTAGACTTCAATTCACAAGAACATCTATGATTAAAACCCCCCACCATATATCCTTGAATAAAAGTGTACTTGGCATATAATTTGCTACATCTGCTTTCCAGTGGCGAAAGCATGGAGAATGCACTACGGGCATGCTGTAAAGGTATAAAGATTGGGAAGATTCTTATTCATCGGGAAGGAGACAATGGACAACAGGTCTGGTTTTATCAACTTTTGCCATGTGTTAGGGTGAGTCAAATTAATATCTAAATTTCTTTGCAGCTCATCTATCAAAATTTACCAAAAGATATTGCAAATAGGCATGTTCTGCTGTTGGACCCCATATTGGGAACAGGTTCGTTTTTTATTCCTGTTCTCTGGACGGCACCACTTTTGATATCAATTAAATCTTATAATAAATTCAATCACGCTTCCATGCGCATGAATACCATCTTGTCTGATTACATAAGCAAAATAGCACTGCACTAGAAGTTTCTTTTTTTATAAGGTAAACTTTGTATTGATTAGCAAATCATTGGTTTTATGCCACTTCATCTATCCATGGTTTTCAACGTAAATCTGTAAATGTCGTCCACGACATGTTTTCCATGTATTGAGCTGAATAAATTTGATTACTTTTTAAGACCCCAACATAGATTTCTGAAAGTTTGGGTATTTTGGCATCATTAATAAAAAAACACATATTTATTGAAATTAGGTGTGTTCTCTGTAATTTTGTTACGGATTAGGTATGGTTTGTCTCATTGAGAGGGAACACATGCTTTACTATTTTTATATTTCTTGTTATCTCATTTGATCTCCATTTTAACCTGATCAGGAAATTCAGCAGTTCAAGCCATCTCCCTTCTGTTGAAGAAGGGTGTGCAGGAAGCAAATATTATATTCCTTAATCTTATTTCAGTAAGTCTTATGAAGTGCTGAGAATTTTCTTGGTTTTGCAGATGTATATAACTAGTCTTTGGAGCTTATAGGATTGATATACTATCTTTGCTATTCCCTATTGCAGTACCATGGTTTACTGGAACATATATCTTTTAGCTTGGTTGTCTTCTCGCTTTAGTCTAACTGTCCATTATAACTAATATCACAGAAGCAAATTTTGTAACTTCATCTACTAGTTAATGATAATCTCTAGGTAACGTCTAATATCTATGAAGTGTGTAATCAGAATCATTTATCATCATTGTTGTACATGATGGCATGTTAGTGCGTCATGGTTGGAAATCTAACTCATTAGTGGTATCTTTTTCAGGCGCCCCAAGGAGTGCATGTGGTGAGTAAGAGATTTCCTAGAGTGAAGATTGTTACTTCGGAGATTGAGTTTGGTCTAAATGATGATTTCCGTGTCGTACCTGGGATGGGTGAATTTGGAGACAGATACTTTGGAACAGATGACTATCAGTCATCGACGCCATTCTTCTGTGACGATAAAAATCATGTCAGGTGAGTTTCTATTTACTTTGCGACTAGCGTAGCTTATTATTCTACTATTCAATCTTTTGCCGCTTAACTAGCTCACTTGCCCTGCAAGGGGTTGACTGGTACTCTGGCTGAAACTATGCAGGCTCTTGTGAGAGTTTGTCAAGACAACGCCAAGCCATGTCTGCGGCATATTCTCCAATTTTTGAGAAACTTATATCCGCATTTCAAACTCTAGGATGCCCATATAAATATAATGTTTTCATTACTAGACATTGCTGTACCATGGAACATACAGACAGAAGTCACCTCTTAATATAATTGGATCCATTCCAATTGTCTCCTTTCAAAAGCAGTGTCTTGTTCAGCCCATTTTGGTACTCTCCTTACACAATACACATGGTGTCTGTTCAACACCCTTAAGAACGAATGAAATATATATGAAGTGAAATGCATTGTGGGCTTTTAAACTTTTTTTTACTTCTCACTTAGATCTAGTTTTTTTTTTTCGCTCATCTAGGTCATGAACTTTTTCCCTATTTCTCATTTAGGTCTAGGTTTTTTAAACCTTTCTCCACTTCTCAACTAGGTCCACCATCCACAGCAGGTCACATGCTGTTCATTTTAAATTGTATAAACTAGTTGAAACTTTGAAAAATTGTATAAAATTATAAAAAATGGTAAAAAGGAAAATCCAAAATCCAATTTTGTTAGACTTCATAGAGCATCTCTAAGATTTTGGTATTTTCATTCTCAAATCATGATGTTTGCTAACTCTTAAAAAAGTATGGAGAGGATAAGAAGTGGTCATCTCCAATAGTTTGATATTTTTGACTTCCCAAATATCTGAATTGTGGACCCAGTATGTTTTTTTGCGGCATCATCTCTTTCCCGGAACTACGGCTTTCATGTCTCCGTCGTTTGCACCACTCCAACTTGCAGTTTACTGTGACAAACTGGACGAAGCCAGCAAACAGGCCATCTACACGCACATATACACAGGAGCCACCAAGCAGGCTTGTAGACGAACAAGAACTCGACGGAACTGAACTATGAAACGCGTGTAGACGGCCAAGAATAGGACCAAGCAAAGGCCGTCTTCAACAAGTGCCGCCACGCTGGGGCCGAGGAGTGAGGACCCAAGCCTAGCCGGCAGAGTATGTGTCACTGGTACAGAAAATGTTTGTGTAGGTGGTCGGGTAGTCATTTCTATTGATGTTTTTTCCGACCGTCAGTGGTACAGGCCAGTGAAAATGATCTATTTTCATCGGCGGTTGGTTGGAAATCCCTAATAGAAATTGATTTCTATAGGTGGTTCCTCGCCTATAGAAATGACTGTCCCGTAAAAACGTGAAAAATAGCAAAATAATATTTTAGAAACAACAAAAAATATTTTTTAAATCGGGGGAGGCACCCGTCCCGTCTCCGTCGAAGTCACAAATCGCACATTTTTTCACGTAAAATCACACGCTACGTGGCCGTGGGGGTTCAAACCCATAACCTCGCCTTTGCGCGTAGCCCTCTCTACTACTCCACCCATCGGTCACTTAGGTCTATATCTTATTTCGGTTCCCCACGTATTATCCAAAACTAATGGTAAATTCAATATTTTAGAGTTTACACAAATTTAAATAAAAAAGTATTCAATTATAAAGTTTCATAACTTTTTAAGATCTATAACTTTCATTTAGAGTTTCTCCATCCAAGATCATTTGTAAAATTTGAATTTCAAATTTAAAAATTACGGACGTAGTTTTCCATAAAAAGATATTTTAAATGAAAAAGTTGTCAACTATAAATTTTCATAACTTTCGATATCTACAACTTTTAATCTGGGAGTTTATAAGTTTGAAAAACTCAAAAAAATAATTTCAAACTTTTTTAATCTTGCAGATTTCTTAAGGAATAGTCGAGAGAACCGCCCGGTAGAAATACACGATTTGTACCGGCGGTTTCTTAAAAAATCCGCCACTAGAAATAGAGCCGATTTTTACTAGCTGTTCTCGAGAGAAACCGCCAGTAGAAATAAAATGCTAGTATCAAGAGAAATGGTTCATGTACTAGTGCGAGGCGTGAAGCACGACCGACCGTGCAGCAATTGTGACATGGCCGGCGACAAGGACCGGTTGTGTTTGTGCGAAAGGAGAAAGAGCCACGCGGGAACGAAAAGACCACTTGAAAGGTCCTAAATGGCTAGAGGAGGGGGTGAATAGCCTATAAAAATTTCTTGCAAAGTACTAAATAAACTGATTAGTATAATAAAAATTGAAGTAAGTGTTGCGCTAGCCTAGTGGGGGTTGCAAGCCAACCTAACCAATTCTAGCAATCCTAATACACTAGGCACACTAAGAATAGGGTCCTTAGCAATCCAACTATGCTACACAACTTAATACACTACTTTGCACAAATGTAATCGCTATGAAAGAAAATCGAGAGTGTGCAAACCGTGTCTTCGGGATGGTAACCAATCACCATCTTGTCAATACAATGAAACCCGAAGAGATGATCCAATAGAGAAACCCAAGTTGAACTCGAAGGATCAAACACACAAGAACACCGAGGGACACAAGATTTTTATCCCGAGGTTCACGTGCTTGCCGGCACGCTACTCCCCGTTGTGTCGACCACACACTTAGTAGTTCGGTGGCTAATCAGCGTCACAAGCCAAACCCTCACCAGGCGCCACAAGAACTCACTCAAAGTGAGGGTAACTCAATGATACGAGATTCCACTAAGGATTTCTTTCGTGATCTTCCATGGGGTGGGATCAACACCCCTCACAATCACCTTCGGAGTCGCCAAGAATAATCTTTAACTTTGCTCAACTCCAGCTCGCTGCTCCAACCGTCTAGGTGACGGCAATCACCAAGAGTAATAAGCTCAGTCGCAGCAAGAACGCTCACTAGTGCCACTAGATGCTCAATCACAAAGCAAATGCACTAGAAGCTCTCCCGTTCACTCTCTAGATCAATCAAGAGGCATACAAAGTGAGTGAGTTGGTTTGCTTAGCTCTAGAGGATATCAAGTATGTCAAAGTGCCAAGAGCGACTCCCTAGAGCCGGCCAATTCACTTATATAGACGTCTTCAAAGACACTCAACTGTTACTCATAAGAACTGCTCACTGTGCATTGATCGGACACGCGCATCGGATGACCAGATGCGCCCGGTCGAGGCGTCCAGTCCAACATGAACGCCTACGTGTACTAGCCGTTTGAATTTTACCGTTCACGCCCAACATCTAGAGCTTACTCGTGCGCTGTCAGCATCGACCGGACGCATCCGCTGCAACGACCGGACGCCGCAACAGCAGAGTTCAGTCACCCACCTGAGAGGTTCCAGAGAGGTCAAATCGTGACCGGATGCGTCCCCTCGCCTCGGGCCGGACGCCTGGCCCGTCCGGTGCTTACACCGTGCTGCTCGGCCAGAAGAAACATGGCACCGGACTGTCTGGTCCTAGGAGTCCGATCGCCTGGAAGAAAACGCCGGACGCCACAGCTGACCGAATGCGTCCGGTCCCTGCCAGAACAGCGTCCGGTCACCACTGAGTAACCATGTACTTTTCGAAAACCTCCGAGTCCCACCTCGTAAGCTTGGTGGGAGGGTTTTACACCCAAACCTCATCAACTCCTGCCCTCATGTGCCAACATCAAAGTGTCTCACCACTTGTGCACGTGTGTTAGCATTTTCAAATGAATTTTACAAGAGATTGTTAGCATACTAGGTCCCTAATGCATATGCAAAGTCATTGCTTACCTAGTGGCACTTAGATAACCGATATTGCGTGACATCACCCCTTTTAATAGTACAGTTATCAATACTAAACCTGACCAACAACTTCTCTACTCGCCTATGACCGGCAAAATTGGAAATGTCCTAGCATATACCTTTGCCTCTAGTATTCCATCTTGCTCCTCATCTTTCTTCATCTTCAAGGGTGGTACTTGATCATCTTTGGTCTCCACCATCACCTTGATCACCACTCCACCACTTGATTTGGACCTTCCCTTTCTCTAATGCTACACACTTAGCAATAGGGTTAGTCCTAAATTTCATACAGCAGGTCCTGCATACTTGCGCCATAGACTAATACGACGCCAAGAACTACTTGCCATTGTCACTTTATCATTTTTGGTGTTATATTAAGGGGCCCATATTTGTAATGTTGCTCAATATCATAAGAATGTAAGGACTGGCCTGATACGGGCATGCCATGATTGCTTTATGGAAGTAATTATTATCCTATTGATCCGTGTATTTTTGCAATGACAATTAATAATCATGTTTGTGATCCTAGTGCTTAATCATATTTTGTTCTATATGTAGCTAAATCATTTTTAATTTGGGGGATGTAGAGGTGATTTCTAGATATTCTTGTAGTTACTTTATTCTGGCTTAGATAAACAAATCTTTATTGCTTGTCCTGACTGAATGCATAGCTACTTGATAATTTTAGACAATCTGTAGTTAAAATAAGCTTGCAGTAGTGCTATAGATAACTCTTCCATTGAATAGCTGTTGATATCTGTTAATGCCTACTGAATATTCCGTAAACGCATAGATATCGTTGTAGCACTTCACCCTAAGGTTTTAAATATCGTATCCACAAGGAAACAGTGAAATTAACTACGACAGCTAACTTAACTCGGAGTA
The DNA here is from genome assembly GCA_015844335.1 of Chrysopogon serrulatus. Classification (NCBI taxonomy): domain Eukaryota; kingdom Viridiplantae; phylum Streptophyta; class Magnoliopsida; order Poales; family Poaceae; genus Chrysopogon; species Chrysopogon serrulatus. The sequence goes on along the minus strand of JADLZL010003512.1, from coordinate 325,397 downwards.
GCAACAAGATCTTTAGAAGATTGAGAATATAGAGGAGATTGCTAAGGTTCACACGTTCTACTCTCAATAAGCTATGTTTATATGTTCCATCTGTGGAAATTGCATAGAAAGAGCATAGGCAAAACTATGACCTTTCTACCAATTATACTCCTGTTCGGCCTACCAACGGGATAGTGGGATACATAGGATTCAACGGCTATAAGTCACCTCCGTGAGCTACCACCAAATCTGAAAGATAGGGTACATCTACGAGTAACCCGAGTCTAAGCACCACGCTTACACTACGAATTATACCTTAACCTATTGCAATAGATTAAAGCGCTCAAAAGAGACTCATGGACCAGCAGAACAGTATAAACACAATTACTTAAAGAAAGAAGAAGATGATTACCAGAGAAATCCTAGAAGTCAATTAACTTCCGCCAAGGTACAAGCTATGGAGGTAGCACCAACAGGCCGGCACCTCCTCCCAAGTCCTTCCCCTCTCTATCTCTCTATTTCTAAGACTAGATCCTAATAAGGACCAGTCTCCTTAATTGCTAACCCTAGAGAGGTCATCCATTCAATGGACACCTCTCTGATTCTCCTCAGAGAATATGAATTAGGGTTTCATGGGATGCCTCCCCCAGGGGGGTCCTGCCCTCCTTTTATAGCCCGGTGGGATGAATGTGAGCCCTTGGATCAAACTGACTTTAGCGGACGGCTGAGATTGAAACCCTAAGGCGGTGGAGCAACCTGAGCGAAGTGGGCCACGAACGGGCCAGGGTCCAGACCGACCGATCCAGGCCCAGACCGGCCGGTCTGGCCTGGTGGCCGTTGGCCCTCCGCTTCGACGTGGTGTCTTCTCGCCCCTTCTAGAGTCTTCTAGTACAGCCCCCGCGGTGGAATTGATATCTTTTCATCCAAAACTCCGAAAATAGTAAATGATGTGTCCATTTCGATCGTCTCGACGAGCTCTTCGCAATGGTGCATTCTAATTCATCATTTGAGGTGCTTGTAATCTGTCATGTTGGTCCTTTTTGATGGCTTTTCCGCTGTGTGCCTGTAGAAACATGGATTCACCAAAACTCATGGAATTCTGTTAGTGTAAACCCTAAGTCTATGTTGGTGATCGCAAATGTACCTCTTTTAAGAGTTAGTTGATGGGTAGATTTGGTCATTAACGGCCATCAACAACAGCCAAAGCGCACATTTATCCATTCAGCCTATGCTGCTTAACCTCAACTATAACAGCTCATGGTTTCTTCTGTGTATGTACAGAGGGGATAACAGATACTGAAAGGGAAAGGGCTAAAACTATAATTAGGAACACTAAAGTATTGGGGAGCGTATTGGCCGAAATTGTCAACAGTTCAGGTTCAATTGCAGAGAGGAAGAGCAGGTTTCAAAAAGAATTTGATCCTTTGTATGAACCCGGAGATATGGAGGAACAAGAGGCCGAAAGAGAGAATGTATAGGCAGAGGATGAGGGAACTTTGAATTGATGAAGGTATGCATGGTACATCTACAAATGCACAAGATGATGCATTGGAACTTGTTAACTGTTCTACACTAGATGATGAGCAGATTCAAACAGGAATTGTATCTTATGATCTTTGCTAAGTGCTGTAAATATTTTGCTACATTTTCATATCATGAATGGCTTTACTTATTTCATTTGTGGTTCATGTTAGGTGTGACACTTTTTGTATCACTAGTAGTAATGCACGTGTGGCACGCATGTGTTTATGGTTATGATAGGTGACATTATAAATTATTTTAAAGAATTTGAATAAAAACAATAAAAACAATTTAAGTTTAACTAATTTTGAGAAAGGCTATAAAAACATAGTCTCTTTGTGAAACATATATTCTTGTTGTATAAGTTTCACAATCAACTTTGACTGATTACAAATAGAATTACCTTTTCTAAATAGAGGTTAGACAATTAATATATTTACATAAACAAAGGTTAGGCAAATTAATGTCTTCTTATGAGATGTAATCTTCCATTGCCTTTTTATTGTTACATACGTAACAAATAATAATAGAAATTTTTAGTCAATTCAAAACTTATCTTCACAAACTACTCACATGTGTTTTTTCTGAATTGTACCTAATAAGGTACAGATCAATGACGGTCTCTTGAGATTATTGGTTATTGAGATGTCTTGCTCTCGTTGCTAATTTATTTCATATCTATTCTAAATCTATGTTGAAAGAAATTAAGGGTAGCAGAGCAAAAAGGTTAATCAATATATGCTAATATGTTCTTTACATGAGACGTAAAACATCCTATTGTATTGTGAATTAATAAATTACTTATCACCTTGTACATTATCCACCTCACTGGTTGAAAATGGATTGCAACCACTGGTTGATTTTCTCATTGAATACATTTGTATAATTTATAAATTCCTCTTAGCAGATGGTGAAATTTAATTACAAGAATAAAGTTGCAACCATTGATAACCATAAGTGCTTCTATGAAAGAGACATCAATAAATTTCTGAAGTATGAATATGTATTGCAGCTATAATATTTTTCTAGTAAGTGTAACAGACAAGATGTTAGGAAGGTTGTGCACTAAACTAAGCTCTCCACAAGGCTAACAAAATTTCCTTTTGAATAACAGAATATTATGTTTGCTTCATTAATACAATGAATAATCTTAGATTATAAAAAGAACTTCAAGAACTATTCAGAGATGTACATAACAGATAACATGCACTTAGCTGCATACCTGCACCAGGAATTAAGAAAAACACCTACACCGCATGCAGCAATAGTGCAGCGGTATTGTCACCCAATCATCCTCTGCCTTCATGGATTGTATAGTTGTCTGAGATCACGGCCTTCATTGTGGCGCTATATATGTATTTTTTATTTTTTATGACTTGGCATTAAAACATTTGGCTTTTTTAATCACAAGTTTGATCACTCGTTTCTTTTTAAAAATATGCAAATGTAGTTAAATTTAACAGTGCAGCTATATTGTCACTCTAATCATCCTCTGCCTTCATGGATTGTATAGTTGTCTAAGATCACAACATTCATTGTGGCACTATATATGTATTTTTTTATTTTTTATGACTTAGCACTAAAACATTTGGCTTTTTTTAACCATGAATTTGATCACTTGTTTCTTTTTTAAAAATATGCAAATGTAGTTAAATTTAAGTCATTCTTGAAAAACTTTTTTGATAAAAGCAAGCCACGGTAAAAATAATAATATTTTCTACATTTTTGAATAATATAAATAATCAAAGTTCGGATAAAAAGCCAAACATATTATAATTTAGAATTAGAATGGATTAAGTACTAAAACACGACTATTTAAATAATCTAATGCTACAAAACAAAACATCATATAGTTAAAATAAAGTAATTTAGTGTTGCACTTGGAAAAGATACCTTGTGGCTTGTGCACTTGTGTTGTCCATGCAGATCCTAGATCGCGGATCACCAATCCTGGCTCCTATTATGCTTAGTCGTTAGTGGAGAAATAAAAATTTAGAGAAGTTGAAAGGAAAAAGAAGAAACGTGAGTAGGGCAGCCGGCCCCCGGCCGGCTAATTAGAGTCGCTAGGATTAAGAGCGCAGCTGCACGTGTGCCGGGCGACTGATTTGCGTACGTTTGCCGTCGTGGAGTTGCGGATGACAACCTGGTGGCCATGCTCGCCGCACGCTACCGGCCGCCGTAGCGTCGTGCTGTCACCGTGCCCCCACGGCTGCATCGCACGCACGCGAAAGTATATATAAGATGGAACATGGAAGTAACAAACGGCCGCAGGCAACAACGACGGATCCAGAGAAAAACATGGCTCACCGGCGGCGGATGCACGTAGATTTGTTTTCTTTCATGGGAATAGAAGTCTGGCTGGCCTGGTTATGGTTACGTGAGTTTTTTTTAAATTACACAGTACAACACACATGCTCACAACACGCACGCACACTCATCCCTATGAACACACGCACACAACTCTACCCCTATAAGCACATCCGAAGGACCGAGCCGGTAGATCTAGAGATTCCCGAAGTCACCACTGGCGCCTCGTCGTCGACGGGAACATCGCTTACCACTTAAAGCATAACGCCAATAAATCCCACGGTACTATTTATCTATATTGGGCCCATATAGAGATTACACGTGAATGATGTGTATATACATGTAAGATCGTGGAAACGGATGGCTCATATAACATGATGTCAAGATCAAACGGCAATTAAAGAGGAAGAGTAAGATCTCGAATGACAGAGGGCTCATATGAGGCGACACCAAGATCCGACAGTTATTATGGAGGGAGAGCCTAAAAAAAACTCACTCTTTTATAGTGTGATTATGTGTGAAATAATGTATTGCACTACTGAGTTGCATAAACAACATAAACCTGATCATTTGTTACTATTATATATCTATAGGAAAGGTGTGCCAAAAAAATTGAGAATCATGGAAATATCCGGTTCGCGCTGAGGACAGGCTCTACGTGCTTCATTGCGCACACTCATTATTGACGGTGGTTAACGTCAACTTCTATTAGAACTTTAGACACGAAAAGGATACATGATTACACACTAGTCTAGGGTTTTAACTGACAATTTCCATAAATTTTGCATATTTTATATTTTTCAGAGACTTTTCCAGAAAAGTTTAAAAGAGAGATTTAAGTGCATATTTACCATGAAACTTATCCACCACGGAAATATCACAAACAGGACATGGGAAGGATCCAGAAGACACCGGAAGCAACCGAGGGCCAAGACCCTGCCAGGTGGGGCCGGCCGGCCCCACCCCTGCGCCGGTCGGCCCCCTGCTGCTAGGGTTTGCCTCCCCTTCTGGAAGCTTCCTCCACTGCCTCTCCTGATGCATCTCGGCCATTGGTTACGTCGGTTTGATCCTGCGGCGCACGTCGATCCCACCGGGCTATAAATAAAGGGGCAGACCCCCCTCTGTAACACCCCTGGTGTTACGTTAACCTAAACCCACCATGTCATCATCATCATTGCATAAGCATTCATGATTAGAGAACCTTAATGAGAATGACTAAAATGAGTTTACAATTCTAGGGTTTGTTTGAGCTCTTTTATATCACATGTGTAGGTGTTTACCATTTAAATTCCACTTACATGTTTAATTTTGTTTATAAAAATGATCAACTAAAACCAACCTTGGTGCTTGCAAGTGTTTGACTAACCCCGACTCGCACCCCAAAAATGTTTTACAAGTTAAATGATGCAAAAGAAAGAATCATAATTGAAATTGGAATTCAAATTCCAACTCTAGTTAGAAATGGTCATTAGAAATTGGATATCACTTTCAATTTTGAGGAGCTAACCATAATTAATTTTATAAATAAAAGTTGCCAAACTTTGGCACCATTTCAAAGTATAAACTTTGTACTTTGAAAGTGTGTCATTGGTTGGGTTTGAAAAGTACCACAACATCATTAATTAATTGCCCAAAAATCCAATTTGAAGTTCCTTTTCAAAATCCCGAAATTCAAAGTGTTTTTGCCCCCTTCTTAATTTCATCTCAAAATATTCAAAATTTGGAAAAACTTCAAAAATATAGATTGTACATGTCGTTGAGCTCTATGAGTTTGGTATATAAAGTCTTTCAAGTTTTTAAATAAAATTTTAAATAATTTCAAAAGTTCTTTAAATTGGAAATTGCCCCCTTTTGATTTTTAAACTCCAATTCAAAAATTATTTAGTTTCATAAAAAACTTTCTAAATTAAAGTTGTAGATCTTGAGAAAGGGAACAACTTTTATTTTTGGAGATTTTCATCTTTTATTCAAAATTTGAAAGTAATTTTGAAATCCCAAAAGTTGGAATTTAAACCCTCTTTCAAATTCAAACTCCAATTTCAAAAACATTTGGATTCTGATAAAACTTCTTTAATAAAAGTTGTAGAGCACAAAATTTTGAGCAATCTGTATTTTGGCGGATTTTTTTTAGTTTAGTTCAGCTTTTGAGAGTAATTTGAAAAAGAAAAACAAAAAGATCTACGCTACGATTGCAAGCGATGGGGGGGCACCTTGCTCATGCCCATGCCGGCCGGCTGTCCGACGCCGCCGTGGCTGTTCTCGGTCATTCCTGGGGTTCGCGCGTGACCAACCACCTTGCCGATGACGTGAAGCTGTCCGCCACACGTCAGTCACCTCTTTGCCCTATATAAGCCGGAGTTGGCCGTCATCGTCGCCTTTTTCTCCGCACTGCTTGTCACCGGCCGCTGTCGATCCTTTGTGCAATTCGCACGCGGTGCTTGATCATCATCTGCTCCATCTCGCCGGTAGCCCCATCACCTTCTCGCGCATCGATTGCATCCAACCACACGTCGTCTCATCACCGAAATCGCCTCCCACGCTCCTTTCTTCCCCAATTGCGGCAGTCGCGCCGCCGCGCCGTTTCCACCGCGGCCCGAACAACTCTGAGTGCCTCCATCCAAATCAACACCATCACAAGCTTCACCTTGAGCCCCTGGTTGTCATCGGCCTGACGGTTTGGTTATTACCGTGCCTGACGCGCTAGAACGCGTGTACACCACCGGAGCGCGCCGCCGCCAGACACTCCACCGCGGCCAACCTCTTCCACTCCGTCTCCGGTCGAGGAAGCATGAGCATCGCATCGGGGTGAGGTCCATCTATCTTTCCCATGCCCTATCTAGTTCAATTGTAACCAGCAGGGGCGGTTTCGCTTTGCGCCGCCGTACTCCGGCGTGCCCAAGCCGCCGCGGTCGTGACTGCGCGTCCTCCGGTGATGGAAAGTGGGCATGGTATACCTTGTCGGGATCGGGAGGAAGAGAGGGATCCAGTGGTGTGCTCGTTGTCGCCGGAGAATCCGCCGTTGGCGAGAAACACCACCGTCGCCGCCGCCGCTTCTGTCGGCCAGAGAGAAAAGAGAGGGAGAAGAGAGAGCTGACAGCCGGGCCTGGGCTATCAGCGGGAGGGAGAGAGAGGAGGCTGTGCACGTGCGGAGCTAGGCCGTGCGGGCTGTTCTGGGCCGCACAGTGAGCCCAGCGGAGAGAGGAATGTTTTTCCTTTTTTTTTTCCAAATTTATTTTCTGTTGCCTTTTTTCATCTTTTTGCTATAATTTATTTTGGGCAAATAAAGATGCAACCGAAATATGTGTGTGCTCCTTGTAATATGCTCTGTGTAAGAAAAATGCTAACTCTATTTTTCCAATAAAATTTGTTTGTGCTATAATTTACTCTTTTAATTGAGAAATGCAACTTCCATGATTTTTAATAAATAAAATATAACTCCAAAAATCATGAAATTTGTTTTGTGTGCTAATTAGATGATAATGATCTTAATTATGAAGTTTGATCCTGTTTTGATTAATTTTTATTTTATGATTAATTAATACCTTAATTAATTAATGTTTAATTAATTAATCCTTTGATTAATTAGAGTTTAATTAATCTCCAATTAGTAAGTTAATTAGTGGCTTTCAACAACTGTAAAAAATGGTTAATAAATTAGTAATTAACTTTAATCACTATTAGGGTTGCTTGACTTTAGGATTGAGTGATGACCCTAGGTCATTAACCCTAATGATCCTCGGCAATTTACGTTGATTGTGTACTGCTATTTATGAACTCTTAATGTAACTTTACCGTGAAGAAAAGTTGTACTCAAGTTAGTAAATAGTTATGTTGTTTCATCTATGTTGCATATCATGCATCATGTCATGCATTTCATCATACTTAGAATGTATCATTTGTATACGTGTAGTGTACGTGAGAGAAGGTTTCCATGGATCAAGCTCGGAGGAGGTGCCTCCAGAAGAAGGTGCCAGAAGTGTTGATGCCATCTGACCCGTGTGATCCTCCCGAGGATCCTAACCTCCTCTGCAACGCAGGCAAGCCCTGGATGCATTTAAATATTTCCTTGTATTTCGAAAAGCTTTATATTTTATGTTCCTGATATGATGCATTAAGTGTTAGGAGTTGTGTGATATCCTACTTTGATGTATTTACTGTACCTTGACATATTACCCTGGATACCTATTTTGATTTTGAAATGCTTAGTATACGCTTAGCCTTGCTACTAGTGTAGGGTTTTGATAAACTGTTTTCAAAAGTGTGATAACAATACCCTCTGAAGGGAAGTTATGAAATTTGATGTTGCTTGTTGTTTATTCTTATTCCGATGGGGTCAATGATATACAACAAGAACATGATGATAAATAAATCGAGACGTCAGTGGAGTGACTTGCATCAGGAAGGGCTAGTGCCCTGGTGTAGTGTCGTCTACTTGTGTCGGTTAAGGACCGTCCGTTGTTTGGCCCTGGGATCATGAGGTTATTGGATAGTACTAGTCGCATGCTAATGGCGGTAAGCTCCCTTGTACTATCCATGACGAGAACGGATAACATGGATGAGTGTAGCGTGTACCCATCCTACGGGGCCACCGTGGAAGGGGACCACGGCGTAGGGAGATGGTGTACTGTACCTCGTAGCTAGGACCCGTTCTGGTAGGGAGAAATACAAGTGTGAGTTGATGTATGTAAGATGTTCGGTCCTGCATACATCGTGTGGCTAGAAAGCCCCAGCCGGGTATATAAAGCGATTCGAATCGTTGGTGCTCCACGATATGGGAGACTTGATCTGAGTCCCGGCATTATAGTAATGATGAAAGCGAGAATGAAAGGTTTTGAATTCGGCATATGTTTGACAAGTGATTGTTATAGTAAGGACTGGCTTAGTCTCTTTTCACAAAAGGGTGTCTTTTGATCTTGCTAAAGCCTCACCTTGATTCCTATTGGCCAGTATTCTTGAGTCTTCTCCCTAATTTTTGGTCAGGTAAGTCTTGCGGAGTACTTTTGTACTTAGGGTTTGTTTGACCCTGTTGCAGGTACTAACTGTTGCTGCTAAGTTCGATCATGCCAGTGGGCTTGGCATGGTCGAATATCTCCCACCTGAGGTGTTCTCCTGCAGGTGTTCTATATCTCCTTCTTACTTTCGTAAACCCAGTTAAGTTTTGTTTAATCAAACTCCGATCGAATGTTGTAATCTTCTTTTATAAATCTTTCGCTACTCCATTTTATTTGGATAAAAATGGATGTAATACTACAATATCTTGTAAGAATTTGATCCTGGAGGATCATGGTGTCATCGGGGTATCACCCGACAGAACATTTTGAGTTATGTGGTACACAAGTATGGCTGACAGTGGTCTTAAGGACAATGTCAGGTGCTTGTGGGCCATATAATTTAGAAAGTTCTGCCACACCCTCCCTGGAGACATCAAGTCATTTGGAGATCAATCCATCTAGAGCCTTCTCTAGTTCATCAAAGCCTCTCTAGTTTATAGCTTTAGCCTAGTTAGATTAGAAGTAGAAGAGTTCTAGTTCTTCAGCGGGATCCGGAGCCCCTGGCGTCTATCTGGAGTGCGGAGTTCGGTATTGTTCTAGTACTTTGCTCTTATTGTATTCAATATTATGATTCAGGCAACATTGTTCTTAATCTCTTATATATTCTTAATTGCAATAGTCATTATCTACTTTGATTTTATGTCTAGGATAGTTGGTTTAATCTTATTGAATTCATGTAATTGCTCGTATAGCGTTTACTTAAGCGGTCGCTGGGTAGATGGTAGACAATATATAGACGTGGTGTCTAGATATCTTGTTTATCTGCGAGTGCACCCTGACGTGCCAGGACGTGTGGTAGTCCGCGTAGGTGATAGCTGTGTTGGTTCCTCTGTAGTCCACCCTCCGTACGTAGGACTAGCATGGGCACGGTCGCGAAGGAGGTAACTGTTGGTATAAATTAACTGCACCCTAAATAATAATTATAATCAGATTATCCGCAAGCGCATAGATATACACTGATCAGCACTTCACCAAGATCAACTCGATTTTAATATCGAACCCAAAGGAACAGTAGGTGATTTATGACCTAGCCTAATACTCTTAATCTAAGGAGGTACAAACAATCCAGAAAACTATTGAGAATGAGGAAATAGCTAATGCACTCTGGTTCTAACTATCGATAAACTTTGTGTAATATCGTCTTATTGGACAAGTAACCCAAATTGGAGAAGAAACAGAGTAATCTCCTATCAGGCACCTAAAAGCCTATCAGTCCTATCAACGGGAAGTGGACTACAGAGGATTCAACATAGCTATAAAGTCACCTATGCGAGCTACCACTATCCGGCTGATTAGGGGACATCTACAAGCAACCATAATCCAGACACCACGTTGTCGGTGCTAGAACTAGTGGTCCTAGCACCAACGAGTGAATTTATGGTGGGTGCTCTCAACTCTGGATGGTGTGCAAGATGAACACAAGGATTTATACTGGTTCAGGCAAGAGAGGGCCCTACGTCCAGTGGGAGAGAGGAGTTCTTGAATTATCCTGCACCGAAGTGCTCGTAGGTAGGGTGTACAAGCAGTGAGAGAGGGACAGGGTCCCAAGTCTCGTGGTTGATTGAGTGAAGTGCCAATATCGGGCTCGTGTGTGTCTCTCCCGCCTATGGGCTCTTGCCTCCCCCTTTTATAGCCGCAAGGGAAAGGCGGAGCCTTACAAGGAGTGGCCACACCGTGGCAAGGGCGTGGGCTTCTGTCCTCCCCCGTCAGAGGCCCCGGAGTGGGCAGACTGTCCTGGATCGTGACGAGGTAGCACGGCGTCGCCTCCCTGGTCCTATTGGTCAGAACGACTCACGTCCTTGCTCGGAGTTAGCGGAGCGTGGCGGAGGGGATGGCAGAGCCCTGTAGCCTGCTGTAGCTCTGACCCGCCTGGAATCCGAGGCTTGGGAGGCCTCGGATCTTGTCGTCGTACGGAGAGTGGATGGAACAGCTGCGGGCGGTCACCGGCGTAGTGGTTGCCCATCCTGGGCTCGGAGAGCACGGGGTGGACTGTTGGTTAATTGGAGGGGGCGTCCAGTCCACTCCCATACGGGAGGTGACATCGGCTGTCGTTGCTTTGGCGTGGCGGGAGGCGTCCTAGAGTTCCGGCGATGGGACCTGGCAGAGAGGTTAGGCAGCACAGTGCCTCACAGTGGCGGGCGTGGCCTTCACTGTGGAGGTCGCGTAAGCATGATCACCGATGTGGGCTGTGACAGGACGATGCCCATCCCCTGTGAGAGCGTGGGTCGCTCCTGACATGGGGTGAGGACAGGTGGTAGTGGATGTGCGTCGAACCGGTGGTACGGCTTTGTCCTAAAGGAGGCAGTGTGTCCCGTCCGAGCCTTGCCACCGAGGCTCGAGCAGGGCAGAGATTGGTGGTTCGTCCGAGGCCCCCGCGGTGGGGGCTCGGGCGAGGCGGAGAGTTGGCGCCGCCCGAGGTCCCCCGGGGGTGGGGGCTCGGGCGAGGCGGAAGATCGGGCGCCGTCCGAGGCCCCTCGCAGGATGGGCTCGGACGAGCCGGAGATTGTATGCGCGCTCGGTGCCTCGGGCCGGGCTGGCCCAAATGAAGTGGTGGCTTGCTGGGCCTGGTTTCGCGTTTGTTGGGCTTTCCTTAAGGGGCCCTTATTTTGGTCCCCGACAGTAGCCCCCGAGCCTTTGAAGGAGTGGGAGCACTCATTCAGAGGCTGAGGTCGTGCTTTCTTGGTTGCTATCAATACTCTCCACAGGGTGCGCACGAGCGCACCCGGTGGGTGTAGCCCCTGAGGCCTCGGAGGAGTTTGGGACTCCTTCGAGGGTCTATACTTAGCTCGCACGGTGTGGTTTGAGGCTGTCTTGGGAGCCGTGCTCTCCGGCAGGGGCGCGCGAGCGCACCCACCGGGTGTAGCCCCCGAGGCCTCGGAGGAGTGAGGACACTCGTCCAAGGGCTTGTGCATGTTTTTGTGGGCAAACAGTCCGTGCTGCCGAGCCCCCGGGCCCGTCGGCTCGTCCGGGGGTTTGGCTAGGTTTTAGGACGTTTTTCCGAACCGGTTCGCGCGTTGGGGAAGCCCCCGAGCCCTCGTGGCGGCGAGGGGGATCCGATTGGTACTCATCCGTTAGTTTTTTACGCACCTCAGCGCCCCTTCCGCAGGGAGGAGGGTGGACTTCGTCGTGCTATCGTCGTCGAGTATCGAACACGACTAGGTCTGGTGAGCTGTTAACGGGAGGATCCAAGTGAACCGCCCGTGCCCCGTTCATTGGGGGTCGGCTGGGCCTGGAGGCGTGTTTCATAAGAGCCTGCACGGTATGCCTGAGGCGGGGCTCGGGTCCCGTCCGCCGGGTCCCGAGGGCTCGGTGCTCTCCCACGCGGGATCCCCCTAACTCTGGCTGCCATGCCGGCCTCGATATCGCAGGGACGGCCCCGCTTGCGCGGGGCCGTGTATAAGGCTGTCCGAGCTGCCCCTGACTCTGCTGCCCTGAGGAGGCTGGCGAACCCTGGGATGGGCCAGCCCACGAACCTCTGGACCATAAACGGGCCGTCGCCTAGGCTCCTTCGTGGAGAAGGAAACCCCCGTTGTGTCCCGTCGTGTGGCACGGGCGCGCCTTTTTAGGCGGCCAGCGCGGGATGTGGAGCGCCACGCAAGAGGCGGTGGGCCCCACTCTTCCCGTTGTGGCAGTTGCCGTGCGCGTGTACTTGTGGGTCCCACAGGAGATGTGATGTGTGGCGCTGCGGCTCCCGCTGTGGCCACGCGCGTGGCAGGCCTCGGGCTCTATGACCCGCATCCTTTGTGGGGGCGTGCCGTGCAACGGCGTGTGGTGCGCCGAGCCCGTGGGCTGCGGTCGCCCCCAGCGCCGGCGCCTCGGGCCATGCGCGGTGTGTAGTCGAGTAAGGCGTATCGGAGGCTGATACGCAATTAATGCGGGGGGAGGTGGAGAGACGGAGACACGTTGGGTATAAGTACATGTGCGGCGGCCGTGTTGGCCCTCCTCCCGCGCCTGCTGCTACTTTTGCCTTTGCCTTCTCCGCCGCCAGAGAGAAAGCTCGAGCTCACCGGAGAGGAGAGAGGGACTTCCCACGCCATCTTCCCAACTTGACCCCGCTCTCCCAATGGCGCCCAAGGCTGATGTCGTGGGCGTAGTGGACTGGGAGTCATGCTCTGTGACGGAGGCGGAACTGGTGGCGCTGGTGGAGAAGGGGCTCCTGCGCGTTTGGACTGACTTCCAGCGGCCGGAGTGGATCGTGCCGCCGTCCGACCATCAGTACCCGCGCCCTCCACCGGGGTACGTGGTGAGCTTCACGTCGTTCCACGAGCGTGGGTTCGGGATGCCGGTTGGGTGCTTCCTGCGTGCGCTCCTAGAGCACTACGGCCTAGAGCTCCACAACCTCGCCTCCAACTGCATCACCCATGTGGCCGTCTTTGTGGCGCTGTGCGAGGGCTACCTTGGCATCGACGCCCACTGGGACCTGTGGCTCTATTTCTTCGAGGCCTCCTTGTACCTGAGGTCCCCGTCGGGGGCAGAGAAAGGGAAGGAGAAGGAGAAGGGGAAGAGGCTGGCCGTCCGGGCCGGCAGCTGCACGTTGCAGCTGCGGTCCAGGCACCACGGGGACTACATCCCGGTGAAGCTCGCCACCTCGAACCGCGGCTGGCACAACAAGTGGTTCTACCTCCGCAACGACTATGACCACCTGCCCGCCTACACCGAAAAGGTGTTTGACTCCGAGCCGCCGTCGTGGCGGAAGGAGCTGATCGCCGAGAGGGTGACCCACTGAAGAGGGTGTTCTCTGCCTTGGCGTGCCTAACCAAAGTGGGGCTAGACGCCTCGGCGGTGATCGCCGGCTTCCACAAGCGGTGAGTGCTGCCGCTCATGCATCGGCAGTACGCGTCGTACGACATGCGGCCTAGCAACTCCTGGGAGGGCACCCGGATGGCGGCTGAGGATCTAGGCTACGCCGAGGTCCTCGAGCAGACGAGGCAGGCGGCGTCGGTGGAGAACTCGCAGCTGCTCAAGATCGTCATGCGGCCCGAGAAAGGGTACATCAGTCTGGTAAGGCTCATCCCTCCGCTCTGACGCGTGCTTCGTTCTTTTTCTTCTTCCCAGCGCTAATCCCCATCATCGCGCTCGCAGGGGCTCTCGGAGAAGCTGAGGGCGTCGAAGCCCTCGATCGCCGCGGAGAAGAAGGCCAACCGCGACCGCGCGGAGGCGAAGTAGAAGGAGAGCACCGCGGCGCGTAATGCCCACAAGCAAAAGGAGAAGGAGGACCTGGCTCAGCGGCGGCGGCGCCAGGAGCTGGAGAACCTCCCCCGGGAGGACACGCCGTTGGGCACCACCGAGTATGGTGACGACGACGACGACGAGGTGGAATGGGACAAGGACGAGGCCGAGCCGTTGTTCGGGCTGGATCCCCCGAGGTGACGTCGGGCGCCCAGGCGGGCAGTAGCTCGTCGACGGCGCAGTGCCCGAAAGGGCGCCGGGAGAGGCTCGTCTCCGGCGTCACCGGACTTAGGGCCGCCGCGATGCTTCCGGTCTTTGGGGCGTCCCCCCCGAAGGGGGAGGCGCGACACCACGGGGAAGGAGGTCGCCGAGCCCTCCCCCCGCCGAGGTTCATCCCCGCAGCAGCCCGCATCAGCAAAGAGCGGGTCAGAGGGCTGCAGCAGACGCCTCTGCGGGGGCGCACGGTCGGGCGTGGCGCCCGAGGCTCCTACCCTCGGGGGAACCCGGTCGGCACCAAGATTAAAGTGCGCGGGTAAGTTGCGTTCACGCCTTGTCGTTGATTCCGGTGTTCGCCTCTTTTCCACCTGCTGACTTTTGCCTTGTCCCCATCTGCAGCCTGAAGCACATGGCCGCAGTGGATGCGGCACCCCTCGCCCCTCGGAAGCAGCTAAAGCGAGGGGCGGGAGCGTAAGCCTTGGTTCCGCCGCTGAAGCGGCGACTGACCGAGGAGGGGGAGAAGGCAGCCGAGGTGCCGTCGGCCGTGGAGCAGCCCGCGGCGATGGAGGCAGAGGGCGGCGCAGGTGTCCGCCGGTGGGACCGAGGGCGCGACCGTGGTGCCATTGGTCGAAGGGCCGGCCCCATCGGCGCCGCCGGCATGGCGGAGGCACCCGCCGAGGAGGCCGAAGTGGTGATCTTGGCCGTGTCGGCCGGGGTGGAATCCTCGGTGTCGGCCGAGGGATGGTGGAGGAGCCCGCTGAAGTTGCCACTACCGTGACCGAACAGGCGCCGC
The DNA here is from genome assembly GCA_015844335.1 of Chrysopogon serrulatus. NCBI lineage: Eukaryota > Viridiplantae > Streptophyta > Magnoliopsida > Poales > Poaceae > Chrysopogon > Chrysopogon serrulatus. The sequence continues at coordinate 310,361 of JADLZL010003512.1, read as the reverse complement.
CTCGGCCTTTGCGCCAGACAGCCTGCCAGACGGCGGACAGCTCGGCCATGGAGGAGGCCACCGAGGCACGGGGGAGGAGGCGCCTGTCGGGGGTGTCACAAAGGCGGAGCGGAGCGCCAAGAAGCTGCCTGCTAAGGAGCTAGCCGATGGCGGACCAGCTTGTTTGGAAGGAGCGCCTGACCTCGGAGGGGAAGGAGGTCTTCACGCTGGACGACGCCCAGGAGAAGGATCGGTGGGTGCGCGTGACACAGTGCATCGACCGGTACGAGGAGGCTACCCAGACCATCATGTCTGGGCTGAGCACGGAGCTCCCCCTACTTCGGGTATGTGATCTCTGGTGGCCCTTATCCTCCTAGAGGCTTCTTTCTTACTGGCTGACTGGCCGGGGCGTGCATGTCACAAGATCTCGTGAAGGCGTCAAGCGGGAAGTCAGGGTTCCTTCGTGCGTCGGCTGGTCTCAACAACGAGCTCCTTCGACAGAGGGGCTAGGTGGCTAAGCTGACGACGGCTTTGTCGGAGAAGGATGCCGAGCTGGAGAAGCTCCACCTTCTCGCCTCTCGAAGCCAGGGCCGAAGCGTCGACGGCTCGCAAGGACGCCGCCCTCGCCAGGGAGATCGCCGCGGGCCACGCCATGAGCCTTGACCGGCTCTGAGCCGAGAAGGAGGTGATGCTCGCTAAGGCCTTGCGCTCGGTGGATTCCATCAAGACCTTGTCCGAGAAGCTAAAGGCCACCGAGGATGAACATAACATCCTGGCCGGTGAGTACTCCAAGCTGAAGGACGCGATTATGCAGGGGATCTCCAACAACAAGACCCTCCACGGCCAGTTGCAAGGTAAGCACCGTGACTGTCCCTCATGCCTATGCTGCGTTGTCCGAGAGCTTCATTCTCGGGTTATTGCAGGCTTGCAGGGCAGGGTGACAGAGCTGGAGGAAAACCTCACCACGTCGCAGGCCGCCTACGACTCCGCGCAAGGTGAGCTCAATGCCTTGACGCGCGAGGCCACGGCCATCTGTGCTGCGGTGGAGGCGGAGGATGCCGGCGACAGCAACTTGGCGGCGCGGCTTGCCACGGTGCCGCAGTGGATGGAGGCACGCATGCTGGAGGCCCTCTGGGATGGTGTGTCACATACGCTCGCGCTGACGATGTCCCACTACCAGCTCGACCTCCCTCAGATCATCGAGGGACTTGTCGTGATGGAGGAGGAGATAGGACGCGAGAGCGAAGTGCTTGCCCAACTCGTCGAGGAGGCCGAGGCGAGCGGGGCTCCTCTCGCGCTGGCTAACCTCTTCGTGCCCCCCCCGCCGTCTCCACCCCCTCCGGAGGAAGCTGGTGATGCCGAGGCTGTGGATGTCGAGGTCATGGCCGTCGGGGCTGTGGGTACCGACGCCGTGGCCCCCGAGGCCGTTGCCGCTGAAGCCGGGATGCCGGGCGCCGAGACGCCGAGACCGTGGACGCCGCAGCCCGAGGCTCGAGGCCGTGGACGCCGCCGGAGACGCCGGGCGCGGCGGGCCCCCCGAGACCTCGCTAATGGACCCAAGTGCCCACGTAAATAGAAACTTATGTTAGTTTATATTTATGAAACACTTTGTAAATCGGCCCGTCGAGGCCTTTTGCTTTTTGTGCTAGCTTTTTCGTTATTTCTCACGTTTCCCTTCCATTTGTACTTCGTTACTCAGTCATGCAAGGATGCTTTGTAGCCGAGGGTCACTCTTTAACCGAAGGTGAGGACTGCGTGAGTAGTTGTCACAGTCCCCGTTACCTTTTAAGTAATGAGCGACTTCCCCGCGGCCGCTTAGTCATCCCTTGGCCGAGGGCGGCAAGCGGAGGCACCGTAGGCGCTCGGGCATAGGTGGCCTTACGGCTTGGCCGTCCTCAGCCTCGGGACGATATCAGCCGTGCCTTTTCCTAAGTACGCGAAACCTTTGGGAACGTAGAGTTCACGAAAAAAATAGCCGAAAGCGAAAAAAAGATTTTTAAGGGGTGCTTTCCGGGAGGGGGTTCCCCCCTTTCTAGCCCCTGAGGGAGGCTTGGTTTTGGTGAGCCAAAACCAAGTCTCACTGAATCCTATCGAGGATAAGGTTTTACGACCTGGGCAATCACCCGAGGGCTTAGTTTTCTTTAGCAAAAGATACAAAGTGTATGTACAATGCTTGGAATTTCTAAAGGTAGAAGCGACATAGCTGTTGGATGTTCCAAGCATTGTTGAGGACATTGCCAGCCTCGTTAGCGAGCTTGTATGTGCCCGGCTTGAGTACTTCGGCGATGATGAAGGGCCTCTCCCATGGCGGCGTGAGCTTGTGGCGGCCTCTATTGTCCTGGCGGAGACGAAGCACCAGATCGCCTTCCTTGAGGTCTTAGGTCCAGACTCATCGGTCGTGGTAGCGTCAGAGGGACTGCTGGTGCCTCGCCGAGTGTAGGAGGGCGGCGTCCCTCGCTTCCTTGAGCATGTCCAGTGAATCCTCCCGAGCCGCTTGGTTACATGCCTCATCGTAGGCCTTGAGCCTCGGGGATCTAAACTTCAAGTCAGTAGGCAAGATGGCTTCGGTGCCATACACTAGAAAGAAGGGCGTAAACCCCGTAGCCCGGCTCGTCGTCGTCCTGAGGCTCCAGAGGACCGAGGGGAGCTCCTCGAGCCATCTTTTGTCGAACTTGTCAAGCTTGTTGAAGATCCGAGGCTTGAGTCCTTGCAGTATCATCCTGTTGGCCCGCTCCACTTGCCCGTTCATCTGAGGGTGCGCCATCGAGGACCAGATGATGCGTATCTGGTGCTCATCGTAGAAGTCTCTGAACTTCGCCCCTGTCAACTGGGTGCCATGGTCGGTGGTGATGGAGTTTAGGACTCTAAAATGGTGGATGATGTTGGTGAAGAAAAGCACCGCCTGCTCGGACCAAATGTTGGTGACGGGGCTCGCCTCGATCCACTTGGAGAATTTATCGATGGCGATGAGCAGATGAGTGAAGCCCCCGGGCGCCTTCTTGAGGGGTCCTACCAAGTCCAAACCCCACACGGTGAAAGGCCACGTGATTAGGATGGTCTAGAGTGCCTAAGCCGGTAGGTGCGTCTGACGAGCATAGTACTGGCACCCTTCGCAGGTGCGTACCACCTCGGTGGCGTCAGCGACCGCGGTCGGCCAGTAGAACCCCTGTCGAAAAGCGCTATCGACGAGGGAGCGAGGAGCAGCGTGGTGACCGCACACGCCGGCGTGGATCTTGCGGACTAGGGTGAGGCCCTCCTCGACTGTGATGCATCGTTGCAGGACCCCTGAGGGGCTTCACTTGTAGAGCTCATCCTCGATCATGACAAAGGACTTTGCTCTTCTCGCGATGCGCCTGGCTTGGTTGAAGTCCTCGGGGAGGACCCCTCGGACGATCCGGTCGAGGTATGGCTTTCTCCAGTCTGGCTTAGGGTCGGCTGCTGGACCCTCCCGTCGATCTCCATGACCTCGGCATTCGGCGCCGAGGATGCCTCGGAAGCCGAGGAGGCCTCAGGTGCAGAGGGGGCCTCGGCCGTAGAGGGGGCCTCGGATGTCTCCCCAGCCCCCGAGGGGGGTCAGAGTGATTCTCCGAGCCCTCCTCCTGTCCACCGAGAGTGACGGAGGGAGCTGCGAGGTCTTTGGTGAAGACATCGGGGGGACCGGAGCTCTTTCAGCGGCGATCTTGGTGAGTTCGTCGGTGGCCTCGTTGTGCCTCCAAACGACGTGGTTGAGCTCAAGGCTATCGAACTTGTCCTCTAGGGCGCGCACTGCCTTGCAGTACGTGTCCATCTTGGGGTCGTGGCAGCTTGAGTCCTTCATGACCTGGTCGATGATGAGCTGCGAATCCCCTCGAACATCGAGGCGCTTGATGCTGAGCTCGACGGTGATTTTCAGCCCGTTGAGAAGGCCCTCTTACTCTGCCATGTTGTTCGACGCTGGGAAGTGGAGGCGGATTACGTACTGCATATGCACCCGAGGGGAGAGACGAAGAGGAGGCCGGCGTCGGCTCCAGTCTTCATCAAGGACCCGTCGAAGTACATTGTCCAGCATTCCGCCTGGAGCTGAGACGGCGGCAGCTGGGTGTCGGTCCACTCCGCGAGGAAGTCCGCCAAGACCTGAGATTTGATGGCCTTCCTCGGTGCGTAGGAGAGGGTCTCTCCCATGAGCTCGACGGACCACTTGGTGACCCGCCCCGAGACCTCCTGGTTCTGGAGGATCTCTCCTAACGGGAAGGAGGAGACCATCCTCATGGGATGGGCGTTGAAGTAGTGCCAGAGCTTGCGCCGAGTCAGAACCACCGCATAGAGCAGCTTCTAGATCTGTGGGTAGAGAATCTTGGTCTCGGACAGTACCTCACTGATGAAGTAGACCGGCCTCTGAACCGGCAAAGCATGGCCCTCCTCCTGCCTCTTGATGACGATGGCCGCACTGACCACCTGGGTGGTCGCGGCGACGTACAGGAGGAGAGGCTCGCCTTCGGCTGGCGGGACTAGTATCGAGGCACTGGTGAGGGCAGCCTTGAGCTTGTCAAGGGCATCCTGGGCCTCGGAGGTCCAGGAGAAGCGCTCAGATTTTCTTAGGAGACGGTACAGGGGCAAGCCTTTCTCGCCGAGCCGTGAGATGAAGCAAACCGAGAGCCGCAAGACAACCCATGACTCGCTATACACCCTTCAAATCCTTGATCGGCTCCATGCTTGTCACCACAGTCATCTTCTCTGGGTTGGGCTTGATACCACGTTTGGAGACGATGAACCCCATGAGCATGCCTCGGGGGACCCCAAAGATGCACTTCTCGGGTTGAGCTTGACGTTCTTAGCCTTAAGACACTGGAAAGCGATCTTGAGGTTAGAGATAAGGTCGCCAGCCCTCTTGGTCTTGACCACGATGTCATCGATGTAGGCCTCTACGGTCTCGCCGATGTGGTCACCGAAAACGCCCTGCATGCACCGCTGGTATGTGGCTCCTGCGTTCCTGAGCCCGAAGGGCATCGTCACGTAGCAGTACATGCTGAACGGGGTGATGAAAGACGTCGCGAGCTGGTCGAACTCTTTCATCTTTATTTGGTGGTAGTCGGAGTAAGCATCAAGGAAGGATAAGAGCTCACACCCTGAGGTGGAGTCGACTATTTGATCGATACGTGGTAGAGGAGAAGGGACTTTTGGACATGCTTTATTCAAACTAGTATAGTCTACACACATCCTCTATTTCTCACTCTTCTTCCTAACCAGTATAGGATTAGATAACCACTCGGGGTGGAACACCTCCTTGATGAATCCGGGCGCCAAAAGCTTGTTCACCTCCTCGCCGATGGCCCTGTGCTTCTCCTCGTCGAATCGGCGCAGTCGCTGCTTCACCGGTCTGGACCCGGTCGGGACATCAAGGGAGTGCTCGGTGACATCCCTCGAAATGCCTGGCATGTTCGAGGGACTCCACGTGAAGATGTCGATGTTCGTGCGAAGAAAGTCGATGAACACGGCTTCCTATTTAGGGTCGAGGGAGTCAGAGATCTTCACCGTCTTGCTGGACGAGGTGGAGGGGTCGAGCGGGACCTCCCTCACCCCATCGGACGGCTCGAAGTTGCCGGGGTGGCGTTTGGAATCGAGGGCCTTGGAGACGGCCACGGCCTCGGCGTGCTCGATGGCGTCCACGTCGCAGTTGAACGTGTGCTCATAGGAGGAGCCAACTGTGATGATGCCATTGGGGCCTGGCATCTTGAGGAGGAGATACGTGTAGTTAAGGACTGCCATGAACTTCGCGTACCGGGACATCCGAGGATGCCATGGTAGGTTCCCCAAAAGTCGACCACGTCGAAGGTGATGACCTCCTTGTGGTAGTTTGATGGCGTCCCAAAGACGACGGGGAGGTCGATCTGCCCGAGGGGCCAGGCTCGCTTGCCTGGCACGATGCCTTGAAAGGGGGAGTTGGAGGGTCGGAGGTGCGGGTGCTCCATCCCTAACAGGCTGAGGGTCTCAGAGTAGAGGATGTTGAGGGTGCTGCCGCCATCCATCAGCACCTTGGTGAGCCGAACGATGCCGACGACGGGATCCACCACGAGCGGGTACCTCCTAGGGTTTGGTACGTAGAGCGGGTGGTCGTCGAGGCCATAGGTGATGGCGTCGGTCGACCACGGCAGGTACTGCGGCATGGTGGGGCGTACCGAGAACACCTCTCGGCGCTCTGCGCTTGATCTGTCATGGGGAGAGGTTCGCCGGGAGACCCCCGATGATCATGAAGACACCATGGACCTCTGGGAACCGGTCACTCTTGCCTTCTTCCTCCTGCTTCTTCTTGTCCTCGGGCGGGGGGAGTTTCTGGTAGAAGCGGCAGGCCAAGTCACACTCCCCCATGGTGTGCTTAATGGGGAACTTGTGGAAGGGGCACGGCTTCTTGAGCATGTCGTCGAACGCCCTGGGCCCCGGGGGCCCCGGGGTGCCTTGCGGTCGGCTGCTGCGACGAGGCCATCCTCGGAGTCCTCCTTCTTGCCTTGCTTGCCCCTCCGCTTGCCCCTCTTGTTCTTCTTAGGGTTGCGGCCTACAGCTCCCCCTGCCTCCTCGTCCGCCTGCTTCACCTTGTTGCTGGCGCCGCGAAAGATTGCCCCCACCGCTTCCTTGCCGAAGGTGAAGTTCGTAGCCACCTCAAACAGCTCGTTGGCGGTGGAGGGCATCTTTTGGTCCAGCTCATGGACCAGCTCCTTGCAGGTTGTCCCGTCCAGAAACACGCTGATGATGGCGGTGCCGGCCACGTTGGGCAGCTCGGTGCACTTCTTGGAGAAGCGATGGATGAAGTCACGGAGCAACTCGTCGGGCATCTGGCGGTAGCTTCGGAGATCCCAAGAGTTCCTAGTGCGCACGTACATGCCCTAGAAATTCCCCACGAAGACCTTGACCCGGTCACCCAAGTCAAAGATCGTGCGGGCGGGAAGGTGCTCCAGCCAGGCCCGAGCGGCGTCGCCCAGGTGGAGAGGAAGGTTGCGGATGATGAGCTTCGTTGTCCGCCCCGCCCAGCTGGCAGGCCAGGCAGTAGTCATTGAGCCAAACCTCAGGGTTCGTTTCTCCTGAGTATTTGGTGAGGTTGGCGGGCTGGCGGAACCGAAAGGGGAACCAGGCACTGCGGATCTCCCGGCTGAAGGCACGTGGCCCTGGGGGATCTGCGTCATCGCGGTCCTCATCACTGTCACACCTGTCGTCCCTGCGTGGCTGGCGGTCGCGTTCGGCCCGCGCTCTCACCTCCCTCATGATGTTGCGTGCGTCGCCGTTGTCGCGGCTGCCGCGGTTGTCCTGGATGCGCTCGCGGGCTAGCCTCCGCGAAGGGTCCAGGTGGACTGAGGCCTCACGCTCCTCCTGAGGGACGCCCTCGAGCTCCTCGTCCTTCTGAGTATGAAGGCGCGAGGCTGAGCTCTCGGCCTGCTGGACCACGGCGGTCTCGATGTAGCCCGCACCTCGTCGCGGATGTGGTGCCCCTCTGGGGTGGAGGGCTTCGGCATCGCTCGGAGGAGAAGTGCCACGGCTGCGACGTTCTAGCTCACACGCTGAAAGACAGGAGGATGCTCGCCCCCTTAGTCGTTGACGATCCTCTGGTGGACGTCACGGGCGTGCTGCCGTGTCGCGGGGCTCGGGTTGAGCGCTGCGCGGTGGCCTTGCTCGAACGCGTCTATCTTCTGCCATAGCTGAAGACGGCCGTGCTCGAGCTTAGCTCTGAGGTCGCGGATCTGCTTGATGGTGTGTCGACGCGGCTCCCGAGGCGTGGCCGTCGGGTCCTGCCCTCGGAGTGGTTGCAGGCGGCGGGGTCCATCCTCCCTGTGGACGGGAGGCTCCCGGATCCACTGGGGTTGCAGCCACCGGGGCAGGCCTAGCGGTGTGCCTAGGATCACGATCCTGGTCCCCGTCATCGCTGTCGTAGCTGCCGGTGCCGAGGTCTTCGACCTCCACGTGGAAGCACTCGTGCGTCGGGTCGTACATGTCGTCCGGGGAGTCGGAGTCGGTGTATCCGAAGGCAAAGGCGTGCTTCGGGATGAACCCCTTGGGCTCCGTGTCCTCGAGGTAGCGTTGGATCGGGTGGACGTAGCGCGTGCCAGGGCCGTACCACTCGGCCTGCCTGATTAGGTACTCCTCGTAGGCATGGATAGACCCATCAGAAATGTCCGCGCTGGGGCGCTCCACGTAGCGCCACCGGCGACGTGGACGCCTCCTCCGAGCCCCCATGGCGGTAAAGACCAACGCCGCGCTCGTGGCAGCAGCATTGGCCATGCCAAACGGCTAGCGTGGTGACAAATGGCCGGCGTCCCCTACGGGGGGCGCCCGGCTGCCGGTGCCGTGAAGCCCTCCTTCAGTCCGCTGTCGTCGTGGCGAGTCCACCGTGCACGGCGGGAGCGAGTGCCACGGCGCCTCCTACGTCGGGCCGGTGATGGATCCGCCGGGGCCTCATCAAGGGGTCCCTGAGCCCCAGTCGGGAGGAGCTTCATGACGTACTGGGTACCAGTCGATACAAACTCAAGCTCTCCGAACCGGATCAGGGTCCCCGGCTCCAGCGGCTGGGGAGGAGAAGAGTTGGGGCCAAAGGCCCCCCGTGAAGTGTTGCCGCGAATGCTGGCCATCCAGAGGTTTGGCGGGAAGAAAGGCAAAACACGCACAGCTCCCCTACCTGGCGCGCCAACTGTCGGTGCTAGAACTGGTGGTCCTAGCACCAACGAGTGAATTTATGGTGCGTGCTCCCAACTTTGGATGGTGTGCAAGATGAACACAAGGATTTATACTGGTTCGGACAAGAGAAGGCCCTACGTCCAGTAGGGGAGAGGAGTTCTTGTATTATCCTGCACCGAAGTGCTCGTAGGTAGGGTGTACAAGCAGTGAGGGAGGGATAGGGTCCCATGTCTCATGGTTGATTGAGTGGAGTGCCAATATCGGGCTCGTGTGTGTCTCTCCCGCCTATGGGCTCCTGCCTCCCTCTTTTATAGCCGCAAGGGGAAGGCGGAGCCTTACAAGGAGTGGCCGCGCCGTGGCAAGGGCGTGGGCTTCTGTCCTCCCCCGTCCGAGGCCCCGGAGTGGGCAGACTGTCCTAGATAGTGACGAGGCAGCGCGGCGTCGCCTCCCTGGTCCTGTTGGTCAGAATGACTCACGTCCTTGCTCGGAGTTGGCGGAGCGTGACGGAGGGGATGGCAGAGCCCTGTAGCCTACTGTAGCTCTGACCCACCTGGAATCCGAGGCTTGGGGGGCCTCGGAGCTTGTCGGTGTACGGGGAGTGGGTGGAACAGCTGCAGGTGGTCACCGACGTAGTGGTTGCCTATCCCGGGCTCGGAGAGCACGGGGTGGACTGTTGGTTGACTGGAGAGGGCGTCCAGTCCACTTCCGTACGGGAGATGACGTCGGCTGTCGTTGCTTTGGCATGGCGGGAGGCGTCCTGGAGTTCCGGCGATGGGACCTGGCAGAGAGGTTAGGCAGCACAGTGCCTCACAGTGGCGGGCGTGGCCTTCACTGTGGAGGTCGCGTAAGCATGATCATCGATGTGGACTGTGATGGGACGATGTCCATCCCCTGTTAGAGCGTGGGTCGCTCCTGACATAGGGTGAGGACGGGTGGTAGTGGATGTGCGTCGAACCGGTGGTACCGCTTTGTCCCGAAGGAGGCGATGTGTCCCGTCCCGAGCCCCGCCACCGAGGCTCGAGGGGGGCGAAGAATGGTGGTTCGTCCGAGGCCCTCGCGGTCGAGGCTCGGGGCGAGGCGGAGAGTCGGGCGCCGTCCGAGGTCCCGGCGGTGGGGGCTCGGGCGAGGCGGAAGATCGGCGCTCGTCCGAGGCCCCTGCCGGATGGGCTCGGACGGGGTGGAGATTGTATGCGCGCTCGGTGCCCCGGAGCGTGGCCCGGATGAAGAGTGGCGGCTTGCTGGGCCTGGTTTTGCGTTTGTTGGGCTTTCCTTAAGGGGCCCTTATTTTGGTCCCCGACACACGTCTACGCTACGAATCACTACTCCGACATAGGAGCTACCCAAATCGAAGTACTCAATATAATATGAGTTGTAAACCAAAGAATGAATATAAACAAGTTGCTTACTTAAATCAGAATGGTAAATACAAAAGTACCTCAGAACGCAGCTTCGGGCGAGGGAGCCGAATCCAGACGAATACAGCTCCTGAGGATGCTCCGACAGGCCGGGGCTCCTCCAAATCTCTACTCTTCTACTCTATCTCTCTAATCTCTATCTTGATTGCTAGCCTAGATCTAGTGGATCTCTATCTAAAGCTCTGACTCTTCATCTCTTGATCTGGCCTCCTCCAGAGGGGGTCTGGCCCTCTATTTATAGCCCGGTGGGATGGATACGCGCCGTTGGATCAAACCGATGTAACAAGTGGCCAGAATGGCTCCTCAGAGGCGGTGGAGGAAGGTTCCAGAAGTGGGCAGCCAATCCTAACCCTAGGGGGCCACCCGGCGTAGGGGTGGGGCCGCCCGCCCCACTTGGCGGCTGCTGGCCCTCTTGTTGCTTCGGGTGTCTTCTGGAGTGTTCCTGAACCCTCTAGTGATAGCCTTCCGTCGTGGATAAGTTTTGTGGCAAATTAGCACTTAAATCCCTCTTTTAGGCTTTTCTGTAAAATTCTCTGAAAAATGCACAAATCACCAAAACTCATGGAAATTATCAGTGGTAACTCTATTCTAGTAGATATTCATGTCTGGGGGAGAGATAATTGCTAACAAATATTGTGGGTTAACAAGTGTCAACAATTACCCCCACACTTAGGCTTTTACTCGTCCCCGAGAAAAAGATTGGTTTTGGCAAAAAGGATACACATTTAATGCATAACTTGGAAATTAAATTATATAGAACTAGTCTAGATATCATGCATTATGAAATTTTAAAGTGTCATTCATGAATTCTTTAGTGATTGTGGAGTAGGATAGCTTAAAATTGGTTACTCTTTCCCTTTAATTATGTCTATTGGAGAGAAAATGGATTTTACAAAATAAAACATAGCTTTGACCTTCTGTTATTTGTAGTGTCATCAATGGTAGTGAATTTAATGTTTTATAGCCAGGGAGAGAAGTATCATATTCCTAGATCAAAAAAAATCTCTCACTTCTTGGCATGTTATGTTGGAGGAACCACGAGCTCTTTTTAAATTAATTCTACTTATTGAGCACCTGCTCATCTTTTTTTTCTTCTTGACCCTTTTTATTTCCTCATGATCTATCTTTTTAAGGTTTTGGACACCTTTTTATTTCCTCAGAATCTTTAAAAATAGCTCATGCCTTCTTCATAATACTTGCTCAAGATAGTGCAATTATATTTGTTTATTTAATTTTTATTTTTATGATACTGGAAATATGATAAACCTCTCAACCAAAGCTATTAAAGCAGATTGATATGATTATTATTGGGTTCTATTATAAAGAGAGGTGAAGCTAATTGTTTTTAAATTTTTGAAATAAAATCCTTAAAGACAAATTATCAGAAATTGAGTAATCATTATTTTGCTATCTCACTTCTCACATTAACTTAGGCAATCATGAAGTGCTATAAATTTTACAATAATCATGACTCTAAAAGAGTGTCATATAATTTATTTTCTCAAGTCATAGATTAAATGGGTTTATTATTTCTTAAAAGCATTTAATATGAAGAATTATAATTTGGATAGACATTCGAGCATAATATATGCGATTAAATTGCAACTAACTCAAACCCGACCGTGACCAAAACGAAGAGGCGAGAGGCGGTAGAGAGCACCGACCGCCCCACTAGGGGCGCCCCGCCGGCCCCACCTTTGGGGGTCCTACGGGGCCCGCCATTTGTCTTGGCGATGTTGGTTCGATGTCGCTCCGAATTATGTTATTTTTTCGATCGTATTTTCGCTTCGTGATTAATTGTACCTCCCCCACACTTGTTTTCCTGTATACTTTTCTGCAATATGTGGAGACAAACACATACCAAAAATAGAGAGTAGAGTAGATAACAAACATTAATATAAAAGATAAGGCACTTTATTCATTTATGGTGGTGGTATAATGTGATTCAACAGACGCTTTAACGACTGAGCTAACGACTGCCCTAGCTCATTAGGCTTTGTCCTAAGAAAAATGACTCGACTGACTCAATTAACTAACCAAACCTAGCGGAAGTGTGCCTTATTAGATAACTAGGCAACTAGTGCTGCCCTTCATTATTGAGGCCCTGAATTACTTCTTGGAGGGCTGCAACCTCTGCTTCAAGCTTGTCTTTATTGCACTTGAGGCTGCGAATTAACTTAAGACTAATCTCTAACTGATTATCCATACCTTCTATGAGCTTGTCTCTCAGCTTGTTAGATGTTTCCATCTCCTTAACAATGTCGGAGAGGCTTTCAGCTTCTCGTTGAGAGTGCGTAGAGTAGGTGCTGGCTGCTTGGAAACTTTCTCCAGTGCTAATGCTGATGTTGCTCTCTTCATCTTGGGTTTGGCTTTAGGTGCATTGTGCTCAGTGTAGCAGACCTCATTAGGGTTTGCACAAACTCCTTGGACGGAAGGACGAGCATTGGTATACTTAGCACATACCAGATTGCCTTTCTTGTCGATCTCGACCGACAAGAGTCGCTCATTGCCTCTAGGTGGAAGAAGCTAGGTACCCTTGGGGATACGAATCTGCTTCCCCTTAGCACCTCCTTCAAGTAGCAGTCTTGCAGGTGGTGGAGGAAGAGCAGATGGATCTTGCACGTAGTAGACTTGCTCATGGCGCTGGGGAATTGTTGCAACTTGCTTCGGTGGCACGACAGCGAGAGACTTCAGCTACGTGAGGACAAGGGCCTTCGAATCATCGCTGGGGATGCTGTCGAAGTTCGCGCCGTAGGAGATGATCGTCTTGTCCGCCATTGCTAATAGATCTAGATTGGAGAGCTCCTCTAAAAGAGAGAGAGGTGGCTGGTTATGGTATACAATTGAGGAGGGTTTAGGTACGTATTTATATGGGTTTTCAGGAGATAGAATGAGGACAAAACCTAGGTTCTACGGGATCCGTACGAAAGAATATCCGATTACGGCTAGATAATATGTGAATATACTTAGAAAGGGTGTAGAAGGACATAGGAACGAGAGTCAGGACGGGAGGTGGTAGGGGGGCACCGACCGGTCCCACATGGGCGCCGACCGGCCCCACCAGGGGCTCACCTCGGGTGCCCTTCTGCGTGGTGCCTTTGGACTCCTCCCATTTTCTATTAGATGTGTTTTCAGATAAAATTTTGTACAGGGAGCGAGAATAGAGCTTAACAAGTTGGTAATTGAATGAATTCTATTTCATCAACTACCCCCGAATCAAATGGTTCTAGATAAAGTTTAAGTCGGTGTCTATTTACCTTGAATAACATACCTTCACTCGATAGTAGAGTTACCGCTCCGTGTGGTGATGAATTTACGACGGTAAAGGGTCCTTTCCATTTTCCCCTCAATTTTCCAAGCCCGAATAATTTAAACCTAGAATTAAAAAGTAATACCTTATCTTCTGGTGTAAATTTCTTCTTCTTGATCCTCTTATCATGCTATTTCTTCGCTTCGTTCTTTGTAGATCTTCGAGTTGTGATAAACCTTTTCTCTCTATTCTTCTAATTTTGATAATTGCATCTTTCTTTTCTCTCCAGCGGCTTCTAAATCCATGTTCCTTTTTTGATAGCCTAGTGAGCTTTATGTTCTAATTCAACTGGTAAGTGGTAGGTCTTACCATATACCAGTTGATATGGTGACATACCCAAAGGTGTTTTGTAAGCTGTCCGGTATGCCCATAGTCCATCGGATAACTGATCCTTCCATAAAGTTTCCATTTTATTTACTATTTTCTAGAGAATATTTTTGATTTATTTATTTGATATTTCTGTCTGGCCACTTATCTAAGGATGATATAGAGTAGCGACATTATGTCGTATTCCATGAGCTTGTAGGTATAAGTGAAACTTCTTATTAGTAAAATATGTTCCTCCATCACTTAATAATGATTACTAGATGTAGTTGCACTAATTAGAGTTATTCATTGATGTAGTTATTGAATTACCGTAGTATTCCTGAGTTTATCCATTGGCTAGCTATTACTATGACTAGAAGAGCTCTGATGTTTATCTATTTATGATGACTGATCATTATTTTTCATATATCTTTTATCATGTGACTTATCCCTGTTATGAGTAGGATTCTAGTTATGGTTTGCCTTTTATATCCATAGTATAACTTATACTTTATAAGTACTACATATAGACCTTCCTAGTGGTATAAATATAAATCGACAACCTGGTAGAACTCCCTAGGTAAAATGCTATAATGGTATAATTATCTGTCCGCTTGCAGAACCGTTCTTAGTTTATACTCTTAGTTTATATTGATATTTCTGTCTAGTCATATTGATTGATACACATATTTATAAACCTATATTTATCCAAGCATATACAATTAGGGATGATAACCTAGTTTTTGCTTAAGGATATTGGTGAAAGATAAAGTGGCTAGTTTGCTAATGACAAGCTAATTATATACCGAGCATTTCTAGTGTTGTTGCTAGAGGTAGGACTTATCTCTACTTTTTAGTAGTGACGGTAGTAAATATCAACAAGCATTTTTAGCGCCGTTGCCGGGGAAGTTAGCTAGGCAATTAAGGAACATTGATAGACTTATACTTAATTATGTGATCGAGGTAACCATTAACCCCTGCTAAAGCAGGATTACCCTTGTTTGTCTACTTTAATATCTTATGCGGGGTAATAAACGACCGGTTTATGACCTTCCGGTATGCCCCCACAAAATAAGAAGAAACATAACAAATCCAATATTGAAGAAAGAGGTCGATGTCACAAGACTTTAATTCATATCTCAAGTGACGAAAACATAGATATTGCATCACTCATAAATTTCAGCATGTGAGTCATGGTAAGTATGATGAAATAAAGGTGAGAAAGTCTTGCTCATGGACTTTAAATTTGATGCGTAGTTATCTTCTACATTCCATTGCATGTTACAATCTAAACACCCACCTCATTTAGTTTAAAGTTTTTCATCTATAATATGTTTAGTTCCATCCTAACTTGCATTCTTATAAATAATTAAAAGAAAAAACTCACCATAATTATGCTTTTTCATCTCTACTTGAATAAACTTATACAGTACTTTCATGCTATTTGTATTTACTATAGTATGCTTAGGTTTACAAGTATCTTCATACACCTTTGAAATTGAACATTAACTGTTTTTCCTAAGTGAAAATAGACATAGTGTCTAGTTTAATTTTTTGAGTCATAAGGTGATTTGATCTTACTTCTAAAAGGTTTTTAAATTAAGCAAGGTGCTTAGGTTAAAATCTTTTCCTGATTTAAATTGGACATGAGTCTATGTTGATTCTTGAGCCGATAGTACACTTTAGTAGATACTAGTTATTTTGTCGGACTAACCCCTATAGGAAAATTCTTAAATTCAATCTGGGTAAGTCAAGAAAAGAATTTACATATGAGATGAATCAAGGTAAGTAATAACTCTGCATAAAGAACAATCAATGTTTATTTATTTATCTTTGTTGCAAGTCATCTTTGCCTCGAACCATGCTAGATTGCAACAACAATATAAAGCACGATAGGCATAGTTTATGCTAAATAATTTTAAACCATATATCATCTTGATTAGCATAGAAGAAAATCACAAAAAAAAAGTATGGACAAAAAACCTGTATTTCAATCTTGCTATTCCCTTGGTTATGTGTCCATTAATATTTTGCAGAAAAGAACAACCTTAATCTATTGGAGAAGAAGTTATCAAGTTAGCATTATCGTATCTTCAATAGACCCCAGCTTATCAACCACAAAATAATCAGAAAAAATATTGATGAGTGAAGAGCATGTAATCTTCTATAGTTTCATTGAATGGTGAAAAGACAAAAAAAAAAAAGAAAGGTCTTGCTCAGCAAGACCATAAGCTCTCACCAACAGATGAACCTGAATCCTCCTCTTCTAAGTAAGTTCATCATCACTTACTTAGAAAGATGAAGATATGAGGTACGTTTATCCAAGCCTCATGCAACATGTAACTATAATTAACATCTCATACCATGTTGCTAATTTATCTTTGTCATTTCTACCCTATGCCATGCTCAAGCATAAGTTGCTAACAATATATATATATATATATATATATATATATATATATATATATATATATATATATATATATATATAATAAAAAATACACATGTGGTTCACCATATATATTCTTGGTTCTATGTGAATAAATACCTTTAGTCTTGTAAACTTTCTTATTCTATTATAAGTATGCTTTAGGATATTACTTATACATTATGAAAATCAAGCATACTTATATAAAAATTTAGTTGTAGACCAACCCTTTCTATATAAAAAATGTTTAAATCATATTAAGAGACTATTCGTAGAATCAATTCAAGGTTAAGGGTATGCTTTTAAATAATATCTTCACTTTACCTTGATGAAAAAAAAATGAAATAGTAGTGAATCATTGAAAATACGAGCTATAAATTAATCTTTAACACTTAGGCAAATACTATCCGTACCTTGATAAATAGTATATTCCTTCGGGTATGTGTTGTCCACTAACTCCTTGCAGAGAAGATATAATGAGAAAAGCAGGAGGTCTGAAGAGTGAGAAAGGAGTACAACATACGAGACAAGATGCTAATGAATAACCCATGATACAAGAAAAAAAATAGAGACCATTGAAATTCATTTACCCTTCATCATGCTCTAATAATAGAGGTAACATCTTAAGGTAAGTGGTCATTAATTTTCTCTTAATCGCGGTATGCAATAAATGAAAATATAACTATGTTAGAGTTATAACTTAAATTGATCAACCTGATTAAACTCAACATGATTTGTTTTCTGAGTTTGTTCATAGCGCTATTCTCTTAATCTCAGTCTTAACCAAGTAAGCTATAAATACTTTGTCTATTATTATTGATACATTATAAAGATGAACAACCTTTCTAATGGTTAAGTAACTTTACTCTTTATCTCACAAGTTTAAATATCATATTTATACTTCTAGTCCTCTCACCCGTGATATGAATGAATAATATGAATAATATCAATCTTATTGTGCTCAAGGTAAGAGGATGAATAAATTTTTAGTTTTATTGGTGTTTTTCTACCAGCAGAGTCAATGCACTTGATCTCTACCTTGTCTTTATGGTAATAATAATGTATATAAGATTGACCTCGAGATGCCTATAAAAGAAAGAAAGAAGATAGCACCACCGTTGGAAGCCACTAGTGGAGCCACCACCTCAATTCTTACCCTCAAGAGCAACTTGAAGTACTCAATGAACCACTTTGCAAGGAGAAGTCTAATTCGAAGGACTGTAAATATCGAACCCTCGCCGTGAGGTAACATCGGTAGTTATCTATATTTATTTTCTTGCATCGTATGATTTATTCTCTCTTTAGCATAATTACTTTTTTATATTAGTATTGCATATAAAATAATAAAAATAGATAGATATGCATTGGGCTGCATTCATACATCTCAAAAACTATAAGCCTCATGTGAAACTCTTGTAGTGTAAAAGTCTGTAGGAGTTCTCACTATGATGGTCTACAAAATAAAAATATATCATCCGTTTGTACTTTATGAATATAAACCCATAAAATCAAAAAAATATTAACTGAGCATCCTGCTATAATACTGCTATCTTAAAAAATACTTTAAAACCTCTATAACACCCAATCCTCTAAAAATGGTATTCATTAACGTTTTATCCTAATACTGTTCCATGAGTTTTGGTGTTTTATGAGAGCTTTCTGCAGGATGACTCTAAGAGCCAGCTTACCTAGGAATCTTCATCTTCATCATTTGAACTATACTTTTCTAACATACAGCTGACCCCTATATAAATGAAGTAACTTCATGGGTGATGAGATTAAAGTATTCCTAGTAACACTTGCTCTTATAAGCATGAGCTCCTCTGTGAGGACCACTCAGCTTCAACGATTAACCATAAGCAAACATCTAGCTTGGGAGAGAGCATCCCCTAGTTATCAGCACGGTTAGAAGCGTGGGAGAAAGAGAATAAAGCTAAAGAGCTGGAGCTAGAAAGGAGAGAAGTAAAAGAGACAGAAACAAGATGGAAGGAGGCACGTGCGGCATCACCAAGAAACGGGGAGTTGGCCGAGGTTACCTCAGACAATGAACCCACTGAGTAAGTGTTCTCCTATATCTAAGTCCTGTCGGTAGACTTTAAATTCCGTACCCTAGCCTTGGTTAGAATGGTAGTTATTTCATTAAATGTATTTGCAATTTATTTAATAGCATAATTTTGTTTACTTGCTAAAATATAAAACAACAAAAATATTTACTGTATTATGCATGGCATCATAAAGCCCCATATAGATACCCTATGGTATTTTCTGAAGGAGTATCCACTGTGGTGGCATAAAATAAAAATAATAAAAACAATAGCATTCATATTTAAATTCCTACATCATAAAAAGAAATTTAAAAAAAATAATAAGAGAAAAAAATAAAATTCTGCTTAAATTAGACAACATTAAAGATAACTCATAAAGGTGATCAATTACTCTTTGGTGATCAAGCTAACCCATTAAATCAAGCCTCGAGTTTTGGTTTCCCTTTTTGTGAAGTATTTATGCAGGAACAACATCATAGCTAGGAGAGAGTCTATCAGTGGCAACCACCGGGTTCGCTACTGGCTAGCTCGCTCTGAAGGACGTCTACATCAGATATTGCAACCATCCAACTTAGGGGAGGAGCATCCCCTAGTTATCAGGTGACTACACCTAAGTGATTTTTGGGTCTACTTTATATAGCCATAAAATATCAAAAATATATGGGCACATGAAGGTCCACAAAGTCATAGAGTTTTCTGTTAGGTGTTTAATATAAAACCATAAAAAGATGTATAATTATATAAACCAAATAAATATTTAGTTCTATATTTAGTAGAGTATAATTCAAAGTCAGTCTAGGCTAGATTTAATTGAAAAAAACTAATGAACATTAAAAATTTTTGTATTGGAGATGATGAATAGTTGCTTTGCTGTAATTCTTTTAAGTGCCTAGTTTTCAACCTTAAATTCTGCCAAGTTTTGGACATGACTGCTTTGATATAAGAATTTACTCTGAGCCTAAAACTTATGGAGGTATATGTTTGAGCTAAGTCTAGGTGATTCAGGGATATGATATAAGAGAGTCTGAGCTGCTATTTATCTTATTCCTAGCGATACTAAGTTCTAGAGATTTATTTTAAAAACCTAAAATCTTACATGATGAGCTATTGTTTCCTACCAAAGCCAGAAATGATATTTTAGAGATAGAAAACTTTTTCATAATTATGTTGCTTGCTTTGCATTGAGTTTAGTCAACCTTTGTTGTATACCTTATGAAAGTCTTGTCATGCTTTTAAAATCAAGATCACATACACACTTCACTCTAGGAGTAAGCGTAACCATTTTCCACTTCCATCTAGATCCACCTTAAAATTATTTTTCTCTTACACTGGGAGTCAAACACCTAAAAATATATATAAACTCATAGGACAGCCTTTGTTTAATTGCTCTAAGTACTTATTATCGCTCTAAGAATCATATTTATTCAAAGGATGCATGTGGCTATGCAAAAGAAAAGTTATTAAAAAAGGAGTAAAAGAAGGATAAGTGTCCTAGCAATTAAAACAATGGGTACATAGATGTCCGCCTTCCCGAGAGAAAAAAAGAGAGAAAAAAGAGAAGAGAGAAAAGAAAATAAATAAAGATAGCCCATGTTTTTCCCCCGTGAAAAGTTCTAAGATCAAACGAGAGATTTATCTTCAAGGAGCAAAAGTAGAATTAGAATTAGCCACTAAATACCTTATATACACATATCCACCATATTCCATACATATGCACATCTTAATTTAATTATATGCCTTGACTCTCTATAGATCCATTGTTTGGCTTTACAATATATGAACTGCAAGTATGCTTATCCTTGTTTATTGCCATTCCTATGAGCCCCACTATAATCATTAATTATAGGAGGGTATGACAACATACCTCAGTGAGATCTATAAATACAACATATAAAGAGACTTGAGGGTATCATATAATTAGCTCTGAGTTTTATTGCAAAAAACTTATAGAAACTTTAGAATATTGGTACTGTAAAAGAATGAGACTAGTGTTTGACTTGACTGTTCTGTCTTTCGATTGCTCAAGACTTATGCAAAAGCTATAAAACCCTATAGTTAAAGATAAAATGGGTAAGTTTGAAGGTTAGAACAGTTACTGTCTAATTCAGACGAGAATCTATGTTTGACAGCTTATGTACCTTTGAGGAATGAAAGCATTGTAGCAACTCCGGATCTAAATATATCAGTACTCGGGCTTAGTTTGTTTACTAAGAGACTGACAAAAGGTAAGCTTAGGGGAATTGTTGACGGTGGTTAACGCCAACTTCTATTAGAACTTTAGACACGAAAAGGATACATGATTACACACTAGTCTAGGGTTTTAACTGACAATTTCCATGAGTTTTACATATTTTGTATTTTCCAGGGACTTTTCTAGAAAAGCTTAAAAGAGAGATTTCAGTGCATATTTACCATGAAACTTATCCGCTACGAAAATATCACAAACGGGACGTGAGAAGGATCTACAAGACACCGGAAGCAACCGGGGGCCAAGACCCTGTAAGGTGGGGCCGGTCGGCCCCACCCCTGCGCCGGCCGGCCCCCTGCTGCTAGGGTTTGTATCCCCCTTCTGGAAGCTTCCTCCACCACCTCTCGTGATGTATCTCGGCCATTGGTTACGTCGGTTTGATCATGCGGCGCACGTCGATCCCACCGGGCTATAAATAAAGGGACAAACCCCCCTCCCTGGAGGCATCAAGTCATTTGGAGATCAATCTATCAAGAGCCGTCTCTAGTTTATCAGAGTCTTTCTAGTTCATAGCTTTAGCCTAGTTAGATTAGAAGTAGAAGAGTTCTAGTTCTTCAGCGGGATTTGTAGCCCCTGTCATCTGTCTGGAGCGTGGAGTTCAGTATTGTTCTAGTACTTTGCTCTTATTGTATTCAATATTATGATTTAGGCAACATTGTTCTTAATCTCTTATATATTCTTAATTGCAATAGTCATTGTCTACTTTGATTATATGTCTAGGACAGTTGGTTTAATCTTATTGAATTCATGTAATTGCTCGTATAGCGTTTACCCAAACGGCCGCTGGATATATGGTAGACAATATATAGACGTGGTGTCTAGATATTTTATTTATCTATGAGTGCACCCTGACGTGCCGGGACATATGGTAGTCTGTGCAGGTGACAGCTGCGTTGGTTCCTCTATAGTCCACCCTCCGTACGTAGGACTAGCATGGGTACGGTCGCGAAGGAGGTGACCCTTATGTCTTAATACCCTCATTAGTTGATGCCTCTTTACATGTGATAATGATGTAGGGTTAACTTAACAATGATTGCTAGATGTAGTTGTACTAATTAGAGTTATTCATTGATGTAGTTATTGAATTACCATAGTATTCCTAAGTTTATTCATTGGCCAGCTATTACTATGACTAGAAGAGCTCTGTTGACACCTCTTAATGTTATCTCTAATAACGGCGCCAAAAATACCTGAGCAGCGCACCGCCACTAGAATGCTAAGTTGTCATCCCCAGCATAACACCTAGGGGTGTAGTATTAAATCATGCCACCATTAAGAATATAGAAATATATCCGCAAGCGCACAGATCAAATACCATTGTAGCATTTTACCCGGAGTATTACGGGTTGTCATTTATATTTTTCCAAAGGAAGGTCTACATGGCTGTGTAAGGGTAGTGTGTTGACCTAGAGTGTAATGAATAGGCATAACCATGTCCTCGCTACTCAATGCAGGGGTAAGTCACAAGATAATTGATAAGGTAAGTATATAATCATCAGCATAAACAGATAGAGACTCCTAGCTATATCATTAGTGTTGCCAGTAGAACATCAAGAGATATTTCTAGGTTATTCCTAGCTACATGTCAATGCATATTATGGTTAGTGCAATACACCTAGTAGTCATGGCTAAGGTTAGCATTATATTTATTCATAGTTGAAATACTAGGGAAGTTTAAGAACATAGCACGCCCTTCCGTCGTATACAAGTCCTACTGTGCCTATAAACAGGGTTCAGATTACATAGGACTCAACAGGAATGTCACACCCGCGATCTACCAAACTCGGCCTATAGGGTGCATTCACAGATAAATAACGTATAAACACCACGCTTACACAATGCTTATCACTCACCCAACGATCAATTAGATGAGTGCTATACGAACCTATGGATAAGTATAATGTTAATCTAGCTATACTAAGCATACAACCATAATAGACAAAGAACAAGATAACTATAAATATAAGTAAATGAGTATTCATCAATTCAATTGTAACAATCATATAACTATACAATGAAAGAGAACAAAGACGAGAGGAGGGAAGAATTATACCAAATCCAAGCTCTTGATGGCTCTAGAATCCAAGCCAACGCTTGCCTCCCTCTAGTTCTAATTTAGCTATCTAGGCCCTAGCTAAAGAGCTCTAATTAGGGTTTCTGGCTGATGATTGGACTTCGAATGAGAATGAATGAATGGGGCTCTCTCTAAGGGGGTGCCTCTCCTTTTATAGCCCTGGGCGATGATCGTGAGCCATCGGATCATACCGACATTGATGGACGGCTAGGATCGATCCTCAAAGGCGGTGGAGCGAACTGGGCGAACTGGGGCTGGACCGGGGCCTAGGCCAGACCGGCCGGTCTAGGGTGGGACCGGCTGGTCCCACCTGGTGGCCTCTGGCCCCTGGCTCGGTGTGGTGCCTTCTCGTCTCTTCTAGAACTTTTCTGTGTAGACGTGGAGTCCGTTCTCCATTTCTTTGTTTCGACAAGCTTGTATGTTTGCGCCTTTTCCGGTTTACGCCTGCATAAATAGTGAAATACCAAAACTCGTGGAATTCGGTCAGTGTAAACCCAATATCTACTTCGGTGATCACATTTGCATCCTTTTCATGGCTAGTTGACGGTTGAATTAATACAATAGTGGTCATCAACAACTCCCCCAAGCTTAACCTTTGCTAGTCCCTTAGCAAAGAAAACTTAGAAAAGTTATTGAAAATATATATGTGTTTAAGCATTGTAGCCATCTCAGAGCAACTCTCTCTAAGTATACCTGCAGTCAGACAGAAATTCTTCTTTAAGTTATGCAATAACTGAGCTGACTGTTGGTATTTTTAACTGCACTCCATTAAATAAGTTTTAAGTAGGATTATCCGCAAGCGCACAGATATCATACCAGTGTCACATTTTACCCGGAGGTTTTAAATATCGTATCCATAGGGAACAGTTGTGATGATGACAACGTCTATAGACTTAACCCTACAATTAGGCTGGATCATATCAAGAAAAAGGAAATAGCTATTGCACTCTAGTTCCAATAACCGATAAACTTTGTTTAATATCGTCTTATCGGACAAGTGACCTGAATAGGAGAAGAAACAGAGTAATCTACCTACCAGACACCTATAAGCCTATCAGTCCTATCAACGGAGAGTGGACTACAGAGGATTCAACGTAGCTATAAAATCACCTACACGAGCTACCACTATCCGGCTGATCATGGGACATTCACAAGTAAATCTAGCCTAGGCACCCCGCCTACACTACGAAATACAACTCTAACCTACAAATAGTATATAGATCAAAGTACTCAATATGAGATGTGAACCAAAGAACGAATAAGAACAAATTGCTTACTTGAATCGGAATGGTAAATACGTAAGTACCTCGAACGCAGCTCAGGGCGAGGAAGAACCCGTAAGAATACTGACCACGAAGAAGCGCCGACAGGCCGGAGCTCCTCCAAAATCTCTACTCTTCTACTCAATCTCTCTAATCTCTAAACAAAACTAGATCTAGAAGAACTAGTCTCTCCTAATTGCTACAACTAGATGAACTAGACTAGATCAACTAGAGGGACCCTAACCCTAATTATGTAGAGAATATGAAGCACCGGGGTGTAGAATGCCTCTAGGAGGAGCCTTGGGGCGTCATTATATAGGCCAAGGTGGAGTAGGGGGCAAGGAACCGCCACGTCAGCGATCTGCGTCTCCATCTTGTGTGCACCGTCGGATCAAACCGATCTAAAATCAACGTTGGGATGCTTTGATTGGCTTCCAAGTAACCGTGGGAGGAAGACTCCGGAAGGCGGGCGGCCATCGGGGCGAACTAGGGCGCCGATCAGGCCCTAGGGTGGGGGGCCGACCGCCCCACCTTGGCTCCTTTATGGGCCCCGCTCCTTCGGTGTCTTCTAGACCCTTCCCGAGTCCGATGGTGATGTTGTTCCGCTATGGATCAATTTCGTGATAATTAAGCTCTATAATCCCCTTTTTTATGCTTTTCCTCGAAAATCACCTCGAAAATACGTAATATGCAAAACTCGTGGAATTTGTCGATAAAACCCTAGACTAGTGTGTTTTCATGTTGTCCTTCGGGTATAATGTCCTAGTAAAAGTTGACGCTAACGAGTGTCAACAATTCCCCTAAGCTTACCTTTTGCCAGTCCCTTGGCAAACAACTTGGATCAGGAGTTGGTGCTATACTTTTATTTCTTTTAAGCTCACTTGCTTTTAAACATAAATTTTTCTTCGGTTTAGATAAAACTGCTCTAACTTTCAAACTTACCCATTTTACCTTTAACCATGGAGCTTTACAGATCTTGCATAAGTCTTGAGCAATCGAAAGATAGAACAATCAAGTCAAGCACTATGTCTCAAATTCTTCACAAGACTAATATTCCGTTTTTTTGTAAGTTTTCAAAATAAAACTCGAGCATAATTGTATAGACATCCTCAAGTCTCTTATTATATGTGGTATTTATGGATCTCACCGAGGCATTAATAAGGTCATGCCTTCCTATAACTAAGGATATATATAGTGGAGCTCATAGGAGTGGCAATAACAAGGGTAAACATACTTGCAATTCATATATTGTAAAGTCAAATAATGGATCCATAGAGAATCGAGGCATTCAATCAAATCAAGATGTGCATGTGTATGGAATATGGTGGACAGGTGTATATATGGTATTTAGTGGCTAATCCTAATTCTACTTTTGCTCTTTGAAAATAACTCTCTCCTTAGAACTTAGAACTCTTCGCGGGAAAACATGGGCTATCTTTATTCTCTCTTTCTTTCTTTCTCTTTTCTTTTTTTTTAAATTAATCTGGGAGGCGGGCATCTATGTACCCATTGTTTTAATGCTGGGACACTTATCCATCTTTTACTCCCATTTTTCTTCCCTTTTTTAATACTTTTGCATAGCCACATGCATCCTTGGAATATAAATAATTGCAGAGATACTGATAAGAATTTAGAGCAATTAAATGGGGGTTGTCCTATAGGGTATATCTTTAGGTGTTTACTCCTAGTGTAGGAGAAAAATATTTTTAAGGTGGATCTAGATGAAAGTGAAAATGACTGCGCTTACATCCTAGAGTAGGAGTAATGCATATGTGGGTGGAGTGCGGAAGTGATTTTGATTTTAAAAGCATGACAAGGCTCTCATAAGGTATACTCCAAAGGTTGACTAAACTCAATGTAAAGCAAGTAGCATGAATGTGCAAAGGTTTTTCTAACTCTAAATGTATCATATATGGTTTTGGTAGGAATTTAAACTTTATTATACAAGAGCTCATCATGTAAGATTTTATGTTTTCAAAATAAATCTCCGAACTTAGTAATGCTAGGAATAAGATAAATAGCAACTTAGACCTTCATGTATCATTCAATCAATTACCTAGACTTTAACTCAAGCATATGCCTCCACAAATTTCAGTTTCAGAGTAAATTCTTATATCAAAGTAGTCATGTCTAAAGCTTAGGAGAATCCATGGTTAAAAAACTAGGCACTTGAAAGGAATTATAGTAGAGCAACTATTCATCATTTCCACCTCAAAAGATTAGAGAGAGAGAGAGTTCTTCAAACATACTTCAACACACACTATAGCTTACTAAAATAAAACTAATAGTAAAGACATACCTTAATCACGATGATAACGGGGTGCGTCTCCCCCAAGCTAATCCCTTCGATCGCGTCCGAGCCTTCATGTGCCCGAATATTTTTGTGTTTTTCTTGATTAAGGGTGAGCCTTCATGTGCTCACATATTTTTGATATTTTTTAAAATTTTCTTATGATACTATTGTGAACCTTCATGTGTTCACATATTTTTGGTATTTTATAACTATATAAAGTAGACTCGATAATCGCCTAGGTATAGTTACACGATAACTAGGGGATGCTCCTCCCTCAAGCTAGATATTTGCCATCTTGGTGTTGATGAACTTTAGAGTGAGCTAACCAAAGAAGTGGTTCCGTGGGTGCCACCGATAGACTCTCTCTTTGTCATAATGTTGTTTCTGCATAAGTATACTCCAACAAGAAAACTAAAACTCGAGGCTCGAATTTAATAATGGGTTAGCGGTCACCAATAAGTGATTGATTATTCTTTGAGTTAATTTGAATTGATAGGTTCTAGCAGGATTCTCTTTTTAGGATTTTCTAGATTAATTATGCAGAAATTAAATATATGAGTATGATATATATATAATTATATTTTTATGCCTCCACAGAGAATATTTATTCTTATGAGGCTTAGGCTTCTTTTTCTTATAATACGAGAGAGTAAATACAGATCCTCTTATCATTTATTTTTTTATTATTATTTTTTTATGCCACCACAAAGTGAAAAATCGGGGTTACCATAAGTTTATTCATATGGGGCTTTCAATATTTTATGATGCAAGAAATGAAGCGATAAATGTTTTTATTTTCTTTTTAATATTTATAAAGATAAATATATTAAAGTAAAATTATTAATATAGATAGAAATACTAATTAATTAGATAACTACCATATTACCTTATGGCAAGGGTAAGAATTTTAAATTTACCGACAGAACTTCTTCTTCCACTCTTGTGTATCTCTCCATCTTGAGAGATGGAGGTCGTGATGGTTGCATACCTCTAGTGATGATAATATCACTTTTGTTCTTCGATTTGGCCAGTAGGTTGAAGTAGAGCTTTATTTATAGCTGGCAGCATCTTGCTCAGTGTCCATGTTCACAGAATTCTCACTTGTAGAATTAATAAGTTTTGCTCGATGTGTTGTCCTGTTTGTAAAACCAAGGTAGAGATCAAGTGCATGGGTTCTCGGCTGGTGGAAAAACACCAACAGAGCCAAATCTGTTTCTTTTATTTATTTTTTTCTCTATCCTTAGGCACATTAAACAAGATAAAATTGGTGTTACATGAATTGTGTATTTATGACATGAGTGGTGAGATCAAAAGATTAAGCATTTAATATTGCATTTAAGTTTACATGGCAGAAAAGAACGAAATTGCTTAACCAATGGAAGGAATGTCTATCTATAAATTTTTCACATGAATATGACTGTCGTCTTCCCAAGATTGAATATAATGTTTTAACTTGTTTGGTTAAGACTGAGATTAAGAGAACAAGTACCATGAACAATCTTAAAATACAAACCATGTTGAGTTAATCAGATTGATCAATTTAAGTTGTAACTCTAACATGTTTGTGTTTTAATTTAGGTGCACAGCAAGATCAAGAGAAGAGCAGTGACCACTTACCTTAGAATATTACCTTCATTATTAGAGCGTGATAGCACTAAGTGATGAAGGTTAAATGACTGGTGGTCCTTTCTTTTGAATCTTGAGTTGTTCATGGACATCTTGTCTCCTCTGTTGCATCTATTCTTTTGCCATCTTTTACTTCTTTGATCTTTTAACTCTTTTCACTCCAGCTTATTATTATGTCTGCAATGTATTAGTGGACAAAGCACATACCGAAGGAGTATACAAATTTTGAGCATAGGTTGCTTGTCCAAGTATTTTATTTTCTTTTGTCTATGCTAATGAGGAGATAATATTAATATTATTTTAGCATAGATCATGTTTTATACGACATGGCTTGAGGCAAAGTAACTTGTAGTAGAAGATAAAATGAATGAATCATTAATACTCATAGTTCTATCATTTATGTGTCTTCTTCTACAAAGTTATTAAAGTTCAGCATGTACCCTACTTAATCTTCTAATTTGAATTCATCTCATGACTTACCCAAATTGATTTTAAAAATTTTCCTATAGGGGCTAGTCTACAAAATATCCAATGTCTACTACAATATATTATTAGTTTAAAAATCAACCTAGACACCACGTCTAATTTGACTTAGGAAGGCATTCTAACCTAAGCACCACGCTTAATTAAAAAAGCCTTTGAAAGTTAAATCAACACACCTCTGAATTCAAAAATCAAACTAAACACCTTGTCTAATTATGACTCAAGAAAATAGTTTTAAACTAAGCACCTTGCCTAATTCAAAAGGTGTATGAAATTTCTCTAAACCTTAAATATACTATAGCAAACAAAAGTAACATGAAAGTTTATGGAATGTTATTCAAACAGAGATGAAAGAGTATGATTAATAAATTAAATAAAGGTAGAGACAACCAATGTTAGCAATATAGGATTTTCTAAATAAGGTCATTCCCCCAAGCTAGAATTTTACAAAGTAAATGTAACCTTGAGTGGATGTAATTCAAAGTTGCATAATGATTGATTGGTCGTACCTGGCACTGCCATTATTCATTTTCTTACTTCAGACCTGAAATGGTTAGTGACAAAAATATCCAAAGGAATATTTTGACAATTTCTATGCTAAAGGTGCAAACTTAATTCATTCATTTATTTTTTTAGAGTGGTTATTTTTGGGACACAGAGTTGTTCTTAGGAAACATTCTGACTATTATACTTTGAGTTGGTGAGGTGGTTTCCTCTAGAACATTAGCCTTTGTGCACCTATATCAAGATTACAACGAGATCTATAATATTTATGATAAACATATGGATCTACGACCACCCTCTTAATGATTTTATGAACAGGTAGAATAAGGGGGTTGAAGATCTCGTGTGTGGTAATATTCGAGAGACCAAAAAGATTCAGGAGATTTCTCATATGAGCATGGATTTGATAGTGTTAATGAGATAATTGCCGTGCTCGTCGATATGATCTCCCTTTTTAAACTTCAAGGGTGTCTCTTCATGGGTGTCTATAGGTAACAAATTGATCTCTATTATTTTATGCCTATGACATTCATTGGATGTTTTATCTTCTAGGATTTCCCATGAATTGATGCCTCTAGGATTGGCCTCGTCTAAAGCTTCCTTTGAACTTGGGTGAGTTCTATTTATTAAAGAGATTGATTTAAGCTCACCATTTGAATCTAGACCAAGTTCGGATGCTAACATCAAGGCTTCGTCCTCCTCCATCCATTCTTTGACAATGGCAAATGAGTTTTTCATATGTTCCATGCATTTATGCCATTGTCGACGTTGCTCTTCTTGATCATTTCTATAGTCTTCATGACTCCTATACTTTGGGTATTCTAGTGAGTTTTTAGGGTCGTTACGAGACTTAGGGGAGAGAGTATAAAAAGGATTATCAGGGTCAAGGATGGGTTTAAAGATGGATTTAGATAAGTTATCTAATGTGGGTATAGAAGGGGAGAAGATATGATTAATTCTTGAGTGGCTTAGCTCTCCTTCTATGGTGTCACTAGACATGCTATCCATGTATTCTTCTTGATGTCTTTTAGGAGGGAAAGGAAGTTGAGGATACCTTTTCCAAGATGCTCTTCTAAGAAGGTCTGATTCATATCGATGTACGAGCATCTTAGCTAATTGGAAGTCTAAGTCATCATTGTGAGGTTTTGATTGTTTAGGATTGATAGCTAAATCTTGAGATTGGGGTGATTCTGTTTCAGCTACCAAAACTTTCTCTTCTTGTTCGGGAGATGATTCCTTCTCTTCCTCAGAGAGCTCAGAATAGGCTTGAACAACCTTTTCTAGCATCAGTCTAGCTTCAGTTATAGGCAAGTAAAGAAAGGCTCCTCCAGAGGCTAAATCAAGGGAGTCCTTAGATTCTTTGGTAAGACCCAAATAAAAATATTGAAGAAGCATGGGGTTTGGAAGATCAGGGCCAAATGTGTTAAAGTTCATTAAAACGCTCCCATGATTTACTAAGAGATTCTTGTTCTACTTGCCTAAAAGTTAGAACCTCTTTTCGAAGGCTAGCTACCTTAGAGATGGGAAAGAAGTGTAAAAAGAATTCAGAGTATAACATTTTCTAATCACCTTGCATACTCCCTACGGCTCGATTATACCAATGTTTAGCTTTTCCTGTCAGGGAAAACGGAAAAAGCTTCCATCTAATAGTCTTATTAGACATGCCAGCAATGCGCAAGCATGCACAGGTCTGCTCGAATTCTTGTAAGTGTAAGTATGGGTTTTCATTGCCTTCTCCCGAGAAGGGTTTATCCCGAATCATTTTGATTAGACATGGGCGCAGCTCATAGCCAGGTGTTATAATAGGTTTATTAGATTTTGGTGGCCTGAAGCTTTCACGCATGCCATAAAAACAGATAGGAATAGAATTAAAAGCATCCATAAGGATGAACACAAAAATAATGAAGAGAATGGGATAAAACAGGAAAAGATAAAAGTATACTACAAGATTAAGCTAGACTAAGTCAAAATCAGCAAACCGTTCCCCGGCAACGGCGCCAAAAATGCTTATTGGTATTTTTAACTGCACTCCATTAAATAAGTTTTAAGTAGGATTATCCGCAAGCGCACAGATATCATACCAGTGTCATATTTTACCCGGAGGTTTTAAATATCGTATCCACAGGGAACAGTTGTGATGATGACAACGTCTATAGACTTAACCCTATAATTAGGCTAGATCATATCAAGAAAAAGGAAATAGCTATTGCACTCTAGTTCCAATAACCGGTAAACTTTGTTTAATATCGTCTTATCGGACCAGTGACCTAAATAGGAGAAGAAACAGAGTAATCTACCTACCAGACACCTATAAGCCTATCAGTCCTATCAACGGAAAGTGGACTACAGAGGATTCAACGTAGCTATAAAGTCACCTACGTGAGCTACCACTATCCGGCTGATCAGGGGACATTCACAAGTAAATCTAGCCTAGGCACCACGCCTACACTATGAAATACAACTCTAACCTACAGCGTCCTATAGATCAAAGTACTCAATATGAGATGTGAACCAAAGAACGAATAAGAACAAATTGCTTACTTGAATCGAAATGGTAAATACAAAAGTACCTCAGAACGCAGCTCCGGGCGAGGAAGCTGAACCCAGAAGAATACAGCCACGAAGAAGCGCCGACAGGCCGGAGCTCCTCTAGAATCTCTACTCCTCTACTCAATCTCTCTAATCTCTAAACAAAACTAAATCTAGAAGAACTAGTCTCTCCTAATTGCTACAACTAGATGAACTAGAACTAGATGAACTAGACTAGATCAACTAGAGGGACCCTAACCCTAATTATGTAGAGAATATGAAGCACCGGGGTGTAGAATGCCTCTTGGAGGAGCCTTGGGGCGTCATTATATAGGCCGAGGTGGAGTAGGGGGCAAGGAACCGCCACGTCAGCGATCCACGTCTCCATCTTGTGTGCACCGTCGGATCAAACCGACCTAAAATCAACGTAGGGATGCTTTGATTGGCTTCCAAGTAACCGTGGGAGGAAGACTCCAGAAGGCGGCTTCCATCGGGCGAAGTAGGGCGCCGACCGGCCCTGGGGGCCGGCCGGCCCCACCTTGGCTCCTTTGCGGGCCCCGCTTCTTCGGGTGTCTTCTAGACCCTTCCTGAGTCTGATGGTGATGTTGTTCCGTTGCGGATCAATTTCGTGATAATTAAGCTCTATAATCCCCTTTTTTATGCTTTTCTGAAAATCACCCTGGAAAATACAGAATATGCAAAACTCGTGGAATTTGTCAGATAAAACCCTAGACTAGTGTGTTTTCATGTTGTCCTTCGGGTATAATGTCCTAGTAAAAGTTGACGCTAACGAGTGTCAACACTGACTTTCAAACTTACCCATATTACCTTTGACTGTGGGGCTTATTAACTCTTCCTTGGGTCTTGAGCACTTGACAGACAGAAAGATCCCATCTAAGCACTATGTCTCAAGTTCTTTGATCAACTATAATTCTAGAGTTTTTAGAGGTCTTCAAATAAAATTCAGAGCTTCCCATGTATGACACTCTCAGTCTCTTAATGTATGTGGTATTTATGGATTCTCACCAAGGCAGTAATGATGGTTGCCTTTCTTCTCATCCTATAGCTAAAGCTTTTGTGGAGCTCATAGGTAACGAGATAACTGAAAGAGCAAACTTACAATGCATGTGTTGCTAAGTCAAACAATAGATCCATAGAGAAACAAGTCATGCAGTCGAATCAAGATATGAGTGGATGGATATAGTGGATATATGGTGGAACCTAATTCTACTCAGCTCCTTGAATGCTTCTTTCTCTTTCGAAAACTGGCCAGAGGTCATGAGCTATCTTTTTCTCTTTCTCTTTTTTTCTCTCTTTTTTTTAGGGAGTCGGGTATCTAGTACCCATTATTTTTGCATTGGGACACTTGTCCGTCTTTCTTTCTTCTCCTTTTTTCTCAAATATCTTTTTGCATAGCTCATAGCACTCCTTTTTTGGCATTGATGGATTTAGAGAGATAACTCAGGAATATGGAGCATTTATTGGGTGGCTATTCTAATGGAATATTTTTGGTGTTCTCTCCCAGTGTAGGAGAAAAATATTTTTAGAATGGATGTAGGTAGAATGGCATGTTGTTGCGCATACTTCAGTGTAGAGTAGTGCATATGGAGGTGGATCTTGATTCAAGAGCATGACAAATCTCTCACCAGGGTCACAAAGGTTGACAAAACTCAATACAAGACAAACAGCATATATGTGGAAGTTTAACTAGCTTATCTTATCATGTTTGGCTCTGGTGGGAATGTAAGCTTTGTCATCTAGGAACTTATCATATTTTTGTATTTTCAAAAGATAGATTAGAACTCTAGTGTCACTTAGAACAAGATAGATAGCAGCTCAGACTTTCTCAATCTTATCAATCAGATACCTAGACTTAGTTCAAGCGTATACAACCCACAAGTTTCAGGCTCAAAGCAAATTCTCATGTCAAAACAATTGGAGCTAAAACTTGAGAAAAATTTTGTCTAAACTCTAGGCATTTCAAAGGTGTTGTAACAGAGCAACTTATCATCAATTCATCTCAAGAGCTTCCTTTTTATTAACTCTAGACAGACAAACATTTTTATTTGGTTTTCATTTTTCAAAGACTCAAACTATAAAACTCAAAAGACTCTCAAAAAAGTATGGACCTTCATGTGCCCATATATTTTTGTATTTTTAGGTTTCCTTAGATACTATGGTGAATCTTCATGTGCTCACATATTTTTGGTATTTTCATTTTTATGACTGATGATTCGATAATCGCGTAGGTACACTTACACAGGTACCTAGGGGATGCCATCCCCCAAGCTAGTTATTGTCGTGGTTGTCGGGGACCAAAACACGGGCCCCCCAAAGAAGGCCCAACAAACGCAAAAACTTGGCCCAACAAGCCTCACACTACTCTAGCTGGGCCGCATCTCCGGCGCCACGAGAGCAGCGCGCACCGCCTCTAGCCCATCCGAGCCAATTCACCGCCTCGCCCGAGCCTCCGGTGGCCCCGGGGCCTCGGACGAAGCTTCCACGCTCCGCCTCGCCCGTGCCCCTTGCGTCAAGGCCTCAAACGAGCCTCCAGCTTCCGTCCCGCCCGAGCCCCTGGCCACTGAGCCTCGAACGGGACGCGCCGCACTTCCTGGTCAAACCAGGCCTCTGACTTGATGTATATCCGCCGCCCGCCTTCCCACAATGCCTGTCAGAGTGACAATATACTTAGGCGAGCATGGGAGCCGTCCCCACACCAGCGCTCAGGATTACGTTATCCCCCGCGGTGGAGGCCATGCACGCCCTGCGGGGGCACTTGTGCCGCCTAATCTTTCGTCGGTCAAGTCACCGAGGCCCCGAGACGACGGCCGCCACGCCAATGACGGTCACCCGGCGTCATCCTCCGTACGGGAATCAGGCCCGGCGGAGCGCCGGTCAAAACAACAGTTCCTCCCGGGTTTTCTGAGCTCGGGGTGGGCGGCGACTATCCCGATGACGGCTCCTCCCTGTGCCAACTGCCCCACGTACGGCGACAGGCGCCGAGACCCTCCCAGCCTCGGAACCAGGAGAAGTCAAAGCTACAGCACGCCGCAGGGGACGGATACGTCCCTCCTGACCTCTCTATCAACTTCTACAGGGACGTTCGCTTCTTCCGTTGTCAGGCAGAAGAAGCGACTCCTCGCGGCCACGCCCTGTCATGCCAGCAACAGTACCAAGCGCCACACCGGCGCCTTGGCAAAAGGAAGGCGGCGGGCTCCGAGGCCTCCAACAAGAAGGGAGAGATAGCTTCCCACGAACGCCCACTCCTTGTAAGCCTCTGTCACCCCCTTGTGGCTATAAAAGGGGGAGGAAGGGGCCCGTAGACGAGAGGTCGATATACACAGACACACGAGTCCGATATTGGCACTCCACTCAATCACCAAGAGACTTGGGATCGGGTCCCTCTCTCATCGCTTGTACATCCAACCTACGAGCACTTAGGTGCAAGATAATACAAGAACCTCTCTCCCCCACTGGACGTAGGGCCTTCTCTTACCCGAACCAGTCTAAACCCTTGTGTCCATCTTGCACACCATCCGGAGTTGGGAGCACGCACCATAAACTCACTCGTTAGTACTAGGGCCACCAGTTCTAGCACCGACAGTTGGCGCGCCAGGTAGGGGGTCTGTGCATGTTTCGCCTCTTTTCCCGCCAAGCCTCCGGATGGCCAGCGGATGTGACGACACTTCGCGGGGACGTTTCAACCCCGGCTCTTCTCTCCACCAGCCGCTGGAGCCAGGGCCCTGATCCGTTTCGGTGAGCTCGAGTTCATGTCGGCCCCAGGCCGGTTTGACATGGAACTCCTCCCGACTAGGGTTCGGGGGGCCCCGACGCGCCCCGGCGGATCCTTCCCCAGCCCGGCGCAGGAGGCACCGTGGCGCTTGGCGCTCACCCGCGCGGAACCGGGCACACGACGCCGGTGGCCCGGAGGAGGGCTGCTGGCGGCTGCGGCACTGTAGAAGCGCTCAGTTTGCTGCCGTCGCCACCATACCAGCCATTTGGCATGACCAATGCTGCCGCTTCTGGCCGGGCGTTGGTCTCCACCGCCATGGGAGCTCGAAGGAGGCGCCCACGTCGCCGGCGGCGCTCACGGAGCAGCCCCGCACGGACATCCCCGACGGATCCGTCCACGCCTTGAGGAATGCCTCGAGGCGGGAGGAGCGGCGGCGCCACTCCAGCCGCAGCGCTACATTCACCCGATCCGGCGCTACCTCGAGGATCTGAGCCCGGGGGTTCATCCCGAGCACGCCTTCGCCTTCCCGGCTACCCCGACTCCGACTCCCCGCCGCGACATATGCGACCCGACGCGCGAGGGCTTCCCGCGTGGAGGTTCGCGACCTCGGCGCCGGCGGCGGCGCGGCAGCGGCGGCGAGCGAGGAACGCGACCCTAGGCACGCCGCCGGGACCGCTCCAGTTAGCTGCGACCCGGTGGACCCCTAACACCTCCCGACCACTAGGCCGGGAAGGGCGAACTCCGCCACCCGCGGCCACTTCGAGGGCGGAGGATCAGCGAACCACGCCCGGGAGCCGCGCCGGCACACCATCGAGCAGATCCGCGACCTCAGGGCCAAGCTCGATCACGACCATCTTCAGCTGCAGCAGAAGATAGACGCGCTCGGCGGGGCAACCGCGGCTCAACGCGAGCCCAGCGGCACGGAAGCACGCCCGTGGCGTCCCACCGTAGGATCGTCAACGACGAAGGCAGCGAGCAACCTCCCGTCTTCCAACACGCGAGCCAGAACATCGCAGCCGCGGCCCTGCTTCTTCGAAGCGATGCGGAGCCTTCCACTCCGGAAGGGCGCCGCATCCGCGATGAGGTACGGGCTACATCGAGACCACCGCAGTCCAGCAGGTCGAGGGCTCAACCTCACGCCTTCACGCTCAGAAGGATGAGGACCCCGAGGATGCACCCTGGGAGGAGCGCGAGGCCTCGGTCCACCAGGACCCCTCGCGAAGACCGGTTCGCGAGCGTATCCAGGACAACTGCGGCAGCCACGACGATGACGACACGCGCAACATCGTGAGGGAGGCAAGGGCACGGGACCAACGCGACCGCCAGCCGCGCAGGGTGGCCGGCGCGGCAGCGACGATGACCGCGACGACGCGGACCCCCCGGGGCCTCGCGCCTTCAGCCGGGAGATCCGCAGCGCTCGGTTCCCCTTTAGGTTCCGCCAGCCCGCCAACCTCACCAAGTACTCGGGAGAAACGAACCCCGAGGTCTGGCTCAACGACTACCGCCTGGCCTGCCAGCTAGGCGGTGCGGACGACGACAGGCTCATCATCCGCAACCTTCCTCTTCACCTGGGCGACGCCGCTCGGGCCTGGCTGGAGCACCTTCCCGCCCGCACGATCTATGACTGGGGCGACCTAGTCAAGATCTTCGTAGGGAACTTCCAGGGCACATACGTGCGCCCTAGAAACTCCTAGGATCTCCGCAGCTGCCGCCAGAGGCCCGACGAGTCACTCCGCGACTTCATCCGCCGCTTCTCCAAGAAGTGCACCGAGCTGCCCAACGTGGCCGGTGCTGCCGTTATCAGCGCATTCCTTGACGGAACAACCTGCAAGGAGCTGGTCCACGAGCTGGGCCGAAAGATGCCCTCCACCGCCAACGAGCTGTTCGAGGTGGCCACGAACTTCGCCTCCGGTGAGGAAGCGGTGGGGGCCATCTTCCGCGGTGCCAGCAACAGGGGGAAGCAGAAGGATGAAGGGGCCGACGCGGCAGCGACCCGTAGCCAGAAGAAGAACAAGAGGGGCAAGCGGAGGAGCAAGCAGGGCAAAAAGGAGGAAGACTCTGAGGATGAGCTCGTCGCCGCAGCCGACCGCAAGGCACCCCGAGGCCCCCCGGGGCCCGGGGCGTTCGACGACATGCTCAAGAAGCCGTGCCCTTTCCACAAGTTCCCCGTCAAGCACACCATGGGGGAGTGTGACTTGGCCTGCCGATTCTACCAGAAGCTGCCCCCGCCCGAGGACAAGAAGAAGAAGGAAAAGGAGGACGAAGGCAAGGGTGACGGGTTCCCGAAGGTCCACGATGTCTTCATCGTCATCGGGGGTCTCCCGGCGAATCTCTCCCCGCGCCAGATCAAGCGCGAGTGCCGAGAGGTGTTCTCGGTGCGACCCGCCACAACACAGTACCTGCCATGGTCGGCCGACGCCATCACCTACGGCATCGACGACCATCCGCTCTACGTGCCGAACCCCGGAAGGTACCCACTCATGGTGGATCCCGTCGTCGGCAACGTTCGGCTCACCAAGGTACTGATGGATGGCGGCAGCGTCCTCAACATCCTCTACTCCGAAACCCTCAAGGCTGCTGGGGATGGAGTGCCCGCACCTCCGACCCTCCAACTCCCCCTTTCAGGGCATCGTGCCGGGCAAGCGTGCCTGGCCCCTCGGACAGATCGACCTCCCCGTCGTCTTCGGAACGCCGTCGAACTACCACAAGGAGGTCATCACCTTCGACGTGGTTGACTTCCGAGGGAGCTACCACGGCATCCTCGGACGTCCCGCGTACGCGAAGTTCATGGCGGTCCCCAACTACACCTATCTCCTCCTCAAGATGCCGGGCCCTAACGGCGTCATCACTGTTGGCTCCTCCTACGAGCACGTGTTCAACTGCGACGTGGAGGCCATCGAGCACGCCGAGGCCATGGCCGTCTCCGAGGCCCTCGACTCCAAGCGCCACGCTGGCACCTTCGAGCCGTCCGATGGGGTGAGGGAGGTCCCACTTGACCCCTCCACTTCGTCCGGCAAGACGGTGAAGATCTCCGACTCCCTCGACCCTAAATAGGAAGCCGTGCTCGTCGACTTTCTCCACGCGAACATCGACATCTTCGCGTGGAGTCCCTCGGATATGCCAGGCATTCCGAGGGATGTCGCCGAGCACTCCCTTGATATCCGGGCCGGGTCCAGACCGGTGAAGCAGCGTCTGCGCCGATTCGACGAAGAGAAGCGCAGGGCCATCAACGAGGAGGTGAACAAGCTTTTGGCGGCCGGATTCATCAAGGAGGTGTTCCAACCCGAGTGGTTGTCTAATCCTGTAATGGTTAGAAAAAAGAGTGAGAAATGGAGGATGTGTGTAGACTATACTAGTTTAAATAAAGCATGTCCGAAAGTCCCTTTTCCTTTACCTCGCATCGATCAGATAGTTGACTCCACTTCTGGGTGTGAGCTCTTATCCTTCCTTGATGCTTACTCCGGCTACCACCAAATAAAGATGAAGGAGTCCGACCAGCTCACGACGTCTTTCATCACACTGTTGACACCTGTTAGCGTTAACTTTTACTAGCGCTTTTTACCCAAAGGAAAACATGAAAGCACACTAGTCTAGGGATTTATCTGACAATTTCCACGAGTTTTGTATATTCTGTATTTTCTAGGGAGATTTCCAGAAAAGCTAAAAAGGAGGGATTCTAGTGCAAAATAACCACGAAACTTATCCGTCACGAAGGACATCGCGGGAAGACTCAGGAAGACTCTGGAAGACACCTGAAGCGACAGAGGGCCGAGGGGCCGCCGGTGGGGCCGGCCGGCCCGCCATGCCGCCGGCCGGCGCCCCCTGTTAGGGTTTTGGCCCCCTTCCGGAATGTTCCTCCACCGCCTCCAAGAAGTCATCTCGAGCCCCTACGTTACGTCGGTTTGATCCTGTGGCGCACGCGCATCCCACCGGACTATAAATATGTGGGTAGACCCCCTGGAGGGAGCGAATTCATTCTTCATCAAGGCCTCAAGCCGTCAAGCATCAAGAGCCTTCAAGTTCATCAAGAGCCTTCTAGTTCATAGGATTAGCTAGTTAGATTAGAAGTAGAGGACATCTAGTTTTTCATCGGATCTAGAGCCCCTGCATCTGGGCCGAGCGCAAGAGTTCGGTAATAGATCTAGTTCTTAATTACTTTATTGTATTCAATATTCAGATTAGGGAGACTTTACTCTAAATATATTCATATGTTCTTAATTACAATAGTCATTGTCTACTTTAATTATATGTCTAGTTTAGTTACTTCGATCTTATTGAATTCATGTAATTGCTCGTATAGCGTTTATCCATATGTACAATGGGTAGATGATAGGCGATATGTAGACGTGGTGTCTAGATGTCTTGTTTATCTGCGAGTGCACCCTCGATATGCCGGGGCGTGTGGTAGTCTGCGTGAGGTGACAGCTACGTTAGTTCCTCTGTAGTCCACCCCCCCCGATAGGACTAGCATGGGCACGGTCACGAAGGAGGTGACTTAGGTCTTAATATCCTCATTAGTTGATGCCTCTTTACATGCAATGATGATTTAGGGTTGACTTAGCAATGATTACTAGATGTAGTTGCACTAATTAGAGTTATTCAATTGACGCATTCATAGGCTTATCTCCTTAGTATATTTAATGGCTAGCTATGATTATGACTAGTAAGATGCTCTGATGATTATCCTTAATTATGATACTTGATGATTATGCTATCACCCATATTTATCCTTATTTACCTTGTGACCTCTGCCTGTTTATGATTAGAGTATATGACTTAGGTAATATCGTTTATTCAGTCTATATAGTTATCTCATCAACATGATAAATAATAGTTTATTACATAGCTTTCCTAGAGGTATAATTATAAATCGACAACCTGGATACTTCCCTACGTAAAATGCTACAATGGTATAATTATCTGTCCGCTTGCAGAACCCATTAGTCTACATTTATATCTTATTCATATATTTTATCTGCCTAGTCACAAAAGTATAATGTAAATCTATGATAATTTTCCTAGCAATATAATTGGGGATGACAACCTACTTCATGTTTAGGAATGTTAGTAATTCAAATGTGGCTAGTTGCTAATGACAAGTAATTATAATACCGACTACTTCTGACGTTGTTACTAGGGGTAGGAATTATCTCTGCTTTTTAGTAGTGACGTTAGAAGTACTAACAAGTATTTTTGGCGCCATTGCCGGGGAAGGCACAATAAACTTAAAACATATTGATAACCTATATACACATGGATAAAGTCATATTATCAATCAATCTCTAACTCTGTCAGGTACACCCTTCGTTGTTATCATTTTCTTATCTTATGTAGGGTGATGAATGAATGGTTTTTCTCTTCCAAATAACTTTACTGACGATCCAGAGAAACTCCTTAGAAAGAAAAGGTTTGTAGAAGCAAGGGACAAATTCGAGTCACCATCAAGAACGCCCTCTGCTGCTCAAGCTAACTCTTCGGAGGAGCAAGCTCCAACACTGGAAGAAGAATTTGAAGAAGAAGTAGAAGAACAAGCGTAAGATCGGTTGGGTGAAAGCCTAGCTCCTGTGTTTGAAGACATGGCCGAGAAGTCACTTTGAGAGTTCTACGCCCCAACAACAAAGAAACATCCGGACTAGACCAAAGCGGTCAATACTTGGGGAGAATGGATTCGAGCTCAAGCCTGCTCTCATCACCATGGTTCAAGCCGACCAATTACGTGGAAAAGGACATGAAGATGCAAGTGCACACTTACAACACTTTCTAGAGATCTGCGGACCTTCACTATCGAGGAGTATCAAAAGATGCTATCTTACTCGACTTTTCCCGTTCTCATTATTGGGGAAAGCTAAGCGGTGGTTCTATATCAACAAAGATAAACACACTACATGGGACCTATGCTCGATCGCTTTCCTAGCAAAATTCTTTCCCTACAAAGAAAGACCAATGCTCAAGTGGGAAGATCTCAAGTTTCCAAAGAACAACATGATGAATCATTCATCAAAGCATGGGAAAGATTCCAGAACTACATTAAAGACTGTCCTCATCATGGGATAGAGGAGTGGCTGTTTAATGCGAACTTTCTATCATGGGCTCATCTCTAGCACCCGTGAGTCTATTGATGCCGCAAATGGAGGAGCTTTCCCCGTCACTAAAGCTCTCGATGCTAAAGCACTTCTCGAGAAGATGGCCTCAAACTCAACATGCAATGAAGAACGTACTCAGCCTCGCAAGAAGGGAGGAGGAATCCATCATCTCAAGGAAGCTGACATGGTCACTGCCAAGCTAGACCTCATTATGAAGAAGCTCGACATAGAGAAGAAAGAAGTCATGCACGTTAATGATTCCCATATGACATATGAAGAATGTGGAGACTATGGGCACTCAGCTGTCAGCTGCCCCACAATGCAGGAGGATGTGAACTTCATCAACAACAACACCTACTATCGTCCTCAACAAAATCAAGGGTGGAATCATAACCTCGATAAGGTAATTACCAAGGTAACAACCAAGGTAACAACTTCAATAATTATAACCTTCCGCCTTTAAGAGAATTAGTTACTAGTCAATCTAAACTACTAGATCAAATGACTAGGAAGCTAACATCAAATGATAAAACTTTAGAAAACATACATGCTAGAATGGATACTTTTGCTTCAGCCATAAAGAGTCAGCATAGCTTTAATAAAATATTAGAATCACAATTAGCTCAGTTAGCTGCTGCTGTACCTCCACTAGAGATAGGCAAAATTCCAGACCAACCAGAAGATTTAGAAACTGCTAACCTTATTGATATTCACAATGCAACCCAATATCATATTGAGCCTGCAGATGTACAGTGGATTGACCTCTCTCTACCAGAGAAGATGGGAGACCCTGGAAGACCTGTCATTCCTATCTCAATAGGATGTCACAGCTTTCCAGAGGCTATCTGCGACTTCGGCGCAAGTGTCAACATCATGCCCAAGGTAATTTATGAGAAAATATTAAATGACCCCCTGTTGTACACAAACATGCATTTGCAGCTTGCAGATCAGTCTATTTGCTACGCTGAGGGAGTACTAGAAGAGGTTGTCATTCGAGTAGGGCAACCATATATCCCAGTTGACTTCGTGGTCATGGAGACAGGAGTAGATGAGAAGGCACCCATCATTCTGGGCAGACCATTCCTATGCACAACAAAAGCCATCATCTATTTAGAGTTCGCCAAGATCGTCTTGTCCATCAAAGACAAGAAGGAGAGATTCACATTCAAGAACCGCGTCCTGAAAGCTCCCGTAGCCCCGAAGCAATTTCAGCAACAAGAAGAGCAAGAACCGCAACCAATGCCGAAGAAGAAGAATAATAGAAGCAATAGAAGATGGAGGAGGACCAAGCATGCACCTGAGGAGACAACTCAACTAATCACTGCTCTCAACACAGAAAACGATCACCTGCTACCCAAGCCATTTCCAATCAAGAGAGGTGATCCAGGTGTCCCAATCATTGAATGCACAATCAAAGACACTACCTTTCCTCACACCGTCTGCGACACTGGATTAGGCTGTAATGTAATGTCAAAACAGGTATACGATGAATTGTTTGATTTACCTTTATACCCAACATATATTCAATTGCAGATGGCGGACCAATCACTAAGATTTCCTGAAGGAGTAGTCAAGGATGTCATAGTAAGGATTTAAGGACAACATATACCTGCAAATTTTCTAGTCCTTGACATGCAGGAAAACGATGATTCCCCAATTCTCTTGGGAAGACCGTTCCTCTACACTGCCAACGCCAACATCTACATCGGGTCCGGACACATTCACTTCATCCTACCTACCGGAAAGGTACGCTGTCAATTTAGAACATTAAATAACCATGGACAGGCCAGAAAGCAACGCAACAGGAGAAGACGTCAAGCACACCGTCAGGCTGCTCAGCCTCACTGTGGATGGGAAGACTTTTCTGGCAAGATCGTGAAATATGAAGATCACTTCCCGGAGCAAGAAGAGAACACGCAAGTGCCTCGCTGGAGTAGCTGGGTAGAAGAAGCAAAAAGGATGGACCAGGTCGCCAAGAAAGAAAAGGAGGAGATCCTAGCACGATTAGAAGCGTGGGAGAAGGCAAACAAAGATGAAGAGTAAGAGCTAGAAGAGAAAGAAGCAAGAGAGACCGAAGCAAGATGGAAGGAAGCACGCGACGCATCACCACGAGACGGGGAATTGACTGGGGTTACCTCAGACGATGAACCCACTGAGTAAGTGCTTACCTCTGTCCAAGTCCTGTCAGTAGACTTTAAATTCCGTACCCTAGCCATAAGGTTAGAATGGTGTTTATCTCATTAAATGCATTAGCAATTTAATTTACTTAGTAGCATCATTTGTTCATATACTAAAACATAAAACACACAAAAATTTATTACATGGCATCATAAAGCCCCATGTGGATACACTATGGCATTTTCTAAAGGAATATCTACTGTGGTGGCATAAAATAAAAATAACAAAAATATATAGCATTCATATTTAATTTCTTGCATCATAAAAAAATTCCTGCTTAAATCGCACAACATTGAAGATAACTCATAAAGATGATCAATTACTCTTTGGTGACCGCTAACCCATTATTCAATTCGAGCCTCGAGTTTTGGTTTTTCTTTTTGTGGAGTATTAATGCAGGAACAACATTATGGCAAGAAGAAAGACTATCAGTGGCAATCACCTGGTTCGCTATTGACTAGTTCCTTCTGAAAGACATCTACACCAGATATTGCAATCATCAAGCTTGGAGGAGGAGCATCCCCTAGTTATCAGGTGACTACACCTA
The DNA here is from genome assembly GCA_015844335.1 of Chrysopogon serrulatus. NCBI lineage: Eukaryota > Viridiplantae > Streptophyta > Magnoliopsida > Poales > Poaceae > Chrysopogon > Chrysopogon serrulatus. Next base: position 266,681 of record JADLZL010003512.1, on the reverse strand, counting down.
AGCGATTTTTGAGTCTACTTTATAAATAATCATAAAATACCAAAAAAAAAATATGTGGGCACATGAAGGTCCACCAAGTTATTAAGTCTTATGTTAGATATTAAAAAAATAAATAATAATAATAATAATAATAAAAAAAGATATATAATTAATAAAACCAAATAAATATTTAGTTCTATATTTGTTAGAATATAACTTAAAAATTAGTCCGGACTAGAGCTAAAATTGATGAACATTAAAATTTTCTTGGAGATGATGAATAGTTGCTCTGTTAGAATGTTTACTAAGTACCTACTTGCCAAACTTAAAATCTTTCTGGTTCTGAGCAATGTTGTTTTAGTTGGATAATTTATTCTCGAACCTTAATTGTGGAGGTATAAGCTTGCGCTTGAGTCTAGGTAGTTAATTGATATGATTCATGAAAGTTGAGCTGCTATTTATCTTGTTCTTAGTAAATCTTGCTATGTTACGGAGGATTTATTTTGAAAATCTAAAATTTACATGATGAGCTCTTGTATGATAAATGTGAATTCCTACCAAAGCCAGAATTAATATCTTAGAGGATAGGAAAACCATTTTACATTTAAGCTACTTGCTTTGCATTGAGTTCAGATCAACCTGTGTTGTATACCTTATGAGAGTCTTGTCATGCTTTTAAAACCAAGAACCACTTACACACTTCAGTCCACATATGCATTATTCCTACTTCAAGGAGTAATCGCATCCATATTTCCATACATGTTCATCATAAAATATTCATCTCTTACACTGGGAGAGAACACAAAAATATATACCAACACCCTATAGGATAACCCTTGTCTTTTAATGCTCTAAGTCCTGATCATACCTCTCGATTCATTCATTATATTCAAAGGATGCATGTGGCTATGTAAAATAAAGAAAAGAAAAGCAAAAGAAAAGAAAGAAAGAAAAGGAAAAGGGGAGTAAAAGATGGACAAATGTCCCAAAAATTAAAACAATAGGTACTAGATGCCCGTCTCCCTCGAATAAAAAAGAAATAATAAAGATAGCCCATGTCTTTCCTGTGAAAAGTTTTAAAAGAGAGTCATTCCCTAAAGAGCAAAAATAGAAATAGGAGTTAGCCATAAATAACACATATACACCCATCCATCATATTTCATACACATGCACATCTTGGTTTGATTGTATGCCTCGATTCTCTGTGGATCCATTAGTTGACTTTTGTAACACCTCAGGTGTTAAGCATGCATTAGGCACTTAATTAATTAACTTGATCATCATTAATCATGGCATAAGCATCATCAAGCATCAAACCCTAAATGCATCATCATTTCATGTGTTGCATTTTGTTAATTTAATTAATTGCTTGAGTGCTTGTCTAGTTAAATTTTACCTTGCCAAATGACTTGATCAAGTTTGGATCCACTTGCCCAGCATTTCGAAATGTTTTGTCAAAATTTTATTGCAATAGTTTTGAAGCATTTTAGAGCAAAAAAGAATTTAATTGGAAAATTCCCTTTTTGTGCCCTAAATTCAAAATGAATTTGTATTTCAAATTTTATTGGGAATTTTGAGTTGAGCCCTAAATGAAAGTTGTTCAGTTTGAAATTCCCTACAACTCTTGTTTTGGGCACATTTCTTGAAAATGCTTTGAAAATTGCCAAAAAGTGAGCTTTTGTTTCAGTTTCAAATTAATTCAAAAAAAAAAAAAAAACCAGCCGCGACCAAAGCAGGCGAATTCGCCCAACTTCGACCACGGCCCGCGTCTGCGCGCCAGCGCCCAGCGTCGTGGCCGACCAGCGCCCGAGCTTCGGCCGCCACGCTTCGCCGTCGTCGCCGCCCGCCGCCGCCGCGTCGGCGCTGGCGGCGGCGGGCCGCGTCGGCACCGTCCGGCCGTTCCAAATTTGGAACGCGCCGTTCCTCACTCACTCGCTCTCGCACTCGCCCCTCTCGCTCTCTCTCCAGCCTTACAAAAGGCGGCGCACCGCCGCCCTTGCGCCATCGCCACCACCGCGGAGCTTCCGCCGTTCCGCGCCTCCACGCCACACCACACCCCGCCGTCGCGCGCACGGGTTTCGCCACCACTCCACGCACACGTCCGAGCCACTCTACGCCACCGCATTGCATCGGTAAGGGCCGAGCGGCCGTCTCCGCTGACATCCGCCATGGCCGGAGCTCGGGAGCTCCTCGCCGCCGCGTTTTTCGCCTTCCAGTCGCCCCTCTCTTGTCCGTTTCGCGCGCACCGTAGCCGCTTAGGATCGAATCGAGGATCGACGGACTCAATCAGCGTCGATTGACTCCCTGCGGACCCGCCATGGCTCGCCGTCGTCTCGCCGTCGTGCCACCACCCGCATGCACGCCCGAAGTCTTTGGCGCCGCTAATCCCGGTCGCCAAGCTCGGCGAGTCCCGCCTAGCTCTGCGAAAACTCACGCGCTCCTCTGCCTTTTGCCCCATATCGGAGTAGTCACCGGCGGTGACATGCGGGGGCCCGTGCGCCACCACTCCGCCGGCCACCCGGCCACCACTCGCGCAACCAATACCACCACGGGTGCGGCTCGTCGAGGGGGAGCACGTCGGTGCCCTTTGGCGCCCGGCGGCCGCCTCACCGGCGAAAGCACCGGCCGGCCAACGGCCGGCCCCGCCACGGCTTCATGGCATGTGGGGCCGGGTTGACCCCCGCCCCGCGTGTCAGCGGCTCCTGGTCCACTAGACCGGGTGTACCTAGTATTAGGGTTCCGGTTTTTGTTTAAATGTTTTCCAGAAATCGATTTAAATGCTTGGAAAATCATATCTGTGGCAAATGTGATCCAAATCTGGTGATTCTTGTTTTGCTAGGCTTCTAATGAGTAGATCTATTCAGGAAAAATATGAGATGTATTTTTGTGACTATTTTCTGTGTAGATTTATTTAGATGCTTAAATGGCTGAAAACTGAGTAAATGCATAATAAATAGAATATTGCTCGAAAAATATGATTCTTGTTTTGTTAGTCTTGTTATGAGATGTACTTTCTGTGAAAAATGTATAACATGCAGATCCTGTGTAGAAATATTGAGATGTGATTTAAATGCATTTCTAGGCAGATTCTTAAATGATTTTTAATAAAATAATTATAAGGAATTATGCCCTGGTAATTTTTGCTGACTGCTCTTGTGCTAAGAAGTTCTAGATAAAAATATGAAATCTGTTGTTTGATACTTTTCATAATACAAAGTTATTAAATGTGCATTTCTGGCCTGCTGCTTAATCTTTTTTTGTGTAGGCTGTTGTACTTGATGAAATGGGATGAAAATTTTATCATAGCCATGTTTTAGCATGAAGTAGTCACTGTAATTTTTGTAGATTTTTCTGGACTATTTAGACAGAGGTCACAGTTCAAGCTTGTTTATTCACATGAAATGATAAGCATTGGAATTAAATGATTTATGGAGTTCTATATTACTTCTTGTGCACTTTTAATTATGCTATACTTGCTGGTCATGTAATGTTGTACCGTAACTAAAATGTGGTGTTTGGATATGATTAATGATATGTCTCTGTATTCATGTGATGTGTGTATGTGTGTGTGCCTACACACCACTCTTCTTTATACACTTCTCTAAATGTTTAGAGAAGAGGTATGCACATACTCAGTAAATAAGTTAAATTATTAATAGAGAGGAGATATGCACCTACTCTATCAAATGATCTGTTAATCATCTTCATACATGAGCATCATGTGTTATGCATTCGCCATACTCATACACGTGCATCGCATCATACAGGTTCGCAGGAGGACCTCCCGTATTCGGAGATCGAGGAGAATCTTCCGGAGGAGCCCCAGCCGGAGGTTCCTCAAGAAGAAGGCGAAGAAGAGCTGCCTGAGTGTCCTAACCACCGCACGTCCGACTTCGTGCAAGGCAAGCACCGGAGCATTTCCTTACCTATGCTTTCTAACAGTCTAATTATGCTTTATGATTGTTGCATTAAGTATAGGAGTTGTGTGAAACCGCTGATGCATTATATCCTTGCTTTACCATTGATTATCCCACCTTGCTACACCCTGCTAGTATAGGGCGAGTATTATGCTTAGTTTGCTTAGACGGTAGAAGTCGGGTGATTTCCTGTCATCCGCGAGTATAGGTGGTTACTGGTGATTGATGGAAAGCTTATGTTGTTATCATCTGGTTATTGGTTATGGTCGTGATAAATGGAGACCGGACGGAGTCTTGTGGGGTTGTTGGACCATAGTGATTCCGTCTATGTCGATTAAGGACCGTACCGTTGTTGTACCCCAAGTCATATTGAACGCATGCCTCATATTTAGTCGGGCCGGATAAGCACTTCCGACCGCTGGCCTAACACTATCCGGGCCGGTTCTCGATCCGTTCGCACCGTATTGGAGATGGATGGAGGACCACGAGGGGCGAAGAGTAAGTCCGAGGTCCAAAGATGGTCGGGCTAAAGCGCGTCGGGGCGGTCCCCTGGGTACGGTGGTTCTATCGCGAGTCCGTGTACTTGTTTTTCCCCGATACGTGCCACGGTGACCCGGAGCTCACTTCGCAGCGTGAGAGTGCGGTTTGTATGAGGAATACCCCCCGAGCTCGGTAGTAATCGATTCGAATCGCCATCGTTCTGGACGGTGAACACTTTGACTTGAGCCGCAACATCGTAGTAATGATTATGGAATGTGGTTAATGATGATGATGGGTTAAGCTAATGAATATGTTTATGGTTACTACTTGCTTGCTTAATCATGATTAATAATACTATAATGATGCATAGTGTAGTTGCTCACCTAGCATAAATAGGAATGATTAAGGCGAGCAATCACTTTAAATGTTACTACCGCTTTTCCAAAAAAAGAGTCAAGCTATCCCCCGATAAAGCCTGTCACGCTCCTTGGAGTCTTTTACTTTGAGTTAGTCGGGTAAGTCTAGTAGTACCTTCTCGTACTCGGGGTTTTTCCCGCTTGTTGTTTGTGCGGATGGCCATACCTACCACGGGTATTAAGCGAACCTGCTTATATCCAAAGGATTAAGCACCAAAGGGCTATGGTCGTTCTTACTACTCTTCCCACTGCTTTTGTGGATTGATCATCAGGCTGGCATTACATTATACTCAAGTTGGTGTGTGTGGGTTGAGCTTTTAAAACTATCTTGTTTCCGCTATTTGGATTTAAAGAACTCAGGTTGTAATAACTTTATTTCCGCACTCTGATGTTGTTGAACTATTTGTGAAATGTTGTAACATGCGAATGGTGACGCTAAACCCATACGATCTTGGTTGATGATGTTTGGTTTGAAATCCTTCGAGATTTCTGGACTACCGGGTTTATAACGGCTTAAGTGTGACAATTGCTTGCTTAGCGAGTGATTTTTCACTTATGCTTTTATAAATTGGTCGGTTCTGTTACAGACTTTACAATACATGTTTTGCAAGTAAACCTATCCTTGTTATTGCCACTCCTATAAGCTCCACTTTATACCTTTAGCTATAGGAGGCATAACAACATTAATGCCTCAAGAGAGAACCACAAATACCACATACACTGAGAGATTTGAGGGTGTCATACAATTAAGCTCTGAGTTTTATTTTGAAAACCTATCAAAAACTCCAGAATAATAGTATTGCAAAGAATTTGAGACATAGTGTTTGGCTTGATTGTTCTATCTTTCGACTGCTCAACACTTATGCAAAAGTTGTGAAGCCCCATATTACAGGTAAAAAGAGTAAGTTTGAAGGTTAAAGTATACATTGTTCGATCCGGAGAAAATTTTGTTTGAAAGCATGTGTACTGGAAAGTATAATGACATTGTAGCAACTCCCCGATCCAAATACAATAATACTTAGGCTTGGTGTGTTTGCCAAGGGACTGGCAAAAGGTAAAGCGTGGGGGTATTGTTGACAACTGTTAGCGTCAACTTTTACTAGCGCTTTTTACCCAAAGGAAAACATGAAAGCACACTAGTCTAGGGATTTATCTGACAATTTCCACGAGTTTTGTATATTACGTATTTTCTAGGGAGATTTCGAGAAAAGCTAAAAAGGAGGGATTCTAGTGCAAAATAACCACGAAACTTATTCGTCATGAAGGACATCACGGGAAGACTCAGGAAGACTCGAAGACACCTGAAGCGACAGAGGGCCGAGGGCCGCCAGTGGGCGGCCCGCCCCACCATGGCCCCGGCCCCCCTCGTTAGGGTTTCGGCCCCCCTTCCGGAATGTTCCTCCACCGCCTCCAAGAAGTCATCCGAGCCCCCCACGTTACGTCGGTTTGATCCTGCGGCGCACGCGCATCCCACCGGACTATAAATATGTGGGTAGACCCCCCTGGAGGGAGCGAATTCATTCTTCATCAAGGCCTCAAGCCGTCAAGCATCAAGAGCCTTCAAGTTCATCAAGAGCCTTCTAGTTCATAGGATTAGCTAGTTAGATTAGAAGTAGAGGAGATCTAGTTCTTCTCGGATCTGAGCCCCTGGCATCCGGGCCGGAGCGCAAGAGTTCGATAATAGATCTAGTTCTTAATTACTTTATTGTATTCAATATTCAGATTAGGGAGACTTTACTCTAAATATATTCATATGTTCTTAATTACAATAGTCATTGTCTACTTTAATTATATGTCTAGTTTAGTTACTTCGATCTTATTGAATTCATGTAATTGCTCGTATAGCGTTTATCCATATGTACAATGGGTAGATGATAGGCGATATGTAGACGTGGTGTCTAGATGTCTTATTTATCTGCGAGTGCACCCTGATATGCCGGGACGTGTGGTAGTCTGCGTAGGGTGACAGCTACATCAGTTTCTCTGTAGTCCACCCCCCCGTATATAGGACTAGCATGGGCACGGTCGCGAAGGAGGTGACTTAGGTCTTAATATCCTCATTAGTTGATGCCTCTTTACATGCAATGATGATTTAGGGTTGACTTAGCAATGATTACTAGATGTAGTTGCACTAATTAGAGTTATTCAATTGACGCATTCATAGGCTTATCTCCTTAGTATATTTAATGGCTAGCTATGATTATGACTAGTAAGATGCTCTGATGATTATCTTTAATTATGATACTTGATGATTATGCTATCACCATATTTATCATTATTTACCTTGTGACCTACACTGTTATGATTAGAGTATATGACTTAGGTAATATCGTTTATTCAGTCTTTATAGTTATCTCATCAACATGATAAATAATAGTTTATTACATAGCTTTCCCAGAGGTATAATTATAAATCGACAACCTAGATACTCCCCTAGGTAAAATGCTACAACGGTATAATTATCTGTCCGCTTGCAGAACCCATTAGTCTACATTTATATCTTATTCATATATTTTATCTGCCTAGTCACAAAAGTATAATGTAAATCTATGATAATTTTCCTAGCAATATAATTGGGGATGACAACCTACTTCATGTTTAGGAATGTTAGTAATTCAAATGTGGCTAGTTGCTAATGATAAGTAATTATAATACCGACTACTTCTGACGTTGTTACTAGGGGTAGGAATTATCTCTGCTTTTTAGTAGTGACGTTAGAAGTACCAACACTCACCCTTCGGCATGTACTGCTACGTGACGATGCCCTTCGGGCTTAGGAACGCAGGGGCCACATATCAGCGGTGCATGCAGGGTGTCTTCGGCGACCACATTGGTGAAACCGTAGAGGCCTACGTTGACGACATCGTGGTCAAGACCAGGAAGGCTGACGACCTCATGTCTGACCTTAAGATCGCTTTCCAGTGTCTCAAGGCCAAGAGCGTCAAGCTCAATCCCGAAAAGTGCGTCTTCGGGGTTCCCCGAGGCATGCTCCTTGGGTTCATCGTCTCAAAGCGTGGCATCGAGCCTAACCCGGAGAAGGTGACTGCGGTAACGAGTATGGGGCGATCAAGAACCTGAAGGGTATGCAGCGAGTTATGGGCTGTCTTGCGGCCCTCAGCCGCTTCATCTTACGGCTTGGCGAGAAGGGCTTGCCCCTGTACCGCCTCCTGAGGAAGACCGAGCATTTCTCCTAGACCTCCGAGGCCCAGGAGGCCCTCGACAAGCTCAAAACCGCCCTCACCAAATACCGATCCTCGTACCGCCGGCCGAAGGTGAGCCCCTCCTCCTGTACGCCGCCGCGACCACCCAGGTGGTCAGTGCGGCCATCGTTGTTGAGAGACAGGAGGAGGGCCACGCTTTGCTGGTCCAGAGGCCGGTCTACTTCATCAGCGAGGTGTTGTCCGAGACCAAGGTCCGCTACCCGCAGATCTAGAAGCTGCTCTACGCGGTGGCCCTGACGCGGCGCAAGCTCCGAAACTACTTTGACGCCCACCCCGTGACGGTGGTCTCTTCCTTTCCGCTGGGAGAGATCCTCCAGAATCGGGAGGTCTCGGGGCGGGTCGCCAAGTGGTCCGTCGAGCTCATGGGAGAGACCCTCTCCTACGCACCAAGGAAGGCCATCAAATCCCAAGTCTTGGCTGATTTCCTCGCGGAGTGGACCGACACCCAGCTACCGCTGCTCCGCTCGGTCGAGGCGGAATGCTGGGCGATGTACTTCGGCGGTTCGTGATGAAGACCGGGGGCATGCCGCCTCCTCTTCGCCTCCCCCTCGGGGGTGCACATGCGATACGTAATCCGCCTCCACTTCCCAGCGTCGAACAACATGGCGGAGTACGAAGCACTGCTCAAAGGGTTGAAGATCGCTGTCGAACTTGGCGTCAAACGCCTCGACGTCCGAGGGGACTCGCAGCTCGTCATCGACCAAGTCATGAAGGATTCAAGCTGCCACAACCCCAAGATGGACGCGTCTGCAAGGCGGTGTGTGCCCTGGAGGACAAGTTCGACGGCCTCGAACTCAACCACGTTGTCCGAAGGCACAACGAAGCCACCGACGAGCTCGCCAAAATCGCCGCTGAAAGGACCCCGGTTCCCCCCAACGTCTTCACCAAGGACCTCGTGGCTCCCTCCGTTGCCCTCGACGGGTAGGAGGAAGCCTCTAGGAAAAACTCCGACCTCCCCTCGGGGGCTGGGGAGATGCCCGAGACCCCCTCGGCCACCGAGACCCCCTCGGATTCCGGGGCACCCTCGGAGACGAGTCCCGAGGTCATGGAGATCGACGGTGGGGACCCAGAGGCCGACCCCAAGCCGGACTGGAGAAAGCCATACCTCGGCCGGATCATCCGGGAACCCTCCCCGAAGACTTTAACCAAGCCAACGCATCGCGAGGAGAGCGAAGTCCTTCGTTATCGGGACGAGCTCTACAAACGAAGCCCCTCGGGGATCCTTCAAATGATGCATCACGGCCCGAGGAGGGCATCGCCTCGTCCCGCAAAGATCCACGCCCGGCGTGTGTGGACACCACGCCGCTCCCCGCCTCCCTCGTCGGCGGCGCCTTCCGAAAGGGTTCTCTTGGCCGATCATGTCGCCGACGCCACCGAGGTAGTGCGCACTGCGAGGGGTGCCAGTACTACGCTCGACAGATGCACCTACCGGCTCAGGCGCTCCAGACCATCCCGATCACGTGGCCTTTCGCCGTGTGGGGGCTAGACCTGGTAGGACCCCTCAAGAAGGTGCCTAGGGGCTTCACTCATCTGCTTGTCACCATCGACAAGTTCTCTAAGTGGATCGAGGCGCGTCCCGTCACCAACATTCGGTCCCAAAGAAGCGGTGCTTTTTCTTCACCGATATCGTCCACCGTTTCGAATTCTAAACTCCATCATCACCGACCACGGTACCCTTTCACGGGGCGAAGTTCTCGAGACTTCGCGATGAGCACCGGATACGCATCGTCTCGGTCTCGATCCACGCACCCCCGACACGAACGGACAGTGGAGCGGGCCAACGGGATGATACTACAAGGACTCAAGCCTCGGATCTTCAACAAGCTCAACAAGTTCGGCAAAAGGTGGCTTGACGAGCTCCCCTCGGTCCTTTGGAGCCTCAGGACGATGACAAGCCTGGCCACGGGGTTCACGCCTTTCTTCCTGGTGTGCGGTGCCGAGGCCATTCTGCCTACCGACTTGGAGTTCGGATCCCCGAGGCTCAAGGCCTACGACGAGGCCCACAACCAAGCGGCTCGGGAGGACTCGCTGGACATGCTCGAGGAAGCCAAGGACACCGCCCTCCTACACTCGGCGAGATACCAGCAGTCCCTCCGACGCTACCACGACCGACGGGTCCGGACCCGAGACCTCAAGGAAGGCGACTTGGTGCTTCGTCTCCGACAAGACAACAGAGGCCGCCACAAGCTCACGCCACCTTGGGAAGGCCCCTTCATCATTGCTGAAGTGCTCAAGCCGAGCACGTACAAGCTCGCTAACGAGGCCGGCGAAGTTCTCAACAACGCCTGGAACATCCAACAGCTACGTCGCTTTTACCCCTAGAATTTCCAAGTATTGTACATACGCTTTGTACCTTCGGTAAGATAAAACTAAGTCCTTGGGCGTTCACCCAAGTCACAGTATCATGTCCTCGAAACGGGTCAGTGAGACTTGTTTTTGCCTCATCAAAACCAAGCCTCCCTCGGGGGCTATAAAGGGGGGAACCCCCTCCTAGAAGGAACCCCTCGAAAATCTTTTTTCGCTTTCCCGATCATCTTCCGTAGACTCCACGTTCCCGAAGGCCTCGCGTACTTAGGAAAGGCATGATCGAGGTCGTCCCGAGGCTCAAGAAGGCCGAGCCACGAGGCCGCCTACGCCCGAGCGCTATGGTACCTCCACTCGCCGCCTACAGCCAACGGATGACTCCGAGCGCCGCGGGGAAGTTTCTCATCATGAAAAGATAATGGGGCCACGACAATCAACGCGATCCCTACCTTCGGCTAAAGGGCGACTTACGGCTGCAAAGCCCTCCCCGCACAACTAAAGTAATGAGCACCATGGAAGGGAAACAGAGACAACGAAAGAGTCAAGATAAAAAGTATAAGGCCTCGATGGGCCAATTCACACAAGTGTTTCACAAACACAAAATCAATACAAACTTCTATTTACATGGGCGCATACGCCCAGCCTGCGGGTCTACCGGGGAGCCTCCGGGCTGCTAGCGTCACGGGCGGCGGCGTCCACAACCTCGGGGCCTCGGGCTGCGGCTCCCGCGGCCTCGGCACCTTCGGCACCGGCGTCCACCGCCTCGGCGGCCACGACCTCGGCGGCCGCGGCCGGCGTTGCTAGCTCCCGCCGGAGGAGTGGAGATGGCGGGCGCGAAGGTGGCCCCAATTAACGAGGCAGCCACCTGCTTCGGCCTCCTCGATGAGTTAGGCTAGCACATCGCCCTGCGCCCCATCTCCTCCTCGGCCACGGCAGGCCCCTCGGCGATCCGAGGGAGATCGAGCTTTGTAGTGGGACATGGTCGGCGTGGCGTGTCGATACACCGACTTCGGAGGGCCTCGAGCTCGTGCCTCCATCCCGCTAACGGCACCGCGGCAGCTGCGCCACCGAGGTTACTTTCGCCGGCGTCCTCCGCCTCCACCGCAGCGCAGACGGCCGTGGCCTCACGCGTCAAGGCATTGAGCTTACCCTACGCGGAGTCGTAGGCGATCTGCAAGACTCTCCTCTCCTCCAGCTACGTCACCCTGCCTGCCTGCGCAGTCGCAGGACCCGAGAGTTAGGCCCTTTGCGCGATGTAACACGGGCACGAGGGCCGGTCGTGATTCTTACCTCGCAACTGGCCGCGGAGGGTCTCGTTTTCACCGATCCCCTGCATCAGCGCCTCCTTCAACGTGGAGTACTCGGCGGCCAGCACGACGCGCTCAGCCTTGGAGGCCTCCAGCTGCTCGGACAGGGACTTGATGGAGTCCGCCGAGCGTGAGGCCTCGGCGACCATCGCCTCATTCTCCGTCCGGAGCTGGTCAAGGCTCCTGGCGTGACTTGCCGCGACATCCCCGGGCGGGGTGGCGTCTTCTTCGCCGTCTTCGCCTCGGTCTGCAGCTGCGAGGCGAGAAGGCGGAGCTTCTCGAGCTCGGCATCCTTCTCCGATACGGACGACGTCAGCTGAGCGACCAGCCCCTTCTGCTGAAAGTACTGGTCGTGGAGGCCGGCCGACGCCAGAAGGGTGCCCGACTTCTCCTTCGACGGCGTCTGCGCCCCGGCTCAACGCATACACCCTCCCGCCCGGTCGATCAGTCAGAAAGGCCTCGGGAGAAAGGGCTCGAAGGGCACCTACCCGGCATAGGGGCAAGCTCACAGGCACGGCCGACCGCACGATGGATTTCAGGCGGCACGCGCGGCCCGATCGGCGCCTTCTGTCACGCTCTCCAGTTACGCACTTCACAGGCGTCGTCCGAAGCCGCGAAGGCCCCCGCCTCTCAAGGGCCGGGCGGTAGCTCTCGGTGAGGTAGGCCGTGACGGCTCACCGGGCGTTCGGCCAAGGCTAAAGAGCACCCGGTGGGCGCCTCGGGGCCACTGCGCCTCCTCGGCTCCTCCCGGCCGCCAGGCGCGCTCCGCCTCGGTGGCCCGCGGCTGTTGAGAGGGCGGGGCGGCTCCGCCTCGGTCACTGCCCCGTCGGCGGTAGCAACCACGTGGGCCTCCTCCATCGTCACCTCGGCGGTCAGCGAGAATCTACCCGGCCGACACGCCCGGGATCACTCGTTGCGTCACCGTCCTCACCAGGCGCCTCCGCCGTGCCGGCGGCGCCCGTGGCTGCCCTCCAACCCGGTGGCGCCACGGGCGCGCCCTCGATCTCACAGCGGGCGCTTGCGCCTGCGCCTCGTCGCCAAGCGCGGCTCCACGGTTAGGCGGCGCCTCGGCGGCTTTCTCTCCTTCCTCGGTCCCGGCCGTCGTTTCGGCCAGCGAGCGCAAGGCTCACTCCCACGCCCCTCGCCTTGGCTGCCCCAGAAGGGGCGGGGGTGCCGCATCCATGGCGCCCGGCGCTTCGGAGCTATGGATGGGCACAAAGGTAAAAAGTTAGCCGGGTGAAAGGCAGGCGAACACCGGAATCAACGACAAGGTATGGACACGACTTACCCGCGCACTTTAATCTTGGCTTTGGCGTCGGGACCCTCCCGAGGGGGAGCATCGGGCGCCCCCGGCCTTGCGCGCCATCCGGAGGCGTCTGCGCGGCCCCTCCGACCAGCCCCTCGAGCCGGCGTGGGCTGCTGCGGGGATGGGCCTCGGCAGGGGGAAGCTCGGCGATTTCCTTCCCCCCGTGATGTCGCGCCTCCTCTCTTAAGGGGATGTCCCGACGCTGGGCGTCGCGTGGCTAAATCGGCGACAACGGGGCCGGCCCCCCTCTCGGCCCTTCCAGGGGCCGCGCCGGCAACGAGCCGCCGCCATGCCCAATCACCTGCGGGGATCAAACCCCGGCAGCGGTTCAGTTCGTCCTCGTCCACTCCTCCTCGACGTCATCGTTAAATCGCCTGCTTGTACTCAGTGGTGTCTGATGGCGTCGGCTCCCGGGGGAGGTTCTCCCGCTCCTAGCGCCGCCGTAGCCGAGCCAGGTCCTCCTTCTCCTGCTGCTTGCGGGCGTTGCACGCCGCAGTGGTCTCCTTCTTCTTCTTCTCCGCCTCCGCGCAGTCCCGATTGGCCTTCTTCTCGGCGGCAATCGGGGGGTTTCATTTCCTTAGCTTCTCAGAGACCCACAATGGTGCCATCACGAGGAGTCGGCAAAAAAGAAGAAGAAAGGAGCGCACGATTGGAGCAGAGGCGCGGGCCTTGCCAGATGGATGAACCCCTTCTTGGGCCGCATCACAACTCTAAACAGTTGCGAGCTCTCCACCGTCGCCGCTTGCTTCGTCCTGTTGAGGACCTCAGCGTAGCCCAGGTCCTCGGCCGCCATCCGCGTGCCCACCCAGTCATTGCTGGGCCGCATGTCGTACAGCGCGTACCGCCGATGCATGAGCGGCAACACGCGCCGCTTGTGGAAGGCGGCGATCACCCCTGAGGCGTCTAGCCCGGCTTTTGTCAGGCGCGCCAAGGCGGAGAACACCCTCCTCAGCGGGGTCTCCTTCTCGACGATCAACTCCTTCCACCACAACGACGGCTCGAAGGTGAACACCTTCCCGGTGTAGGCGGGCAGGTGCCCGTCGTCGTTGCGAAGGTAGAACCACTTGCTGTGCCAGCCGCGGTTCGAGGTGGCGAGCTTCGCCGGGATATACTCCCCACGGTGCTTGGACCGCAGCTGCAGCGTGCAGCCGCCGACCTGGACGGCCAGCCTCTTCCCTTTCTCCTTCTCCTTCTCCTTCCCCTTCTTCTCCGCCCCTGGCGGAGATTTCAGGAACAAGGTGGCTTCGAAGAAGTAGGGCCACAGGTCCCAGTGGGCGTCGACGCCAAGGTAGCCCTCGCACAACGCCATGAAGACCGCGGCGTGGGAGATGCAGTTGGGGGCGAGGTTGTGGAGCTCTAGGCCGTAGTGCTCCAAGAGTGCCCGGAGAAACCGCCCCACTGGCATCCCGAACCCGCGCTCGTGGAACGCCGTGAAACTCACGACGTAACCCCGTGGAGGGTGCGGGTACTCGTGGTCCACCGGCGGGACGACCCACTCCGGCCGCTGGATGTCGGTCCGGGTGCAGAGAAGCCCCTTCTCCACCAGCGCCACCAGCTCCGCCTCCGTCACGGAGCATGACTCCCACTCCGCAACGCCGGCGACGTCAGCCTTGGGCGCCATCGGGAAAGCAAGAACAGGCTAGGAAGACGGTGAGGAAGGCTCTTCTCTCTCCGGCGGGCTTGAGCACTCTCTCTCTCTGGCGGCGGAGAAGGCAAGGGCAAAGAGCAGCAACAGGCGAGAGAGGAAGGCCAACGCAGCCGCCGCACAGGTATTTATATCCAACGCGCTCCCCCTCTTTGCATTTAATGCGTATCAGCCCACGATACGCCGTAATCGATTACACACAAGCGCAACCCGAGGTGACGGCGCACGGACGTGCGGCGGCCACACGAGCCCGGGCGCATCAAGCGACGAAGTTGCACGGCCCGCCGCCGCAAAACATCCGGGGCGGTGGTCCGGGGCCCCGCCAACGCCGTGGCCACCAGCGGAAAGGTGCGCCAGCGGCCACGCCCCCCGCGGGACCCACGAGCATGCGCAAGCGGGCAATTGCCACGACGGGGAAAGGGGGCCCGCCACCACCCGCGCGGCGCTCCACATCCCGCGCCGGTCACCTAGAAAAACGCCCACGTCCCCGCGACGGGTGCAAAAACAGGGGTTCCTCCTCCACGAAGGAGCCCGGCAACGGCCCATTTACGGTCCCGGGTACGCAGGCTGGCCCATCTAAGGGTTCGAAAACACCCACCTCGAGAACAGAGTCGAGGCAGCTCGGACGGCCTCATACGGCCTGGCCCCCCACGCAAGCGGGGCCGTCCCTTGCGCAGATCCGAGGCCAGCATGGCAGCCAGAGTAGGGGGATCCCGCGTGGGAGAGCATCGAGCCCTCGGGACCCGGCGGACGGGACCCGAGCCCCGCCTTAGGCACACCGTGCAGGCTCTTATGAACCGCGCCTCCAGGCCCAGCCAACCCCTAGCGAACGGGGCACAGGCGGTTCACTTGGATCTACCCGTTAACAGCTCACCGCACCTAGTCGTGTTCGACACTCGTCGACGATAGCACGATGAAGTCCACCCTCCTCCCCGCGGAAGGGAAGCTGAGGTGCGTAAAAACTATCGACCGAGTACCAACCGACTCCCCCTCGTCATCACGAGGGCTCGGGGGCTCCCCCAGTGCGCGAATCGGTTCGAAAAAACATCCTAACACTTAACCAAACCCCCGGACAACCCGACAGGCCCAGGGGGCTCGGCAGCATAGACCGTTCATCTACAAAAACACGCACGAAGCCCTCGGAGGAGTGCTCTCACTCCTCCGAGGCCTCGGGGGCTACACCCGGCGGGTGCGCTCGCGCGCCCCCGACAGGGAGCACGGCTCCCGAGACGATCACAAACCACACCGTGCAAACTAACTGCAAGCTCTCGGAGAAGTCCCCCATACTCCTCCGAGGCCTCGAGGGCTACACCCACCGGGTGCGCTCGCGCGCACCCTGCGGGGGAAGTCGTTAGCAACCGAAGAAGCACAACCTCAGCCTTTGAATGAGTGCACCTACTCCTTCAGAGGCTCGGGGGCTACTGTCGGGGACCAAAATACGGGCCCCCTAAAGAAGGCCCAATAAATGCAAAACTTGGCCCAACAGGCCTCCCACTACTCTACCTGGGCTGCATCTCCGGTGCACAGGAGCAGGCGCACCGCCTCTAGCCCATCCGAGCCAATTCACCGCCTCGCCCGAGCCTCCAGGCCTGGGGCCTCGAACGAAGCTTCCACGCTCTACCTCGCCCGAGCCCCTTGCGTCAAGGCCTCGACGAGCCTCCAGCTTCCGTCCCCGCCCGAGCCCCCGGCCACCGAGCCTCGGGCGGACGCCGCCGCACTTCCCCGGTCAAACCAGGGCCTCGACTTGACGTATATCCGCCACCCGCCTTCCCACAGTGCACAGTCGAGTGACGATATCCTTGGGCAGAGCATGGGAGCCGTCCCCCGTCACCCAAGCTCAGAATTACGTTATCCCCCCGCGGTGGAGGCCATGCACGCCACCGCGGGGCACTGTGCCGCCTAATCTTTCATCGGTCAAGTCACCGAGGCCCCGAGACGATGGCCGCCACACCAATGACGGTCACCCGGCGTCATCCTCCGTACGGGAAGCGAGCCCGGCGGAGGCGCGGTCAAAGCAACAGTTCCTCCCAGGTTTTCCGAGCTCGGGGTGGGCGGCGACTATCCCGATGACGGCTCCTCCCTGTGCCAACTGCCCCGCGTACGGCGACAGGCGCCGAGACCCTCCGAGCCTCGGAACCAGGAGAAGTCAAAGCTACAGCACGCCGCAGGGGACGGATACGTCCCTCCTGACCTCTCTATCAACTTCTACAGGGACGTTCGCTTCTTCCGTTGTCAGGCAGAGGAAGCGACTCCTCGCGGCCACGCCCTGTCATGCCAGCAATAGTACCAAGCGCCACACCGGCGCCTCGGCAAAAGGAAGGCGGCAGGCTTCGAGGCCTTCAACAAGAAGGGAGAGAGCTTCCCACGAACGCCCACTCCTTGTAAGCCTCTGTCACCCCGTTGTGGCTATAAAAGGGGGAGGCAGGGGCCCGTAGACAAGAGGTCGATATACACAGACACACGAGTCCGATATTGGCACTCCACTCAATCACCAAGAGACTTGGGACCGGGTCCCTCTCTCATCGCTTGTACATCCAACCTACGAGCACTTAGGTGCAAGATAATACAAGAACCTCTCTCCCCCACTGGACGTAGGGCCTTCTCTTGCCCGAACCAGTCTAAACCCTTGTGTCCATCTGCACACCATCTGGAGTTGGGAGCACGCACCATAAATTTACTCGTTGGTGCTAGGGCCACCAGTTCTAGCACCGACAGTGGTTGAGCATTGAAGCTGAGCAGTCCTCCCGATGGAGCTCATGTTTGTAAGAGCTGGTGTAGCCAAGAACCTTCATCTCATCCAACAAGAAGTTACTTCCTTCACACAGTGGTTAGCTATGTGCAAGAAGGTTTACTTCGAGTGATGATGATGACTCTTAGGTGGACTAGCTCTCAGAGTCATCCTGTAGCAAACATCTCACAAAACACTAAAACTCGTGGAATAGATTAGGATAAATAGTTAGTGGTTAGCCGTTCGTGGACTGGTTGTTGTGAGAGGTTTCAAAGGTTGTTACAGTGCATTTAGGGCAGCAAGATGCTTAAGAATTATTTTTGAATTTTTCTCTTTTTATCAAACAGAATAAAAATCTGCATGCTAATTCTAATTTTTTTATTTTATTTTTATGCTACCACAGTGAACACTCCTTTAGCTTACGCTGTAGGTATGTCACGTGAGACTTTGAAATTTTCCAAATATTTTTATGATTTTCTATAAAGGTGAAAATTAACTAAGAATTAAAAAGTGCAAAAAAGTAAATAGATAACTACCATTGTTATCTTATAGCAAGGGTTCAGAGTTTAAAGTCTTTCGGACAAGACTTCCCGTCGTCTTTACTCCTAGGGTGCTTCATCAGATCCCGAGGATGGGGACCCTGACGTTGGACCACCTGGTGACGATGACTCAGTTGAGGAGTTACCTTTTCTTTCCATACCTTTGTAGGTTGTTGCTTTGGTGCTATAGATTCTTCTTTGATTTCTTCCTCCTCAACATTGCTCTTTTGAGGGTGATTTCTCTGGCGCTGATATCTCCTCTTGGACAGGGTAAAGGCTGCTAATCTAGGAGAGTTATAATTTTTGAAATAACAGCGTCCCTTCTCTCCTAGGAATTGGAAGTGGACTTGGCCCGATCCATTGTAGATGATAGCATTGGTGGTGCTGAGGAACGGCCTTCCAAGTATGATGGGCGTCTCGTCTTCTTCTCCTATGTCCAGTATCATAAAGTCGGTCGGGACGTAGTGGTTGTTGACACTCCTTAGCGTCAACTTTTACTAGGGCTTTTTACCTGAAGGAGAACATGAAAACACACTAGTCTAGGGCTTTATCTGACAAATTCCACGAGTTTTGCATATTCTATATTTTTCAGGGTGATTTTCAGAAAAGCAGAAAAAAGGGGATTATAGAGCTTAATTATCACGAAATTGATCCACGTCGGAACTATATCGCCAACAGACTCAGGAAGGGTCTAGAAGACACCCGAAGGAGCGGGACCCACAAATGAGCTTCGAGGTGGGGCCGGCCGCCCGACTCCCTGGGGCCGGTCGGCGCCCTAGTTCGCCCGATCGCCGCCGCCTTCTGGAGTCTTCCTCCCACGGTTCCTTGGAAGCCAATCAAAACATCCCTACGTTGATTTTAGGTCGGTTTGATCCGACGGTGCACATGAGATGAAGACGCGGATCGCTGACGTGGCGGTTCCTTGCCCCTACTCCACCTCGGCCTATATAATGACGCCCCCAAGGCCCCTCCAAGAGGCATTCTACAGCCCGGTGCTTCATATTCTCTACATAATTAGGGTTAGGGTCCCTCTAGTTGATCTAGTTCTAGTTCATCTAGATCTAGTTCATCTAGATGTAGCAATTAGGAGAGACTAGTTCTTCTAGATCTAGTCTTGTTTAGTGATTACAGAGATTGAGTAGAGGAGTAGAGATTCTGGAGGAGCTCCGGCATGTCGGTGCTTCTTCGTGGCTGTATTCTTCTGGATTCAGCTTCCTCGCCCGGAGCTGCGTTCTGAGGTATTTTTGTATTTACCATTCTGATTTAAGTAAGCAACTTGTTCTTATTCGTTCTTTGGTTCACATCTCATATTGAGGGCTTTGATCTTGGTCATTACTTGGTTGAAGTAGTATTTCGTAGTGTAGGCGTGGTGCCTAGGCTAGATTTACTTGTGGATGTCCCCTGATCAGCCGGATAGTGGTAGCTCACATAGGTGACTTTATAGCTACGTTAAATCCTCTGTAGTCCACTTCCCGTTGATAGGACTGATAGACTTATAGGTGTCCGGTAGGCGATTACTCTTTTTCTTCTCCTATTCAGGTCACTTGTCCGATAAGACGATATTATACAAAGTTTACCAAGTCGAACTAGAGTACATTAGCTATTTCCTTTTTCTTGATATGATCTAGCCTAATTATAGGATTAAGTCTATATACTTTGTCATCATCACAATCGCTCCCCTGTGGATACGATATTTAAAACCTCCTGGATAAAATGTGACACCGGTATGATATCTGTGCGCTTGGGATAATCCTACTTAAATCTATTTAATGGAGTGCAGTTAAAAATACCAACAAGCATTTTTGGCGCCGTTGCCGGGGAACGGTTTGCTGATTTTAACTTAGTCTAGCTTAATCTTGTATTATACTTTTATCTTTTCTTATTTTATCCCAGTCTCTTCATTATTTTTATGTTCATCCTTATAGATGTTTTTAATTCTATTCCTATTTATCTTTATGGCATACGTAAAAGCTTTGAGCCACTAAAACCTATAGAACCTATCATAACACTTGGCTATGAGCTGTGCCCATGTCTAATTAATATGATTCGGAATAACTTATCACCCGAACTAGATACGGAAGTCTTGGTAGCTAAAATATAATTATTTCATTCCCAAGATTTAGCTATCGATCATAAACCTTTAAAATTCCACTTTGATGATTTAGACTTCCAGTTAGCTAAGATGCTCTTAAATCACTGCACATCAGATCTTCTTAGAAGAGCATCTTGGAAAAAGTTTCATCAACTTCCTTTCCTTCCTAAAAGACATTGGAAAGAATTCAAGGATGGCATGCCAAGTGATGCCATAGAAGGAGAGCCAAGCCACTTAGGAATAAATTCTATCTTCTCCCCTTCTATGCCCACATTAAATATCTTTGAACCCATCTCTAAACCTATTCTTGACCCCAATGAATCCTTTTGTGCTCTTTCTACTAAACTTCATAATAACCCTAGAAATCTATCAAGACATCCTAAGAATAGGAGTCATGAAGATTATAGGAATAACCAAGAAGAGCAACGATAATGGCAGAAATACGTAGAACATATTAGAAATATATATGCCACTGTAAAAGAATGGATGGAAGAGGACGAAGCTTTAGCATTAGCATCTAAACTTGGTTTAAATTTAGATGGTGACCTTAAATTAATTTTTTTAATAAATGTAACTCATCCAAGCTTAGAGAAAGCTTTAGATGAGACCAACCTTGGAGATATTAATTCATGGAAAATTCTAGAAAATAAAATGTCTAATAAATGTCATAGGCATGAAATAATAGAGACAAACTTATTGCCTATAGACAACCATGAAGAGATACCTTTGGAATTTAAAAAGGGAGATTACATTGATGAGCATAGGAATTATCTCATTAACACTTTATCAAATCCATGCTCATATGAGAAACCTTCTGAATCTTTTGGTCTCTCTAATATTACCACACATGAGATCTTCAACCCCCTTATTTTACCTGTTCATAAAATCATTAAGAGGGTGGTTGTAGATGCATATGTTTATCATAAATATTAAAGATCTCGTTGTAATCCTGATATAGGTGCACAAAGACTAATGTTCTAGAGGAGACTATCTCACAACTCGAAGTACAATAATTAGAAGGTTTTCTAAGAACAACCTTGTGTCCTAAAAATAACCACTCTAAAAAAATAATAAATTAGAGCTTGCACCTTAGGCTGTAATACCTTTGTGAATTGAGCATAGAGTTATAATTATCAAAATATTCCCTTGGGTATTTTTGTTACTAACCATTTCAGGTTTGAAGTAAGAAAATAACTAATGGTAGCACCAGGTATGTCAAAACAACCGTTATGCAATTTTGAATTACATCCACTCAAGCTTATATTTACTTCGCAAAATTCAAGCTTGGGGGAATGGACTTATATGAAAAAAATCTTAAATCATGTTGCTAATATTGGTTGTCTCTACCTTTATTCAATTTGTTAATCATGCACTTTCATCTCCGTTTAAATAACACTCTGTAAACTTTTATGTTACCTTTGTTTGCTATAGTATGCTTAAGGTTTGGAGAAATTTCATACATCTTTTGAATTAGGCATGGTGTTTAGTTTAAATTATGTTGATTTTACTTTCAAAGGCTTTTTGAATTAAGCATGGTGCTTAGGTTAGAATGTCTTCCTAAATCAAATTAGACGTGGTGTCTAGGTTGATTTTTGAACCGATAATATACTGTAGTAAACATTGGATATTTTTGGACTAACCCTTATAGGAAATTTTCAAAATCAATTTGGGTAAGTCATGAGATGAATTCAAATTAGAGATGAAGTAGGGTACATGCTGAACTTTAATAACTTTGTAGAAGAAGACACAGCGCATTCATCATGAATAAAAGAACTATGAGCATTAATGATTCATTCACTTTATCTTCTGCTACAAGTTACTTTGTCTTAGACTATGTCTGCATAAAATATGATCTATACTAAAATAATATCAATACTATCTTTTCATTAGCGTAGACAGAATAAAATAAAATACTGGACAAGCAACCTATGTTCAAAATTTGTATACTCCTTCGGGTATGTGCTGTCCATTAATCTATTGCAGGCATAATAATAATAAGAGTCAAAGAGTGAAAAGAGTCAAAAGATCAAAGAAGTAAAAGATGGCAAAAAGAATAGATACAACAGAGAAGACAAGATATCCATGAGCAACTCAAGATTCAAGAGAAGAAAAGGACCACCAGGTCATTCACCCTTCATCACTTAGTGCCGTCACATGAAGGTAATATTCTAAGGTAAGTGGTCACTACTCTTCTCTTAATCTTGATGTACACATAAATAAAAACACAAACATGTTAAAGTTACAACTTAAATTGATCAACCTAATTAACTCAACATGGTTTGTCTTTTAAGATTGTTCATGGCACCGTTCTCTTAATCTCAGTCTTAATCAAACAAGTTAAAACATTATATTCAATCTTGGAAAGACGACAGTCATACTCATGTGAAAAAATTTATATAGAGATAGATAATTCTTCCATTGATTAAGCAATCCATTCTTTTCTATCATGTGAACTTAAATGAAATATTTAACGCTTAATCTTTTGATCTTACCACTCATGGCGTAAATAAACAATTCATGGACACCAACTTTATCTTATTCAATGTGCCTAAAGATAGAGAAAAATAAATAAAAGGATAAATTTGGTTCTATTGGTGTTTTTCTACTAGCAGAGCCCATGCACTTGATCTCTACCTTGGTTTTGTAAACAGGACAACACATCGAGCAAAATTTATTAATTCTACAAGTGAGAGTTCTGTGAACATGAACACGAGCAAGATACTGCCAGCTATAACTAAAGCTCTACTTCAACCTGCTGGCCAAATCAAAGAACAAAGGTGACATCATCATCACTAAAGGTATGCAACTATCAAGACCTCCATCTCTCAAAGATGGAGAGATACACAAGAGTGGAAGAAGTTCTGTCGGTAAACTTAAAATTCCGTACCTTTACCATAAGGTAATATGGTAGTTATCTAATTAATTAAGTATTTCTATCTACATTAATAATTTTACTTTTAATATATTAATCTTTATAAATATTAAAAAAAAAAAAATCTTTTATTGCTTTATTTATTGCATCATAAAATATTAAAAGCTCCATGTGAATAAACTTATGGTAACCCTATAGAAATATTCACCGTGGTGGTATAAATAATAATAATCATAATAGCATCTATATTTACTTTCTTGCATTATGAAAAAAATCTAAGCCTCATAAGAATAAATATTCTCTGTGGAGGCATAAAAAAAATAATATAACTATATATCATGCACTCATATTTAATTTCTGAATAATTAAACTAGAAAATCCTAAAAAAGAATCCTGCTAGAATCTCTCATTTGAAATCAACTTAAAGAATAATCAATTACTTATTGGCTGATCACTAACCTCTTATTAAATTCAAGCCTCGAGTTTTGGTTTTCTTGTTGGAGTATAATTATGCAGAACAACATTATGACAAAGAGAGAGTCTATTAGTGGCACCCACCAGGAGCGCTGCTGGTTACCTCACTCTGAAGATTATCAACACCAAGTATTGCAAACATCTAGCTTGAGGGAGGAGCATCCCCTAGTTATCAGGTAACTATACCTAGACGATTATTGAGTCTACTTTATATAGTCATAAAATGCCAAAAATATGTGAGCACATGAAGGCTCACCCTTAATTAAGAAAAACACAAAAAATATTCGGGCACATGAAGGCTCGACGCGATCGAAGGGATTAGCTTGGGGGAGACGCGCACCCAAGTATCATCGTGATTAAGGTATGTTTTTACTATTAGTTTTATTTTAGTAAACTATAGTGTGTGATTAATAATTAAAGTATGTTTGAAGAACTCTCTCTCTCTCTAATATTTTAAAGTGGAAATGATGAATAGTTGCTCTACTATAATTCCTTTCAAGTGCCTAGTTTTCAACTATGAATTCTTCTGAGTTTTAGACATGACTACTTTGATATAAAAATTTACTCTGAACCTAAAATTTGTGGAGGCATATACTTGAGCTGAGTCTAGGTAATTGATTGATATGATACATGAAGGTCTAAGCTGCTATTTATCTTATTCCTAGCATTACTAAGTTCTGGAGATTTATTTTGAAAACCTGAAACCTTACATAATGAGCTCTTGTATGATAAAGTTTAAATTCCTACCAAAGCCATATATGATACATTTAGAATTAGAAAAACCTTTACTCATTCATACTGCTTGCTTTTACATTGAGTTTAGTCAACCTTTGGAGTATACCTTATGAGAGCCTTGTCATGTTTTTAAAATCAAGATCACTTACGCACTCCACCCACATATGCATTACTCCTACTCTAGGATGTAAGCGTAGTCATTTCCACTTTCATCTAGATCCACCTTAAAAATATTTTTCTCCTACATTAGAGTAAACACCTAAAGATATACCCTATAGGACAGCCCTCATTTAATTGCTCTAAATTCTTATCATTATCTCTCCAATTATTTATATTCAAAGGATGCATGTGGCTATGCAAAAGTATTGAAAAAAAGAGAAGAGTGAAAAAAATGGGAGTAAAAGATGGACAAGTGTCCCAACATTAAAACAATGGGTACATAGATGCCCGCCTCCCAAATTAAAAAAAAGAGAAGAAAAAAGAAGAGAGAATAAAGATAGCCCATGTTTTTCCGTGAAAAAAGTTCCAAGGAGGGAGTTATTTTTAAAGAGCAAAAGTAGAATTAGGATTAGCCACTAAATACCATATATACACCTATCCACCATATTCCATACACATGCACATCTTGATTTGATTGAATGCCTCGATTCTCTATGGATCTATTGTTTGACTTTACAATATATGAATTGCAAGTATGCTCATCCTTGTTATTGCCGCTCCAATAAGCTCCATTATGATCTTTAGTTGTAGGAAGGTATAACATCATTAATGCCTCAAGAGAGAACCACAAATACCACATACATTGAAAGACTTGAGGGTGTCATACAATTAAGCTCTGAGTTTTATTTTGAAAATTTACAAAACTCTGGAATATTGGTACTGTGAAGGATTTGAGACGTAGTGCTTGACTTGATTGTTCTATCTTTCGATTGCTCAAGACTTATGTAAAAGCTGTAAAGCTCCATGATTAAAGGTAAAATGGGTAAGTTTGGAAGTTAGAACAGTTTTGTCTAAGCCGAAGGAAAATTTATGTTTAAAAGCAAGTGAGCTTAAAAGAAATAAAAGTATTGCAGCAACTCCTGATCCAAGTTTATTAATAACTAGATCTAGATTATTTGCCAAGGGACTGGCAAAAGCTAAGCTTAGGGGTATTGTTGACACTCCTTAGCGTCAACTTTTACTAGGGCTTTTTACCTGAAGGAGAACATGAAAACACACTAGTCTAGGGCTTTATCTGACAAATTCCACGAGTTTTGCATATTCTATATTTTTCAGGGTGATTTTCAGAAAAGCAGAAAAAAAGGGGATTATAGAGCTTAATTATCATGAAATTGATCCACGTCGGAACTATATCGCCAACAGACTCAGGAAGGGTCTAGAAGACACCCGAAGGAGCGGGACCCACAGCGGAGCTCAGGTGGGGCTGGCCGGCCCCACCCTAGGGCCGGTCGGCGCCTTAGTTCACGGTCTCGAGCTCTAGAGGTTGCCCTAAAATCTTACCTTCATTGGTCGGTGGAACAGCGGCCGCCAGCTGAGCTAGTTGTTGCTCTATCATTTTATTAAAGCTAAGCTGGTTCTTAACAGCAGAGGTAAAGCTATCCATTTTGATGTTTATGTTTTCTAGTATTTTATCATTGGATGCTACCTTCCTAGATAAAGTCTTCACAATTTTATTTTGATTGGAGATCACTTCTCTTAAAGGCAGTTGAGCATAGTTATTGTAATTAGTGCCTTAAAAGTTACCTTAGAAGTTACCTTGGTAGTTGGGCCTTTGCTGGTTCCATCCTTGATTTTGAGGATGATAGTTGTTGTTGTTGTTGATGAAGTTCATATCCTCATGGGTCTCAGGGTAGCTGTTGCCTGAGTGTCCCATATTACCATATACTTCACAAGTCATGCATGCATCATTAATACATATGACATCTTGTTTTGACTTGACTTATCTTCTAGCTTCTTCATGAGCAGATTTATCTTGGCAGACAGCATGTCTACCTCCTTGAGCTGGTGCATTCCTCTACTCCTCTTGCGGGTGGTTTGGTGCTCATCATTCTAATCTTGATTAGAGGTCATCTTCTTCATAAGAGCAGTAGCTTGTGGTATGGTCAATGACATAAATGCATCTCCAAAGAAGCAAAGATCAACATTATTATGGTGCTGTTGGTGAGCCCATGATAGAAAGTTTACATCAAAAGCCAATTCTCCATCCCATGATGAGGACATTCTGATATGTAGTCTTGAAAGCATTCCCATGCCTCAGGGACTGACTCATCATGTTGTTGCCAGAAACTTGAAATCTTCCCTCTTAGGGCACTTGTCTTACCTATAGGAAAGAATCTTGCTAGAAAAGCTGTAGAGCACTTGTCCCATGTTGTATGGTTGTCTTTATTGGTATAGAACCATTGCTTTACCTTTCCCAATAGTGAGAATAGGAACAGACGTAGCAACACGGTATCCTTTGGTACATCTTTCAGCTTGAAAGTGCTACAAATCTCCAGGAAGTGCTGGAGATGAGCACTCGCATCTTCATGTGTTTTCTCACAGAACAGATTGGCTTGCACCATAGTGATAAGAGCTGGCTTGAGCTCAAATCTATTCTCCCCAACTTCGATGTTAGGTCCAGTACGGATGTTGTTGGTGTTCAAAGCGGAGAACTCGCGCAGTGACTTATCAGCCATTTCTTCAAAGATTGGTGCTAAGTTGCCCTCTTGTTGCTCTTCTTCTTCTTCTCTTGTAGGAGCTTGCTCCTCCAAAGAACGAACCTCAGCAGTGGTGTCCTTGATGGAGATTCAAAGATGTCCCTTATTTGCTGAAATTTCTTTCTTCAAAAGAGTCTCTCTGGATTTTCAACGTAGTTATCTGGCAGATCAAAACCACTCATTCATTACCCTGCATAAGATTTCACAAAGATAGAAAACACAAGGGTAAGCCTGTATTGAGTAGGGATCTATGGTTTCCTCTATCTCATTAGTTTGTTAGGTCTATCGCTATCCTTTTTAATTGCCAATTGCCTTCCCCGGCAACGGCGCCAAAAATGCTTGTTGATACCTTTTAATGTTATCTCTAATAACGGCGCCAAAAATGCCTGAGCAGCGCACCGCCACTAGAATGCCAAGTTGTCATCCCCAGCATAATACCAAGGGGTATGGTATTAAATCATGCCACCATTAAGAATATAGAAATATATCCGTAAGCGCACGGATCAAATACCATTGTAGTATTTTATCCGGAGTATTATGGGTTGTCATTTATATTTTTCCAAAAAAAGGTCTATATGGCTATGTAAAGGTAGTGTGTTGACCTAGAGTGTAACGAATAGGCATAACCATGTCCTCGCTACTCAATGCAGGGGTAAGTCATAAGATAATTGATAAGGTAAGTATATAATCATCGGCATAAAATGGATAGAGACTCCTAGGTATATCATTAGGGTTGCTAGTAGAACATTAAGAGATATTCCCCGGGTTATTTCTAGCTACATGTCAATGCATATTATGGTTAGTGCAATACACCTAGTAGTTATGGCTAAGGTTAGCATTATATTTATTCATAGTGAACATACTAGAGAAATTTAAGAATATAGCACGCCCTTCCATCGTATACAAGTCCTACTCGTGCCTATAAACAGGGTTCGGATTACATAGAACTCAACAGAAATATCACACCCGCGATCTACCAAACTCGGTCTATAGGGTGTATTCGTAAATAATTAATGTATAAGCACCACGCTTACATAATGCTTATCACTCACCCAACGATCAATTAGATGAGTGCTATACGAACCTATGGATAAGTATAATGTTAATCTAGCTATACTAAGCATACAACCATAATAGACAAAGAACAAGATAACTATGAATATAAGTAAATGAGTATTTATCAATTCAATTGCAGCAATCATATAACTATACAATGAAGGAGAACAAAGGCGAGAGGAGGTAAGAACTATTCCAAATCTAAGCTCTTGATGGCTCCGGAATCCAAGCCTGCGCTTGCCTCCCTCTAGTTCTAATCTAGCTATCTAGGCCTAAGCTAAGGAGCTCTGATTAGGGTTTCTAGCTGATGATCGGACTTCGAATGAGAATATATGAATGGGGCTCTCCCCAAGGGGGGTGCCTCTCCTTTGATAGCCCCAGGGCGATGATCGTGAGCCATCGGATCAAACCGACATTGACAGGCGGCTAGGATCGATCCTCAAAGGCGCGCGAGCGAACCGGGCGAACCGGGGCGGACCGGGGGCCCGTGCCGCACCGGGGGTGCAGGGGTGGGACCGGCCCGTCCCACCTGGTGGCCTCCGGGGCCTCCCGGCTCGGTGTGGTGCCTTCTCGTCTCTTCTAGAACTTTCCCCTGTAGCCGTGGAGTCTGTTTTTCGTTTTCTTGTTCCGATAAGCTTGTATGTTTGCGCCTTTTCCGGTTTACGCCTACATAAATAGTGAAACACCAAAACTCATGAAATTCGGTCGGTGTAAACCCTGTGTCTACTTCGGTGATCACATTTGCATCCTTTTCATGGCTAGTTGACGGTTGAATTAATACAATAGTGGCCGTCAACAAGCTCTAATGTTTATCTATTTATGATGACCGATCATTATTTATCATATATCTTTTATCACGTGACTTATCCCTTGTTATGAGTAGGATTCTAGTTATGGTTTGCCTTTCACATCAATAGTATAAGTTATAGTTTATAAGTCCTACATATAGACCTTCCCAGTGGTATAAATATATATCGACAACCCGGTAGAACTCCCTAGGTAAAATGTTACAACGGTATAATTATCTGTCCGCTTGCAGAACTGTTCTTAGTTTATACTCTTAGTTTATATTGATATTTCTGCCTAGTCATATTGATTGATACACATATTTATAAATCTATATTTATCCTAGCATATACAATTAGGATAACAACCTAGTTCTTGCTTAAGGATATTGATGAGAGATAAAGTGGCTAGTTTGCTAATGACAAGTTAATTATATACCGAGCATTTCGACATTGTTGTTAGGGGTAGGACTTATCTCTACTTTTTAGTAATGACGGTAGTAAATACCAACACTCATGTCTTAGTAAGATATAAAAAATTGTGTGTCTATGTCAATTGGTTATTCTATGTTGAAATATTGTTTACATTTAAAATTGACATTTACAAATTATTTGCATATTGAGTCTAATTGGTTCACAATCAAAATTTACCATGCCGAAAATTTGGTAAGCCACAATTTTGGCTAGCACTTGGTTGACTACTAAAAACTTGCCAACCAAAACTTACCAAATCCTCATATTTTGGCTTGCTAAATCTATAGTAAATTTTTATCTAACTTTTTGGTTTACCAAATCTTTAGTATGGCAAAATTTAGATGTGAACCAAGTAGGCCCGTTAACTTAACTCAAAAGCAGAACATGTTCTAAATATTCTATTGTAGTATTCTGTTGTAGACCTAATAAGGTTGTAGTATTTCTTAAAAATTCTGAACAAACCTGACATTAATATTGCCATTTTTAACATATAATACAATAATAAATCAAGTAGTAAGATAGGAACCCTAAGATCTCTCATCTCTAATCAATGTATTCGAGGGCCGCTAGCCTTCTCGTTCTCCTAGTTTCAAGTCATCCGTCATCTTCTTTGTAATTGCAGTATTAGTGATTGTGCTTATTTTTTTGTATTCTAAAGCTATTGCTTCAACCTTTTGATTCCTCCATAAAATAAGTGACCACATAAAACATTAAACGTAAGTAAAAAATAACTAATTATATAGTTTAGTTATATATTATGATATAAATTTTTAAACCTAATTAATCTATAATTAGATAATATTTATCATATATAAATAAAACATGCTACAATTGAAAAGTTAAAATTTTTCCATCAAGACCCATCTCCCCTCTTACATTTCTAATTATAATATACTCCCTCCGTCTCCAAAAGCATGTGATTCTCGGTTCTCGAGGCCGGATTAGCAGAGATGTAAAATTACGAAAATGCCCCTCCTGTGACGCATCAGACCTGAAGCACTATCTAGAGTGTTCTCTGCGAGTCCAGACTTCAACACCGGCAGATATAGATATCTAGAGTGTTCTTTTTTTTTTTGACAACAATCTAGAGTGTTCTTTGGAAGTTCATAGTAATGCCAACCACACAAATGCAATTTTTATCAGAAAAAACCATCACAAATACATTTAAAAAATATGTACGCCAAACCGGATCCACCTCTGCAGCGAGATCCATGCCCACAGGGAAGTCGGCGGCCACCTCAACCCCGCCCGCCTCCAAGATCTAGCCGCTGCCGCGGGTCAGCTCGTCACCATGGGCACAGGTACCAAGCTTCGCATGATGCATCACATCGAGCGGCGCCGGATCTTGTAGGAGCAGGCATCCTCCTCCACCGTACGCAGCTTCCGACCATCACCGCGCCCGCCCCAGCCTTCAAGCGCGACGAGTGGAGCGATTACCGCTACCAAAGATGCGCACGAACAGGGAATACCGCCGAAGGGGGAAAGAAGATAAGCAAGAGCTATTGGGGCAAGAGAACGAACAGCCAGATGTCGAAGGAGCCTGCGCCCGTCGTGGATCCGGAAGGGGGCCGAGGAAGGGCGGGTGGTGAGGCGAACGCTTCTCGAATTGATCAGCGGTGGCATGGCGGCGTGGTACAGGGGCATGGACGGCGGCAGCGACGCCGAGAACGGGGCTGGGGCAGGCGGCGGCAGCGGCACGGCGGTGGGAGCAGCGAAGGCAAAGGGGTAGGGACGCACGCGACTCCATACGGAAGCAGCGAGAGTTAGGGGTGGAGATGTGTGTGGAATCATCGATTGGAAGGGAACGTGGACCAGGTAGCCTGTGTGGACTGAGGCCGGATGCTGTGGATGCTAATCACCGGGAGATGGATAAGGCAGTGGGCATGTGGTGTTTTTTTTAATCTACGTAATGTCATCCAGGAAATGGTTGTTTTTTATATTCAATGGGTCCTACAAAAAAGGCTGCTCACACCTTTACATCCTTTTGAGACATAATTTGAATGCTACGTTTCCATGCTTTTGGAGACGGAGGTAGTAATACAGTGCCTCAGACTTAGGTTGCTGTTGCCAGGACACTAGCGTACCACCGGTCTTCCACACGTCCATCAGGAGGCTTCCCGAAGCAACGAGGCCCTCCCCCACGACGCTAGGCTACATATCTCTTAATAGACGAATTCTGTACCATGGATCCTTGCACCATAGACAGCCACGTTTCCAGCAAAGAAAACAGCCACGTCATCTGCTTCTCTCCTCCGTACAATACGGCAACCAGTTTCTCGGGCCTTCTAAGCACGCACCGACCTGATCGCGTGGTACTGTTTGCCTGCCTCGCCGCAGCCCGGTCCGACCTATAAACTCCACCGTAGTACTCGCGAGTGCCCAGGCCACCGCAGATAGACCCCACCATCGGCCATGGACGCCGGAGCCTCGATCTCTCTCGAAGGTACCCATCCCACAGATGGATCCCCACCATCAGCCCTGGAAGCCTCACTCTCGCCACCCCCGCCATCAGCCATGGACGCCGGAGGCTCGCTCTCTCTCTAGCCCTAGCGCAGTGATAGTGGCAGGACTCACACCATATACTGCGCGCAGCTCCACGGTTCAATTGTTCGCCCTGTCCGAGATTGCGACTCCATTGCTCAACCTGGCACGGCTCCATGTGCAGCCGGCAGACAAGTTCCACCCCAGCCACGACCGCGCAATCAAGCTCAGAGCTGGCGAGCGAGCCCCTTGCGTAGAGCCTAGCTGGACTGCTGGCTGCCATCGACCTCAATAAGGCTTCGATGCTTCCATGGATATGCTCTCAATATGTTCGAAAAAATGAATGCAAAATATACATTTTATTTCTTTTATTTCTAATTTTTTCTTCCAGTATACCGTCCCATACTTGCATTTTCATATCTGACATCTACATCGGTGCATTTTCTCTTTCTCTTATCCATTTATTAATTAATTTCTTCGTAGTCAACATTAGTTTTCATGCTCTGAACAAAATGCAGGGTGCTGGTTACTCATATGGCCCTCGAGGGAGGATACTAAACACACGCTTCCTGTATTCTAATCTTGCACTGTCTAGGTGGAATTGTCATAAGCTGAACAATATACCGGACTTGCAGCTATGAACTACATGCTCCTCTATTGATAAATTGTCAAGTTACTTCTGTGTTTGCCGATGAAAAAACAATATACCGGACTTGCACTGATGATTAATGTTGTAGGCTGCAAAAGAAGAAGAGGAGGAGGAATAAATGAATGATAGAAGGTGGTGCACAGACACTGACTTCTCCAATCATATGATGTTTGGTTAAAGCATTCTCTCTGCTATTGGTGTCTTAGAAATGTATGTACAAAAGCCAGCGAACCAACTGCCCGTTTGCAAACACCATCCTTTTTCTTCTTCCTCGGCGCCTCAGGGGCGGCTCGAGGCTCTTCCCGGCGATTGGGTTCCTTCCCCACCTGAAGTTCGTCGGCCACCTCTTCCTCCCGTTCCCCACCAGAGCTCCTCGGCCAGCCATCTCTCCCCGCACCGAGCCGCTCGTCTGCGCGGGCCGTGGTCTCTCCGAGCCGCCATCGTCGTCTTGGGAGTCGTCCTCCTCTTCCACGCCGCTCCACGCCGTCCTCCACCACGCCGCCAGGGCCCGCCCCGCCTCCGTTCTCAGCCTCCTCTGTTCTTCTGCGCGGTTCGCAACCTCGCCGGACGGACGCCGGGAGCCTGCGCCTCCTCGCGCCACCCGCCAGCGCCGCCGTGCGCCATCCTCCCGCGCGGCCCCTGCGCCATCCGGCCACGCGACCCAGCGCCGTAAGCACGCCCGCGCCGGTAGGGGCGTCGTCGCCTCCAAGAACCCACAACACCGAACCTCCGGACCTCGGTCCGTTGCTGCGCCGAGCATTCATCCATAGCCAGTCCCGGCCACGCTCCGGCCGGATCCGCCCCGTCCACATCTCAGCTTCCTCGTCGTTGAGCCATCGGGGACGACTGCTCCGCGGCACCCTCGGCCCACAGTGACCCGGAGCTCCCTCCGCGCGCGCGCCGCTGAGGACCGCTGAGGGAACGCCGTCCTGAACTGCCCGGCGTCACCGACGGACCACCTGGCGCCACCCGCCAACGCCGCCGCACGCCATCCGTCTAGGCCATCGCGCGTCAGACGTCAACACCGGCGCGCGCCATTCCCCTGAGCGGAAATCGTCGGGGCAGCTGGTCCACCCACAAGGCGTCGCCTATCGAGGCTAGGGGAGGAGGCCACCTGCACAACGCCGCTCGCCGGTACAGGGGCCGTGCTGCGGCCTGTCGAGCGTCCGCGACACCGCGTGCATACGCCTGCGACGTCGGTGTCCCTGGGCGAGTCCAGAACATTCCGAAGAACCGTGACGAACACGACGAGAAGCCAGTGAAGTTACAGAAGTGCAGGTCTCGATAGTTCTGTAAAGCGCTTTGTAAGGCGGTGCTGGTTGTTCTGAAAAAAAAGAAGAAAAAAGAAAAAAAGAAAAAAAAAAGAAAAAAACAAAAAGGGTCGGTGTAGAGGAGTCTAGACGGTACTGTAAGGCGGTGTTTTTTTGAGAGCCTCTGTAAGGCGGTGTTTGCTTGATCTGAAACAAAGACGGTGCTGCAATAAAAAAAACAAAAAACAAGGCGGTGCTTGTCTTTGATATCAAGGATCTCACGGCATCCGGCTGAGAAAAGAAGAAAGGTGACAGATTTAGAGGAGCAAACAGACAACACCTTGTTGAATGTGGAGCTGGCGGACTAGCTCTACGGGGACCAATGAAAATAGTGGCGTGGAACTGCCGGGGACTGGGAAACCGCCCGGCAGTTCGGGGGGGCTTCGGATCTCCGCCGAGCCGGGGGTGGACATCCTCTTTCTATCAGAGACGAAGTTGAAAGAAAGCAGGATGCAGCGTTTTAGATGGATGTTGGGTCTAGCAAATATGGTGGTGAAAGATGGGGATGGAAAAGGAAGGGGAATTGCTGTGTTATGGAGGAGGGGGATCGATGTAACATTACGAAATTTTTCGAAATATCACATTGATATTGATATAAAGGAGGAAGATGGGCCAGAGTGGAGATTCACAGGGGTTTATGGGGAGTCACACTCGGAACACAAGGAGAGGACGTGGGAGACGTTGAAGTCACTAGTGACACAGCCAGTCAAACCATGGCTGATAGCAGGTGACTTTAACGAAATTCTATTTTCACACGAGAAGCAAGGAGGGAGAGTGAGAAGCCAACAATGCATGGAAAAGTTCAGGGAAACTCTGGAGGTGTGCGGTGTGGAGGACATAGGCTATGAAGGAGATATGTTTACGTGGAGAAATATTAACTTTACAGAAGATGGGTTCATTAGAGAAAGACTAGACAGGGCAGTTGCAAATGAGGAGTGGAGGTCAATGTTCCCACAGGTGTGTGATCAATGGGGATCAGCGGCATTCTGACCATCGTCCTATAATCATCGATACCAGTGTGAGAGAGAGATGGGGTCAACACAGAACCCAGCATGGCTTCAGATTTGAAGCGGCCTGGGTAGAAGAGGAATCCTGTAAGAAGGTGGTAGAGGATGCGTGGAAGGAGGCAAGGGCGGAGGGAAGAAAGCCAGTCTCTGAATCTCTAAAAGCAGTAGCAGGTGGATTAGCACACTGGAGTACTAATATCTTGGGAGACTTGGAGAAAAGGAGGAAGCAGCTGAAAAAAGAATTAGAAGGCTGTAGAAGAGAAGGGAGGAGTAAGGATCAAATCCATAGAGAAGGTGTGCTGCAGTACCGTTTGGAGAGAGTGGAGGAGCAGGTGGATATGTACTGGAGGCAGCGTGCACATGTAAAATGGATGCAGTTTGGAGATAGAAATGCGGCTTTCTTCCACGCTGCATGTACAGAAAGGAGAAGGTGTAATAGAATAGGGAAGCTTAGAAAGGAGAACGGAGAGTGGGCGAAGAAAGAAGAGGAGAAGAAGGCCCTCATTTCTAACTATTTTTATAATCTTTTCAGGTCATCGGGCAACCAAGATACCCATAGGTTGCTCGATGTTGTTGCCCCCAAGGTCTCGACACAAATGAATGAGGCCCTAATGAAGGAATTTACCAGAGATGATGTCTGGGACGCTCTGAAAGCAATTGGGAACCTAAAGGCCCCAGGACCGGATGGGTTACCAGCCCTGTTTTATAAGGAGTATTGGGAGATTGTGGGAGATGACGTCGTGAAGGAGGTTCTCAATGTTCTACGGGGTGGACAGATGCCCGATAAATGGAATGATACGACCATTGTCTTGATCCCAAAAGTCCGAAGCTCGGATAACGTCAAGGATCTCCATCCGATCAGCCTGTGCAATGTGATTTACAAGTTGGTCTCGAAAGTCCTGGCAAACCGGTTGAAAAAGGTTCTGTCAGAGATCATTGCTCCCTCGCAAAGCGCTTTCGTGCCAGGGCATCTTATAACGGACAACATATTGATTGCATATGAAATGACCCACTTCATAAGGAGTAAGAAGAAGTGCAGACAGGGGTATGCAGCAATTAAACTCGACATGAGCAAAGCGTATGACAGAGTTGAATGGAACCTTCTGCGGGACATGTTGAGCAAGCTGGGCTTTGATGAGAGATGGATTGAAATTGTCATGAAGTGTGTTACATCGGTAAGGTACAGAATAAGAGTGAATGGAGAACTAACAAATGAGATCGTCCCAGAGCGTGGGCTGCGTCAAGGAGGTCCGATTTCCCCCTATCTATTTCTACTATGTGCGGAGGGGTTCTCGGCACTGCTGTCAGCTGCAGAGGCAGAGGGGAGAATACATGGTATAAAAGTTTGCCGAAATGCTCCAGCAGTATCTCATCTTTTGTTCGCAAACGACTCGCTGATCCTATGCAGAGCTAATATGGAGGAGGCGACGGCGTTGCAACAGGTGCTGACTATTTATGAGGAGTGCTCAGGCCGAAAAGATAAATGCATCAAAATCCACGGTAATGTTCAGTCCTAGTACGGGTCCGAACCAAAAAGCTGGAGTGATGCAAGCTCTGCAAATCACAGCGGAAACGATGAATGAGAAGTACTTGGGTCTGCCCGTGTATGTTGGACGTGCCCGCACCAATGTCTTTGCGTATCTGAAGGAAAGAATATGGCAGCACATCCAAGGATGGAAGGAGAAGCTGCTGTCAAGAGCTGGTAAAGAGATCTTGATCAAGGCAGTTGCACAAGCAATCCCAGTGTTTACTATGGGATGCTTTGACATCACCAAAGAGATGTGCAACCAAATTAGCGCTATGATTGCAAAGTACTGGTGGGCAAATCAAGACAAGGAAAAGTGTATGCACTGGCTGAGCTGGGAGAAACTTGTCAAACCAAAAGCTGAGGGTGGACTTGGATTTAGGGACCTCCACTCTTTTAACATGGCAATGCTAGCCAAACAAGGGTGGAGACTTTTGCACAACCCAAAAACTTTATGTGCTAAAATTCTGAAGGCGAAGTACTATCCGCACACTTCGGTGTTGCAAGCTAAAGTAAAAGATGGGTGCTCAGCTACCTGGCGCAGCATATACCAGGGAGTTCAGGTAATGAAGGAAGGAATGATCTGGAGAATAGGAAATGGGCAGCAGGTTAATATATGGACTGATCCATGGCTGCCGAGCGGAACAACACGTCGTGTTATGACGCCCAAGGGGAGAAACCTTTTGAGAACAGTGGACGAGCTGATTGATCCATACACTGAGAAATGGGATGAGGCTTTACTCTCTCAAACCTTCTGGGCTGAAGATGTACTTCCTCCGTCCGTAAAATCTTGCAATCCTAGACTTGAAGGTGTGTCCGCAAGAGCTTGCAATTTTAGACCTGTCAAGCCTAGCAACGGTGGGACTCTCTCACCTGCACCTGGAGGAATCTGACACGAGCTCCCTGTCCAACCAATCAGCTACCGAACTGTGGCATACGCGTGCGAGAGGAGATGAAAAATCTGTATGTCTAATAGGGGTACATGCGTCTTTTTTCCTCTTCACTAACTTCACCTCGAGAACTGATATTTACAAGCATTTGCGGACGGAGGAAGTACAGGTTATCAAGTCAGTGCCAACCCATATTAAGAAATATTGTGATGCAATTTTCAGATTTCCTTGTTGACTAATATTTTTGATGAGAATCCTAATTATATCGAACAAAAAATATTTATAAGTTATGTACCCTTTACATGTGCTTGGCAGTCATAGGTCTGGGGTTGCTAATTCATGTTCCATGCTATAGGGCTAGACTACTTATTGGCCTTTGTAGCCCCGTTGCTGTTTTGCTAATTCAACAGGTATCTTCATTCAGACATTCACAGACTGTCTGATGGCTGTTTGTCAAATCTCATTCCATCTTCTGTTTTCATACATGGCTCTCGCACACTATTTGATTTTTACTGGCATTTCTTATGGGAAAATAGTTTTAGATTGTGGTCTGACTATTCTCTATTCTGCTGCAGGTTCATGGGAGGTGTTCCTTTAATTCCAGTAACTTGGTATGCAAGAGTATGAGCTTTACCTCTGATAACATATCTGTGCCAATTGATATATCCCCCTTCCTCCTAAACTTAGTAGCAACACAATCAAATTAAGGCACAGATTTTGTCATTCTGAATCTGCAAGTTCAAGGCCTTCACAGGTAACCTACCATTTCGCTATTATTTAATGCCATTACCTATCATGTATTTTCATAATCTGCAACCTGAAGCTTTTACCTTAATTTAAATTTTTTAAAGGAAATGATAATGTCATATAAAAACTGAATCTGCTAGAGTTCTGCAAGTTAATGATCTGCTGCCTTAGCCTAGCATGTTCCTTGGTGTAGTGCTGCGTTTGCAAAAGTTCATTTAACAATATAATTTCTACTGCTACTGATTTCATTCATTATTAATTAATATTTGTACCCCAACAAAAGTCATATGCTGTGGTAAAGTCAATCATGCTGCTGGCTGCTTTTTGCAAACTATTAAGATTGGTGCCATTTATAGTGTCTGATCAGGTATCAGCATGTCTATAATACGGTTGGTGTCCTTGCTGCAAGGACTTGTGGCACTTATCTATGGGATTTCTAGTAATTTCTCTAGAGGAAGACTAAAATTAGGACTCATCACAGAAAGTAAATAGAATCAGTTACTGAATAATGAAATTTGCACTGATCATAGAAATTAAAAAGGATCAGATACTAAAGACTAAAATTAGCAGTGATCATAGAAATTGTAGTTACTGAAGACTGGAAACAACATTTTTTACATAAGAGTAGTACCTTATAGAAATATGAGATCTTCGTTGCAAAATCAGTTACTTGTAGTCTGCACATATAAAATTAGATATTCGTTAGTTAACAATTCCTAGGAGTTAAATGAGATTCAAAGCAGCAGTTAAGTAAACAATTCCAAGTAGTTAAATAAACAAGTCTAGATAGTTAAAAAACATTTGTCTGGTAACTGGTAGCTCTCATTTCTCTTATACCTTGGACATTTTCTACGCCGACTGGATCCATCGCGACCCTTTGCTGCGCATGACTTCTCTACATGCTCCTCGCCCTGCCTCCGCTGCTGCGCATCACAATCTGCACATTGCCGTCGACCACATCCGGCACTGGAGAACTACCAATGCCCGCTCCGGGGACGATGTGCCGCCACACCGGCAGCAGAGGGGCCTCGCCCTGGCTAGCGGCCAGAGCCATGGCACACGCCGCACTGGGAAGCGGGTTCGCCTTGCCATCACCGGAGCTTGGGCCCCTGGACCGCCGTGCCATGGGTTGGGTCTACCGCAATCAGTACGTGTCGCGCGGGGCTTATTCGCCGGCTCGCTGCCTTGCTGCTCACAGGCAGTGCGGCCACCGACGACCACCTCTGTCTTTTAGCCGAGCTGCAGCCCGGGCGAAGCCCACACGCGTCCCCTTGCCATCCTCCCAGCCCCAAGTGCATCCTTAGACGGAGCACGAGCCAGTCCCATGTGTAGTGCTCTCACCGATCATCGCTCCGGTAGCCTTTGTGCATATCGTTGTTCTCCATCCCTTCTTGATTGGTAGCCTGTATACCCACATCGGAGAAACAGGTTCAATAGATAGTGCTCTGAAAGAAGACTTGCATCAACAAATTGCAGGAAACTGCAACATTATGGAGCATCGCATTAGGGAGGAACACCAAATGATGGTTTTTTTTTATGCCTGCAACATTTTCGACAAAATATCCATAACCAAATATATTAAGCTACGGAGCCATGTTAATATATTTATATTTTTTTGTTAAGGACATTATAAACTGGAGTTAGCGCTTCTCATTATTATTATTATAAGGAATAGAGTAGTTATTATAAGGAACAGAGTACCTTTGTTCGAGGTGTGAAACTAGTATACCCAAGATATGTATGCCATTGGCATGTGTTATGTGCTGTATGTATGTTCAACTCCAAATCTTGTGTTTGTTTACTCAGTCACTTTGGTCATTATCCTGCAGGTATCGATTGCCTGAAATGTGCTTCTGACATTGTTCTGAAGCACATGAGCTCCCTGCTGACTTCCTCTGCTGATCAGCCCCCTTCGTTCTCACTCCATGTGCCCTCCATGGTGATGAAGTCACCATCTTGTGCCGGTGTGGAAGGCTGGTAGTTTTCTCAGGCAAGTATTGGAGAAGAGGTGTTTGTCTGGCGGTTTTCAACCTTGAGTGGAGGGCCAAGACCTGAAGGACTACTCCACGATAGAGGCAAGGCTACCATTGCTGAAACCTTTTTCTACAATCAACCTCCATCTGTCATATGATATTTTAGAGCCTGATTGGTTAGCAACCAAAATTTGCCATACCAAGGATTTGGCAAGCCAA
The DNA here is from genome assembly GCA_015844335.1 of Chrysopogon serrulatus. Taxonomy (NCBI): domain Eukaryota; kingdom Viridiplantae; phylum Streptophyta; class Magnoliopsida; order Poales; family Poaceae; genus Chrysopogon; species Chrysopogon serrulatus. The sequence goes on along the minus strand of JADLZL010003512.1, from coordinate 226,854 downwards.
ATCTTAGGCAAAAAAGTTGCCAAAGATTTGGCAAGCCAAATGTGAGTAGTTGGCAAATTTTGGTAGCCAACCAATCACTAGCCAAAATCATGGCTTACTAAATCTTTGGCGTGGCAAATTTTGGGGTCAAAGAAATTTTCCGTGATTTGTTGAGCTATTGCTAGTTGATTGGTTGCCTCCTTTCTAGAAGGGCATGGCTACTACTCAGTAATACCAACGGGTGGACTGTGTAGCTAGTCTTGTGTACTGCAGTGAACTTGTTTTGTCTGAGCCTATTTTTTTTGTGGATTGAACCCTCGCTTGTGGTAAACATTTTTTTTTGTGCACTAATATATAGTTTTCCTCTGTGTTGCAGATTTATGTTGGAGAAACGAAGGAAATGCAGAAATTTCAGGATCCAGCTATTTCATTGCACAAAGGGTTACCCAGCAGATCTTACGTGAACAGGTTAGTTTCTTATGTCAGCGTCGATGGTACAATTGAGGCCGACGTTAATTTACTATATGTGATGTAAAGATTTTATGTCATCTGTGAGTGAGGTGTTACTCTGCAATTAGCAGATTCTGCTATCTGTTATCTAATTCTAGATGTAATTACATATTGCCTTGAATGTTATGTGTGGAAATAGGGTGCAGCTGTGAATTGATAACCATGCCTACAATAATTTGTTTGGTATAGATGACCCGGTTCAGTGTTTATCAGCATGTATATATGTCATACCAATGTATTAGTTTGCCCCTTGAGTGTTTAGTTGTTGCCTTTTCTCTCATGAGCTGTCCATGTTTCTTGTACATTGATTATGAATCGTAGAGCTTTCATGATTAATTGATATTCAGATTTTTTTCATATATGCTTGCCTGATTGAATGAGAGCAATAAGCACATACTCTTGTTTTATTTGTTTTTGATAGATATATAAAGTTAATAGGTTATTTGTGAACAAAGAAAAGTGCATATTTTACGAATGATGATATTGTGAACATCTTTTTTTATTTTGCTGTCTGTTATGTTGTCCAAAAACATACACGTACAATAGATGATTTATGGGCGCCTCGTCAAAATGCTTATTATGTCCAGTTGCAACCCATTTGTGTATAAAACTGTTTGAGAGACAATTTCAAATTTTTTGTGTAGTCAGTGCTGCATGCAGAGTGCTTAGCTGGTGTTATAGCTGTAGACTTTTGGAGGGAGGGCTCTCTTTCATGTCCTTCGTGCATATAGGGCCATCTTTGATGTGGTAATAGTAACTTCTTAGGCGTTCCATACAAAAAAGTATTAATCCTGTTGTGTTCTGACTAGGGCAATTTGTAGGATGATAATAACACAAGACTATCATATTTTGGTCTAAGGAAGAATTTGGGGGGGTGTTGGGGGAAGGGGGTGAAAATAGTTTTGGATGGCTAGAACTTGAGATATAAATTATTTATTTGGCTGTAATGCTGCTGTCCTGTGATTTGAGATCTTACAATTCTACGATTTTTTGTATAGTTTCACTTGAGCATGTTTCCTGCCTAGAAGCTGTATATTTTCCTTAGGTTTGATAACAAAGTTCCTTGCTCTCACTCCCACACTAAAGAGAAAATAGTTATAGATAGCAATATCTTCTATGTGCTGCTGCCCTCCCCTTGGATAACAATATGTTCTATGTGCTGCTGCCCTCCCTTGCTGATTTGCAACTGTAGGAATGGTGCTTGGCAGTTCCTTTGTTTTAATGTGAATGTATATCTTCTCTTAAGAGTCATGCATCCTTGGTTGTGGTGCATTTACATTTTTATTTAAAGAAATAAATGTTTTGAATTTCAGGCCTTCTCGTTGGATTGACCTACGTTCACACCTTGAAAGCACATGCATCGGAGAAATATCACATCTGCACTTTTCCAGCTTGTGGCAAAGGATTCACAAGTGACCAAACTAGGAGCATATGTCAAGTCACATGAAAAGGTATGGTGCTAATGTGTTTTTTCATATCAGACTATTGGAGAATATTTTTGTAGAGCCTAGTTTGGCTTGGAAGACTATTTTAGTATGGCTTTTTCTAGATGTTCAGCTTGCATGTATGCTGTGCCAATCATATAGTTCTTTGTTCCAAGCCTATTGACCCCTCTTAATGCATTGATGTATTATAGTTCTTTTTCTTAGTCTAACCCTCCCATAAAGCATTGTTTAGTGCATAGCTATTTCCTTTAGCTAACAACACCCTAACCCTAAGTTGTAGATTTTTAATCAAATTTAGACATGCCTAAACCATGGCAAAATTTTTGGGACCAACCAGGCTTGGACATAGAAAGTCCAGAATTTTTTCATGGCTTGGACAATTGAAACTCTATAAACTTCCCACTTTTTAGACATGAAATTTTGGTTGAGTGTCTATGTCACGCCCAATGTGAGCAGTAACCAACGCCGCAATAAACAGGTTTGTCGAGCTTGCTCGTGCCTAAGAAGACGTCATCGCGCTTGCAATTGCCTTAGGGGCCTCGTGGCCTTACCTAGAGGTTGTTTAGGGGCTACGTCTACTTGGGACCATAAATATGAGTTTGTATCTTAATTAGATTAAGAAAAAAATTAGGCAAAAGCTCTTACCGTAGCTCTCAGCTCTCTCGCTCTCCTTTCCTTGCCCTGTGGGCACCGTCTTGCCCTTTGCCCTAGCACCACCGATAGTCGTGCGTTGCCCTTTGCCCTAGGCGTGCGCTGTTTTCTCTCGTCTTCCTCCTTCAGTCCACCCTTCTCATCGTATGTGTTACATCTGGTGTCACGAGTCCAAGAGGATCTGTAGATTGATTCCATGTCCACCATTGTTTCCTTTGAGAAGATCCTCGGGGTGTTCGCTAAGAACGTCCCCATGAAGTTTAACGACATCCACACCAAGATCGCTGATGTCTTCACTCGCATCAATGATTTCACTAATGTTGGGATCATAGATGAGATGACCGTAGAACCCACCCGCAGGAAGGAAGGAGCTTTTGTCGGTTAAGATCGAGGACACATTGCCATCCAATAAGTGAGTCCGAACGGATTGGTACATCCTTTTGGGGTTTATGGGGTCTAGGGTCCTAGGGGTTTGGGATTTGGGGTCCGGTTTTGGGGCCGGGGGTTCGGGGGTCGGGGCTCGGTTTTTGGGATTAGGGTTGGGGGTTTTAGGTTTGGGGTCTAGGTTTCGGGCTTTAGGGTTTAGGGTTTGGGGTTTGGAGTCCGTGGTCCGGGGGTTTAGGGGTTCGGGGTTTAGGGTTTGAGGTTTAGGGTTTGGGGGTTGGGGGTTTGGGGGTTTGGGGTCTATGGTCCTGTTTGGGGTTTGGGGTTTAGGTTTAGGGTCCGGTTTGGGGTTTAGGGTCCCGGGCGGGGGTTCGGGGTTTTAGGGGTTTAGGGTTTGGGGTCGGGGGTCTGGGGTGGGGGCCTCGGGCCTTGGGGTCCGGGGTCCGGGGTCCCGAGGTCCGGGGCTTAGGGTCGGGGTTCGGGGGGGGGGGGGGGGGGGGTCGAGGGTCCGGGGTCACGGGTCGAGGCTTAGGGTTTAGGGTTTTGGGTTCGGGGTTCGGGTTTAGGGTTTTTTGGTTTTAGGGTTCGAGGTTCGGGGTCCGGGGTTCCCGGGGTCCAGGCCTGGGTTCGGGTTTGGGTTTGGGGTTGGGGGTTTAGGGTTTTAGGGGTTTGGTGTTTGGGTTTTGGAGTTTGGGTTTTGGGGTTTAGGGTTGGGGGTTGGGGTTTTGGGGTTTGGGGTTGGGGTTCGAGTTTGGGGTTGGGTTTCGGGGGTTGGGTTCGGGGTTTGGGGTTTGGGGTTTGGGTTCGGGGCCCGGGGCCCGTGCCGGGCCGGGGGCCGGTGCCGGGTGTGTCGGGGTCGGGGTCGGGGGTCGGGGGGTTTTTTAGGGTTTAGGGTTTAGGGGTCGGGGTTTGGGGTTTGGGGTTTGGGGGTTGGGGTTGTTTAGGGTCGTTTAGGGTTTAGTGTTTTGGGTTTTTGGGTTTTTAGGGTTTTTGGGTTTTTTTAGGGTGTTTAGGGTTTAGGGTGTTAGGGGTTTAGGGTTTAGGGTTTTTGGGGTTTGGGGTTTGGGGGTTGGGGTTGGGGTTTGGGGGTTTGGGGGTTTGGGGTTTAGGGTTTGGGGTTTAGGTTTTAGGGTTGAGGGTCCGGGGGGTGGGGGGGGGGGGTGTGGGGTTCTGTGGTCTAGGTCTAGGGTCTAGGGTCTATGGGGTTTGGGGTTTGGGGTTTGCGGTTTGGGGTTTGGGGTTTGGGGTTTGGGGGCCGGGGCCGGGGGTGCCGGGGTCGGGGTCCGTGGTCCGGGGGTTTTGAGGTTTGGGGTTTAGGGTCCGGGGTGCGGGGTTCGGGGTTTGGGGTCACGGTCGGGATCGGGGGTCGGGGGGTTTTTAGGGTTTAGGGTTTTAGGGGTTAGAGTTTAGGGTTTGGGGGTTGGGGTTGGGGGTTTGGGGTTGTTTAGGGTTGTTTAGGTTTTAGTGTTTAGGGTTTTTGGGTTTTAGGGTTTTTGGGTTTTTAGGGTGTTTAGGGTTTAGGGTGTTAGGGTGTTTAGGGGTTAAGGGTTTAGGGGTTTGGGGTTTGGGTTTGGGGGTTTTGGGGTTTGGGGTTGGGAGTTGGGGTTGGGGTTTGTGTGTTTAGGGTTTGGGGTTTGGGTTTTGGGGGTTGGGGGTTTGTGGTTTGGGTTTTAGGGTTGAGGGTCCGGGGTTTGGGGTCGGGGTGGGGATCTGGGTCTAGGTCTAGGGTCTAGGGTCTAGGGTCTGGGGGTTTTTGGGTTTTGGGGTTTTGGGGGTTAGGGTTTGGGGTTTGGGGTTTGGGTTTGGGTTTGGGTTGGGGGGGGCGGGGCCGGGGCCGGGGCCGGGGGGGCCGGGTTCGGGGTTTGGGGTTCGGGTTTGGGGTTCGGGTTTGGGGTTAGGGTTTGGGAGGTTAGGGTTTGGGGGTTAGGGTTTTTGGGGTTGGGGGGGTTGGGGTTTGGGTTTGGGGTTGGGGGCTTTGGGTTAGGGGTTTTGGGTTAGGGGGGTGGGGGTCGGTCCGGGGTCCCGGGTCCCGGGGGGGCCGGGGGTTCGGGGTTCTGGGGGGGGCCGGGGCCGGGTCCGGGGGTTTTGGGGGGTCTGGGTCCTAGGGTGTGGGGTTTGGGGGTTGGGGTCCGGGGTCCGGGGGTCCGGGGTCCGGGTCCGGGGTTCGGGGGGGGGCCGGGGCGGGGTCGGGGTTGTTTAGTGTTTTTAGGGGGTTTTTCGGGTTGGGGTTTAGGGTTTGGGGATTGGGGGGGCTTGGGGGGGGGGGGGGGGGGGGGTTTTCGGGGGTGGGGGTTTGGGGTTTGGGGGTTTGGGGTTTTGGGGTTTTGGGGTTTGGGGTTTGGGGGTTTTCGGGGTTTTGGGTTAGGGGTTTGGGGGTTTGGGGTTTTGGGTTCGGGGTTTTGGGGGTTCGGGGTAGGGTTGTGGGTTGTGGGTTGTGGGTTTGGGGTTTGGGGTTTGGGGGTTTGGGTTTTAGGGTTGAGGGTCCGGGGTCCAGGGGTCCGGGGGTCTGGGGTCTATGGTCCGGGGTCTATGGTCTATGGTCTTTGGGGTTTGGGGTTTTGGGGTTCGAGGGTTTGGGGTTCGGGGGGTTCGGGGCCGGGGGCCGGGGTCCAGGCCGGGCCGGGTCCGGGGGTTTTGGGGTCCGGGGTCCGGGGTCCGGGTTCGGGGTTCGGGTTTAGGGTTTGGGGTTTAGGGGTTTGGGGTTTGGGTCGGGGTCCGGGGGCCCGGGGCCCGGGCCGGGGCCCGGGGCCGGGGACATAAACGGGAATGCCAAATATCATTAATCATGTCATTATTACAAACCACATTAACAGAATAAGAAGAATGAGTGCTCAAACTAGAAAGACGGAACAAACCGCCTGACTCATATGACTTTCCAACAAAGACACCAAATTTAGACAGGATCACTTTATTAGACTGAAACACTAATTTAAGATCCTGTCGTGACACTGAAACGAGGTTCCGGTTCATCGAGGGCACATAGAATACGCCCTTGAGCACGAGTGTCTTGCCTGAAGTCAATTTCAGACAGACCTGCCCTATGCCTCGAACAGCTGCCGGAACTCCATTTCCCATCAAGACTGGCCCGCTGCTGCATCCCTGAAATGAAGAGAACATAGACCGATCAGCACAAATATGAATCGTAGCACCAGAATCAATCCACCAGTCATCTGATGGACCTGCCATAAAGGCCTGAGGTGCATACCTTGAGGTGGAGTTAACCACCATGTTCCCTTCTTTGCGCTGAGGTGGAGGACCTTTTCCCTTTCTGTCACGGCACCTCCGGGCTGTATGCCCAGCAACACCACAGACATAGCAGACAAAGTCCTCCTTCTTCTTCTTCATCTTTTTGGGTTTTGGTTTATTCTGGTTCTGAGTTGGAGAGTTCTTCTTCTTCTGCTGCTGGGATCTTCCACCTCCGCCCTTCTCAACAAGGTGAGCTTGAACTTGCTGGGATGGCTTGTTACTGGCCCTTGCACGCACCTCCACATTTATAGCAGCAGACAGCTCAGAGAGAGTCATTTGCTTTTTCACGTGGCAGCGTGCGGTCACAAAGTCTCGCCAAGATGGCGGGAGCTTTGCCAGTACAACGTTCACTTGAAAGCTTTCTGGCAAGTTGCAATTATATTGGACTAAGTCCCTTACATAGAGCTGAAGCTCCTGTAACTGCTCCATGACAGACTTCCCCTCAGACATTTTATAGTTGAGGTAGCTTTCTGTAGTGAACGACTCATTGCCACTATCAGCTTCAGAGAATTCATTCTCGAGCTCATCCCAGAGTTCCTTAGCGGTGGTTTTACCAGAGTAGACATCAAACAAGCGGTTCGACAAGACGTTCAGCAGTCGAGACAAGCATGCCTGGTTGGCATCCTCCCACTTTGCCTTTTCCGCTTTCGCGGCGGCCTTCGCTGTAGAAATTTCAGATCTAGAAACAAGAGTGGAGTGGAGAAAATGGGCAAAGACCAGTAAAAATTGAAGAAAAAAAGATGATCAAGAAAAGAGGGAAAAAAGGGACTCGTCAGGGGGAAAGGTAGTAACCTTTACAATATTTAACTTCTTCTGTCCATCTCTTCATTCTCCACTGTTATGTTCTGTTTGTTGGTCCATTGTTGAAATTTGGAGGTATCTATCCAGGTAGATCATATGTTTGCTGAAATGTCCTGTCCAGCTATGAGGCACACAAAATGTATTTGTAGAGTATAATTTATAAAAGAAAAGAAGTATTGTACAAGTATTCTAAAAAACAGACACAACAAAAGCAGTGAAGCACTAAGGGGTGTGCCCACAAAAATCTACTGCTCTTCTCTACGCTTGTTGTCACATCCTGATACAACTACCAAGCACTAGACTTGTAAAAAAAGGCATCCAAGAAAGAGGACTAGGTTCCAAGTAGCAGAAGCTGAGTGGGACTGCATCAATCAACCCTCTAATCCTCTCATGAAGCTGGCCTTCCTTTCAATGTTTTGGCCTGCACATATAGACAAAAAGATAAAATCTGCTGCAGCAATATGTCTGTAGTAAAATAAGTGTAGTTTGATCTAGGGCAAGAGATGCATCTGTGAAGCATCTGGGCCCATGCAGGAACGCTGGTAGTGTCACCTTGTAGTCTGGTGGTCTTCCTTGCTGTATGAGTTGAAGCTGTTGGTGTTGGGAGCTTTGTGCCCTTCCAGCATGTGAACGAGTTATAGCTTGTTGTTTTGTGTTAAAAACAATTACACATGTAGAGTCAGTATCTGAAATACTAACTAAAGAATAAAAGTGAGTAGACAAGTATACATACCTGCTAAAGCACAAACAGTGTCAGCAACAAGAGCCACCTCAGCCTCCACCTCATGAAAGCATTAGTGTTCATCGCTGGAGTAGCAAGGATACCGCTAGCCTCTGAGGCAAACAATCTCAAGCTGAATGGTCCGGGGACCCCATACAACATCGAGAACTACTGCTATTCCAGACACAGAGAAAAGAAGACTCAGGTGCCTCAAATTCCAGCTATTTCAGCAATATGCACTACTACTACTACTACTACCACCAAACACCTCTACAGAAGAACCATCTGAGATAATTGGTTAAGGAAAACATGACTGACAATTTACAACAATGGCTAAAAGAGAATATAAAGCACAGAATGAAAATTTGGTGCCCTACCAAAACTAAAACATCATGATAGGTAAAAAGCTCAAGCCCCAGTTATAAATAACATTATCTGACATCTAAAATGAATAGGTAAACTAACGCTCCAAAGAAACAACACACGCACACGCGCACGCACACGCGCGCACACACACAAACTGAACCTACACAGCAAGAGAAACTGCAATAGAGGGCAGCTCCCTATGACTGGCCAAAACAACAAAAAACAGCAGGTCTGAAAACACCACTGCATCCTATTAGGTCAGGTAGCAAAAAATTCATTCAATATTACATTACAAAAACAAGAAATTGTATCAACTCTCTGCTATGAAAATACAACCACGATTTCCCAGTCCAAAAGACTAAAAAAGCTGAACTCAATTAACATGTATTCTATTGTTTTTGTGTCTCAGGATCGATGTAGGGCAAAATCAGCCATATCTATTCTTGCCATCAGCCATATCAAAAGAACAGATCAGAATCATATATCTATTGGAACAGAGAGCACATCACCCTCTTATTTAAGCATATAGGTAGCTAGTTAAGAAAAGCATGAGGACAAGAAGAGACTAAGAATCTAATTAAGTCTGAGTAAACCAGGAGGTAAGCTAACTTTATCTAATGCCTTAAATCAGGAACTAGAACCATCACTGAAAAAAGACACATTTACCTACACTTGTTTTCTGAATATATCAGTACTTACTACTAGGTGCAGAAAAATAACTTATTACAGTACCCAAACAAAAATATATACTACAGAGTACTTGTCAAACCTTTTCAACACATTGATCAACATACTGAACTTAGAAGTAACAGGTTTCACTATATCACAATTACACAGCTATGTGAAAGAAACTGAACCTACATAAATTGTTAGTTCTCCCAAGGAAGATGGATCGGAGCACAAACAGCATACGGAAAAGTTCGAATCAGCTATAGATCAGAACAGGCTCATTACACTGCTGCCAGAATCATAGTTGTCCCGACCATGCTCATCGCAGCTACTACGACACCAAAACTTTATTATTCCAACAAAAAGCATATAATAGTCATCACAGAGATTCTCCAATGCGAAACAGAACCACCCCATGTACTACCGCAACCCTGTCCCCCCTGCTCCTAGCTAGCTCCAAATCTTTTGGTCTGAATGAAAATCAAGCATTGGATATCGTTTTTTATCCTATAGCTGGTTAAGACTCACTTCCACATAGGTTCGTCGATCAATAAATCGCTGGGCTTACAAATGAGACTCAATTGCATATGCCAATATACTCCTCATTTCTATAGAAACCCCTACCAAATATGACACAACAAGGTTACTGCTCCCAATCAACATACACTTGCCAGTACAGATACCTGGTTAAAATTCAGAGTAAATAAACAGAGCAAATTAAATCTGCAAAGACGTTGCAAGAATAGTTTGTATTGACGATACACAACTCACAGATATCAAGCAAAACAAGGCTCTGCTAGTTCTCTATAACAAACACAGGAAACAGATCAGTGGCAGTAGCAACTACTGCTCTAACACACAAAAATGCAGGTCAAACAGCACTAAGATGCAAAAAGACCTTGTAAAAAAGTACAGGTGAATGTAGAACGTATCAACACCTGAGCAAAGCCTCCTGTTAACACCTGCAACTGCAAAAGCAAGGATCCTATAGCACCATACACCACAAAAAAAGCTCAGCGACCTAGAACCTGATGACAAGCATATATGCAGTCCCCCTGCATGTATGGTTTAATACTACTGAGGCAAAATTCAGAACTGATTGACATACAAAATTCAGAACTCTGAAGACAAAACAAGTGTTTTAGGCCAGACATGCAGGGGGAGCAAATATGGAAAATAAGACATGCAAGCCTCACCAATATAGTATCTGGGTTGTAACAATGCATAAACCCAAATTTTTTACCAGCCTAAAAGAAAGCATAAAAAGATTTTTTACCAATAGTATTGCCAAACAATCACTAGTACTGGCTGGATATGCTATATTTTGAGGCATACATCATTAGATAGAAATAGGACATTCCTAATATAGGGGAAAAAAAGTTAGACAGGTGTAAAGAAAAAAAGGTAATGTCAAGACAAATGCAAATAAATCATTGCGTCCCCAATCAGTTTAATCATTTCAGTGAACTAGAGAGTTATCAGAATAAAAGAATCACCAGTACTCATCCATTTTCAGATTAGTGATTGTTGACATAAAATGTGGCGCTTTGTGCCTCACACACAGCAAGCCAGAAAAGCGTGGCTTCAATCGGGTGCCCGGACGGTTTGGAGATCCGGAAGCGTGTCAGTCAATTTGACCTGAAAAACTGACAAGGAACAAAAGATTGTTAAATACAAAATCGGAACGTGCCGGATGAGACCAGACAGTTCCGTATATACGGCCCCTGAAGCCACTTACGACGACATACAGCTATAGAAGGTCGCCAATCATGCATATGATTCATTCGGCTAATATGAAGACAAAACACGTAAAACATTGATTGCCGAACGCCGCATGCATGAGAAGACATGTTTGAACAAGTGAAAGTCAACTACGAATTGAAGCATAACCAAGCTCGGCAATTCAGCCGACTCGGGGGTCCATGAAGAAGGAACATACAAGCTATCACGAGTAAACCAATCAAGAACTTGTATCTGCCGCCGATACCTAATCCTATCAAAGTCTAAACGTTTCTAACGTGCAAGAACCCACAACATGTAACAATCTAGATTGATTTAATTCGGCCACGTAAGCATATGATCTATTTATTATAGTAATAAAAGAATAAGAACGTTAGAGGATAAATAGATCTATAAAAGTAAAGAGCCGAAACCAACCAATCTAGATTGGGCATAAAAGCATTAAACACATGCAACACATGATAACTTAATGAATCTATTAGATCTTGCCTAGTCTAATAGAGCCAATAACTATCTTGCTTCGCTAAGCTATCAAGCGGGCGCCTTGCCGCACGGCCATCTAGTCGAGATAAACAAAGCATAAGCAAAGACCTCCCCGATCATCAAGCGGGCGCCTGCCGCACGGCCATCCAGTCGAGAGACGAACAAGACTACTTGCACCAAGATCTAAATCCACCGCATGATACTAGACATGATAGTAAGGTTGCCGGAACTTACGGAGGTCGACGGATCGATGGCTCCTCTCAAAGAACTCGACGACACGACAAAAGGACTCGAAAACTTGGCACGGGGCCGGTTGTATTGATTTGATTGTGAATAATCCTTTTACATGTGCCGTGTCCTCTATATTTATAGGGATGTCGGTCTTGGACGATACAGGAGGACGTTTCTCGTCCACGTACATGCAAGGAAGGTTCCTTTGCGTACAAGCTAAATATAGAACAAATCTTTATTCCCTAACTAATTCGGCCATGAAAGACATTCTTGCCTCGTACTAGTAGATACGTGTCCATATTTGCTTTCCATATCTTCATGCGTGAAAATCTTCCTTTGACCGACACCTCTTGAGCCTCCTCGCGTGTATATGTCATTTTGCTGAGTACGTATATGACACGTAGCCGGTCTTGTATTCAAACATGATATGTTTCCACGTTTCCCAATCCTGATGAGCATCATGTCTGTTCCAGATAAAAATATTCCTTCTTCGGCATATAGAAGATCAAACTGATTGACAATCTCTCCTGGACCTGCCTGCCTTGCACGTGATTTGTGACATCCAGCCAAGTATATGCGTATGCCTTCTATTTTTAGCAATGGACATGCCGATCGTTCACACACATGCAACGGGCTTCCTTCATAGCCGATCACCATTTGCCGATTCTGAGTCGAGTTTGCCGATTCTGAATCCGGTGACCACACACGCGTGTATATATTTTCTTTACTTGATCTCGCTAGCAGCCATCAGATGTCTTGCTTTACCAAAAATATTTTCTTGCCAATAGTACTTCTCGGCTTACCAAATTTTGGTGTCAACAGTGATTAAAAGCATCAGGTGCACGCATGCAGTAAAAATATAAAAAATTAAGAAAGAGAGGAGGGCACATGCACAAATAGCTACGGCAATCAGTAATCAGGAACCACCGAGAGAATACTAGGTTTCAGGACAAATACAAATGCACTTTAGTGACATCATATATATTTCAGCAGTCTACTCAACCAACTGTTGTCAGAACAAGACATGAAGAAAACCCTCCCTCTGCTTTGACTCACACAAATTAGTTAATATTTTCTAAAACAATTCCTGCTATTACTGACAAACACATTCACACTAAAACTGACAATGTAAAGAATAACATGCATTGACAGAAGGGTGATCATGACTGCATGAAACATGAAAAAGACAGCAAGGAGGTTGAAGAGACAAAGCAGACTATCACGATCTAAACCTGCCGTGCTAGCTGAAGCCTAAATTACAGAGTTCATGAAGAGCAGACTAAAAATATTCAAGTGACACAGTGACAACTTGTAATTAGTAGTAAGCTATGACAGCAAGAACAATTTTAAAAGGAGAAAGAAGACAAACTTGTGGTGGCATTTTAGATTAGTAGATTTGGTTAGATGGCAGTGGCAAACACAGAGGTAGACTATGTCACTTGAGTGGATAAGCAGTAGCATGTCAGCAAATGTATCTTGTGGGGAGCCCTGATGCTAGACGTAGTGGGTTTTAGTAATTCAGCAATGCACAGTGGCAAGCAGTTGACAGTGTTCAACGCCATCCATCATATCTGGTTTGCAGTTGCTAGCTGGAGCCAAAGATGTTCAGATAGAAGTCAGTAGTGCCACTGATGCAGCCCTTGCCCATAAGAGATTGTGCCGGAAGTTTAGTTAATGAAATGAGTGGCAAGTAGTTGTGCAAACACAGAGCTAGCTGAGAGCTCGCCATGCATATGCATGTTCAGAAATAGTGCAGAGACAAGACAACCACAATGGAGATCAAGCATCGAACCAGGTAGATCAAGCACTGAATTGGAACAAAGACGAACAGAGAAAGAGAGAGATGAAGCAGCCAAAGAGTTGGAGAACCTGTCCCCTCACATCGCTGACAGATCAACCGGCCTCGACGCGGCGCGTGGGTGGGTCCGTGACAACATGTCCCCTCACATCGGCTGTCGGCACCAATGTCACGCTCCTGCTCGCCGGGAACGAGGTGCTCGGCCCCATCGTGGTGCCCGGCCTCATCGCCGCGCTGCTCCCCGCCTTGCGCCAGCTCGCACAGGCCCTGCAGCTCGAGAACCTCCCCTCCGTCCGCATCACCACACCACAATACCTCGGCATCTTGGCCTCCACGGACGGGATCCCGTCACACGGGCGGTTCCTCCCGGGACTACACGAAGATCCTCTCCCCCATGCTCAAGTTCCACAACGACATCGGGTCGCTGTTCATGATGAACACGTACCCCTACTTCAGCTACACCGTGGCGACCCTCCACTGCTACACATGCCGCAAAACCTCACCATCTCCTCCATCGTGGCACACCAAATCCCCACGAAATCTCGAACAAACAAGCTGCAAAACAACCGAATCACGACGGGATGTGATGGGTCATACCTTCGTCACCACTCCCGGCGGGTGAATCGCGACCTCGCCGGCGAAATCGAGGCATCGCCGACGAAAAATCGCCCTTGGCCGCACGTCGCCCAGACACAGATGCGGTGGGAAAGACGAGATAAATTGCACACAGACAGGCGCGACTCCCGGAGTTCAAACAGGACATGCCGTGCCCCACGTGTCAGTGAACCAATCAATCACAAAGAGAGCGCCGACATGTGGACCCCACAAGACGGAGATATAGAGAACATAACAGCGACGGGAACGTTCCGAAGTCTGGACGGGTGGTACGTTTCCTGTTTGGTCTTAGCGGGTGCACTAAAATTGGCCTGGACCCGATAGGAAGACGGACCGGTAGCAACTAGGACAAAGCATGCGGACCGGGCGGCTTGGCTCAGTGAACGTCGCCTGAACTGAAGAAAGTTTCCAGGCAACTGAAGAATAGGAAAGGTGTAATTTTCAGATTATTGACTGTGGTATTCTTTTTAGGTGTGTCGATATATGGTTTCTAAATGTGTTTTTTATAAAAATTGAATGTCTTGCTTCTCATGATCTGAAAGTTTCTCAAATAGATGAACTCTAATTCAGTATGCTTATCTGAACTCCTGCTTCTCATGATCTGAATGTATCTCAAATTGAATGCCTATGTGTTCTCTTGTTCACAGATTGCAATATTAGCTTCTTAATGTATTTTCTGTTGTCATGTTTTGACCTTATTGGAATCTTCAAATTTCGCCTAACATTTCCTTGTTATTGCTTATTGGTTCTCGATAGAAATTTAGCCAGCTAGGATATGGCTGTTAGCTGGCAGCATGTGTTGCATAGTTGTGTTTGGTGGAACCTACAATTTACCATTATTGTAATCTGTTTAGATCGTATTGCCTGTAGTCGTACTTAAATTTACCAATATTACCAATTTACCAGTAGCGGTTAGTTAAAATCCTAATTCTTTGAAATAAGTAGCTAGGATTGCCAGATATAGTAATTAAAATTCTAATTCTTTGGAATAAGTAGCAAAGCTCACTGTCACATTCGACAACTCTGAAACCAAAGGAACTCTTTGTATTTGCTGCTGCAGAAGTAAACTGTCGGTACGATCCCTGTAGCTAGCTGGAGAATTTTCTTTGTTTTTCTCCTCTGTCATTTTGCTTTTGCTCTTGTTCTGTTGCTCTAAGCAGGTAGCTTGTATTCCATCCTAATCCAAGTCTAGCTACTCAGCGAGGTTGAGGGTGAGACTTCAGATACTAGTTACCGTTGTCTAGCTACATTCATCATGATAGGTCAATAAGTTGGAGTTTATTAATTCATTTCATCTATTATACATATATATACAGATGGTGCTTTTTGATAATGTCTTAAGTATAATATTACATGGCCTGCACTTGGTGTGCTTCCTTTCTTTCTAATTCTTTGTATAGTTATATGCTCTTTCATGGCTTTTCAGAATTTATCATCTATTTGTATGCTTTCTGATTAATTAATTCTCAACTTTGTGGCTGCTGGTAGCATCTGTGAGTTTGTATTATTGTTTAGTTGGGTAAGCAGCGAAGTTCAATATTTAAACACATGCAATAGTTCAATGATGCACAGCTCGGCTCTTTGTGTTCCACTATAAATGGAGGAGGTTCATACAAAATAAAAGAGAGTGAGCATAGTGATGGCCTTGTCCAGCTTTACAAGGTATAATATTTTTTTTTCATTTTGTGTACTTTGTTTAGTTTATTAGAAACTTAGTCCCTATCTGAAACCTGAACTGTTCTTGTTCTGATGCCTTGATCTATGTTTGCCATGAAACCTGACCTGTGCTATTTGTGCATGTGTGTTTGTTGTGTGTGTATGTGTCTGTGTCTGTGTCTGTGTGTGCGTGTGCGTGTGCGTGTGTGTTGTGTGTCTCTGTGTTTGTGTGTGCGCGCGCGTGTGCGTGTCTGTGTCTGTGTGTCTATGTGTGTTGTGTGTCTCTGTGTCTGTGTGCGTGTGTGTGTGCGCGCGTGCATGTGCGCGCGCGTGTGTGTTTTCCTTTCCATTAGCTGGCTACTGCTAGTATAAGGCAAGTTTGGCGTTTTTGCTGTGGCCTTGGGTGCAGTGGCGTTTTCAGAGCTGCTGTTTTTTTTTTTTTGGTTTTGGCCAGTCATAGGGTGCTATGCATGGCGATTTCTGTGCTGTGTCTACAAGGGTACGTTAGGTAGTATAAGGCTGTTGCTGTTCAAGGGTCTTTAGCAAAATATATTATTCGACTAACACACCTTGTCTTTCAATTTCTTGTGTTTTGTTCCACTTTGTATGAGGAGCTAATTGATCTAGGAAATTCTTCTCAGTTTTGTGTGTTTTGATCTTTCAGATTATTGGTCTACTTAACTTAGCATCCCTGTTGCATGTGTAGGCTTCCAGAGCTTTGTAGTCGTCTTTGCCTTTTTTTATATGGTTCTAGCAATTAGTGAGAACAAGATGGTACCTTAGTTTCTTGTTTTTCTGTAGTAATTGCAGTTTTCAGTGCTAGAAATTGCAATAGATGAAATGTGCAATCTTCTCACTATTTTTCTTTAATTTGTAATATATCTTTATTTTTCTATGTGTTCATCAGAAATCATCAATTATAAATCTTCCTATATCAAATCATGAAGAACAAGGATATAGCAATGCAGAGCAGATTCTTTTGCCCAAGGCTATAAAACTTCACAGAAGAAAGAAGAAAGACAAGACATGAGCAAGAGCGCTGGATTAATACCTTTGTCCTTGATCATCTTCTGTGCGGAACAAAACATTTTGTCAACCCTTGAAGTGTATAATGCAGGTGAAAAATAGGAAGGAAAACAATAGGAGCTGAATAAACCTTGAATCATGTAAGAACATAACTGATTGAGTTATATGCACCCACCAATTCACTTGAAAGCCTAAGCTGATAGGGAAAGGTGAGAAATTCACTTATACTCTTATCACTTCCCCTCACGTGCAGGCTCCCTCAGACCGCAAGTGGAATATTGGAGTGGGCGGCAATTTATTTAATAAATAGCGCTAGTTAGGATTCGAACTCGAGACCTCGCCCTGATACCATATTAGGCTACTATGCCCTAACCAGTTACAGCTAAAAACTTAAGCCAATGAAGAAAGAAAGACAATTCATTTATACTCCAACACAACCTATTCAATCCTGCCATACATAGGGCCTATTCGGCTTGTCTCAGTTTGGCTTGGCTTGGCTTAATTTCCTCTCACACAACACTATTCATTCTACCAGCCGAATACTATTTATTCTACCAGCCGAACAGCCAAGCCTTTATATCATCGTACAGACCGATGAAAAGGAGTATTGCTTGAGCTGAACTCTGAACCGTACTGCTTGTACACAGAACAGAGTCGATGACTCGATGGACGTCGTGCAAACCTCTGAACACTTTGCTCTCGAATCTTGAAAACATCTTTTTCTTTTTTTTTAAGTCCATCTTGCACACACCTGAAAATGGTCCAGACCACACTACCTTACTGCATAGAGCATCTCCAAGAGGTAGTCTAAAAGACATTGTAAAACAAAAAATAGCCTACGAAACAAAAAACTGGATTCCAACAGACGTGCTATCTAGTAAGCCAAATTTACCCGGCGGCTAATCCACAAAATACGGAGGGTAAATTTAGCCTACCGTAGGCACGAAAGCTATTTTACATGATCTGTTGGTTTGCCCCACATTTTTAAGAGGAAAGTTATTTTTCATACTAAGCTAAATCTCTATTTTAACTATTTTTTTTTTTGGCATAGCTCTTGGAGATGCCATAAGCGCACGACCCCAGGCCCAACACCAAATGTAGAACAGTCACGTTTCACATACGCTGCACCTCAAACGTTTGCTGTCGCCATCTATGCAGTCTGAAAAACATGAATTGTAATAAGGAAAAAAAAAAAAAGAAAGAGATGAACAGCACTAGAAAACTTTTGTTTTGTTATAGAAAGTTGATTGTAAACACATACCTTTATGGTAGCTTCAACCTTCACCGTCTATCCTTTAGAGGTGTATCCGTCGGCAGTCTCTGCATCTGTTGCAGACGAAACAGATGATATACGGATGGAGCAAGGAAGGAAAAAATGGCAACCCAACTGAGAAGAGAGAGACAGCAAGGCAGCACGCACCTTGGGATACCCAAGAGCAGTGGGTTGATATTGGTGTCGATGTAGCGAGGGTCCCTCGTGTACGAGACTCTGAACTTATCGCTCTCATCAAAGGCCTCCACGCGTGGGATGTGGCGGAACATGTCCCACTCCGGGGTGTTGTTTCCCAGCGCCATGGAGCAGAGCAGCGGGAGCCCGCAGCTCAGCGTTAGATGCGCGAGGTCGAGGTCGACAAGGTAGGCCGGGAGCCTCGCCAGGCTCCCGCGGCCGCCGCGAAGGAACAGGCGCCGGAGCTTGGGGACGCCGCGCAGCACCTTCAGCTCCGGGCTGCAGCTGACCACGAGCCTCTGCAGGCTTGGGAGGTTGTCGATCACCTTCAGCTCGTGGCAGCACGACACATCAAGCTCGACGACGGAAGGCAGATTCACCAGGAAGACGAGGCGATGCACCTCGTGGAGGGTCAGTGTCTTGAGAGCCCTCGCGTGGAAGGCGAGGCCGGACGGGAGGCGCGTCAGCCTGCAGGTGTGGAGCACGAGCTCCTCAAGAACAGGCATGGCTTCGACCTGGTCTTTCCACTCCCACGTTTCCCACCCCACCAGCCGGTCCATGACCAATTTCTTCAGTGTCGGGAACGCGCCCAGTGCCCCCCGGGACGGACAATCGCAGCAGCTCAGGAATTCACTCCCGACGTGCTTGATTCTTGGAGCCCGATGCACCTCTACCGTCTCCAAACAGGGGAGCTGGCACAAACCATCCGGCAGCTGCGAACAAAAGGGAAGATCTTGCAGCAACAAGAACTTGAGTTGCACAAGGGTTATCTCTGCTCCTTTTGACATCATCCAATTCGGGAGTCGATGCCCAAAGTAGCTCACGATTGTCAAATAGTTTATGCAGGACGGAGGACACAGCTCATTGAAGACATCCTCGATACGCCGTCGCTCCTCTCCTCTTCTTGGTGTTCTGCCGCAGGCCAACATCAAATGCCGAAGACGCGTCTTGCTGCGTAGACTGGCCTGCGTCGCCAAGGAGCTGGGATGCACATTCTTCAGACCCCTTAACTCAAGTTTCCTTAGCTCAGAAAGTGGACCAAGCTCTTCCAGACTGCACCAGCTATCTGGATCGCCATCCACGTGTACTGGAAAACCAGATAGTATCCTCAGGTTTGTCAGCGCGGCGAATCCCCTCGGCACACTGTTTATACTTGTCCCGAGGAGGCTAAGGTACCTCAGCTGCTTTAGTTTTACAATTCCACTAGGAAGTTGTGTCATTTTAACACAATCAA
This sequence comes from Chrysopogon serrulatus, assembly GCA_015844335.1. Taxonomy (NCBI): domain Eukaryota; kingdom Viridiplantae; phylum Streptophyta; class Magnoliopsida; order Poales; family Poaceae; genus Chrysopogon; species Chrysopogon serrulatus. Next base: position 207,852 of record JADLZL010003512.1, on the reverse strand, counting down.
AGAGGGAGATGTGCTGCAAAAACCTCATTTCACCTATGTTGTCCGGCAATCTAGATGTTTCAGGGCTTGTTATGCTCAAGTACCTCAGGTGCTTGAGCTGGCTCAGAGTGTCTGCCAACGGATTTAAATCCTCACCTTCTATGATTAATGTGCGTAGACTTGAGAAGCTACGTAATGAATCACGGGGATTAAACTTGATTGGGCAAGATGATATCAGTGTTCTCAGCGACTTTAGTGACCTTTGCCGTTGTAAAGCACTCCACTCCACTGCACCCGATCCTGCCTTGGCTCTGATGGACAACACACGAAATTGTTGTGAACAAAGTCTGCTATCAATATTGCTCCCCCACTCGTCAGCTACAAGTGCTTCATCCCTTGCTATATATAGACAAAACGAGCGGACAACATCATGCATCTTGCAGTGCTGTCTGCCCGACTCTTCATTTGGTTCCACAAGGTTTCTCATTGTCAACTCCTTGATATATTCTGCTCCGGTTTCTTCTAAATTATCAGAGCTCTCCACCAATCCTTCGCTGATCCACATTTGGACCAGTGGATCTTGACAACGAATGGGGAAAAACGAGCAGTAAAGCAAGCATTGCTTCAAATGAGGACGCAGGTCATCATAACTTAAGTATATAGCGTGGTTTAATTCATCAGGCATTCCGTCAACCGACCATGCAGGATTATTCAAGACCCTCTCCCATTCAACTATGCTCATATCCCTCTGCCGCAAGAGTCCACCTATTACTTTAATAGCAAGAGGTAAACCTCCACACCTCCCTAGAATCTCAAGTCCAATGTGTTTCAATGTTTCAATTTTCAGCATACCTCTCTCAGTAGCTACGATCTGTAGGAAGTTTAAGATGCTAAACGTTATTGGCTGACATTTCATTATTGAACTCCCAAGATAAGATTCAAGCACATATCTCATGTCGAGAATGGATTATTGAAGGTAATCTTAGGTCTGTAACGTTCGTAAAGCAAATGACACTTTCACACGAAAGCAAACGAAAGAGGAGCATTGGCATGTTTCTAAGAGGATGTCCTAATTAAAATGACCAGAGTATACCGACATGAAACATTTGTGTGGCATGCATGGTGATAAAACTAAACTAGTAAGAAAACATCTTTTAACCACTTGCCTGCCAAGTGCCAACAATATGCCATTAGCAATCAAATCAAAAGCATTAGAATTACTTACGCGCTGTTCGGTAATTCCAATACCAACCCACATAAAACTTCAAAGTAAATCAAATATTTGCTATGATTGTACAAAATACTAGTAGCAGTAGCATACTGATTAACAAAAGAAATTGATCTGATTGAGGGCTTAAAATTGTAGCGTGTGATTGAAGAATGAAGATAAGAAAAATAGCAGTACCTGCTTTTTGAGCAAAGACCAGGCGTCTTGCGGCCCTAAGAAGTCGATACGATGAAGGTACCGAGCATTCATGGCTTGGGCGACATCATCATGTCTTGTCGTGACAAGGACTCGGCTTCCCCGAGCGGCATAACTGAATGGCGCCTTGAGCAACTTGTTCCACTCTGCCGCCCTCCACATGTCATCTAGGACAAGAAATATTTTCTTGTCCCTGATGAGGTTCACGAGGGTAGGCTCAAGTAAAGAATTCGAAGTCACATGATGAGAATGGCAACAAGAATGTTGGTGGTCTTCCCTTGCCTGGTCAATGGCCACTATCAGCAACTCAGTTTCAGTGACATTCTGAGTGACACTCAACCATATCCTCTTACGGAACTTGTCACCGATGGTTTGATGATTGTAAATGTTCCTGGCCAGTGAGGTCTTGCCGATTCCTCCAATGCCAGCTATGGCGACCACTATCATGGTATCACCCTCTGCACGGCTAGCTTCCCCTTCCTTTGTCAGCATATCCACTAGGGTTATTGTATCCTCTTCGATCTTCGTCCCAACCAAGCTGCCGCGCTCCATCACGGGCGACGTTTTACCGCCAGCGATGGCGGCCGCAGGAGCATGAGGACGGACTTCCTCCCTCGAAACCTGAATCTCACCCGCCGTCCTGATGAAGCCGTAGTTCTGGCTGCTCTTGCAGATGCTATCAAGCCTCTGATTGAGCTTCTTAATACGCTTGCCGATGTCATGGGCGACGAACGGATTCCTCATACAAAACAGTATGCTATTGAAGCCGCTGGGGTCCGACTCCCTCCGCTCCTTGGCCTTGAGCTGGCAGAGGTCAAGAATATCAGTTGCTTCGTACATGGCGTCCTTGAGCAAGCCTACCCAACGCCGGACAGACTTGTTACTGTCAGTGATGCGTTTCCTGTCAGCATCAGCTAGCACGTCCTTGAGCTCGAGCAGCTTCTCCTCCAGTTGGCCGATCTCACGGGACACCCCCAGAAGCATGGACACTTCTTCTTTCGCCATCTCCGTCAGCATGTGTTTCACAGAGGATGCCAGAGCACCCAGGACAAGCGCCATGTCACCTGTTTGTACAGAAAGATAGCGTGTTCTTTGAATTTATGCCATGATGATCAAGAGATGTGCATAAGTTACTTGAAGTGGTTAGTTACCTCAATACGGTTATCTTCTCCTTGGGCACACTTCTTGCAAGGAAGACTGGTTCAAGAGTATATACACGCACAGTGCTTACGGCACTATACACATCCCTGATTCCACACCGTCAAACATTCTCAACCACTCCAGCTCCTGTGTGTGCGTCCAATCTTTTCGGAGGATTCAAACGGGAAAAGGGACCAAAGTCAGCAAAAGAAAATGTAAACATGATCCAAAAGAAGAGACAGAGAAGAAGAGACAGAGCGGTGCAATAATACCACGCTCGGCTTCTCGGCGTCGGAAGCGCTGGACCTGCAATACTTCTCCAGCCCGGAATAACCGTCGGCAGTCAAACTAAACCCGGAGAAGAGGAACGGAGCAGAACAAGGAGGAGGAGGAAGAGGAAAAGAAGTCCCAAAAACCAAGACCACAATCCATCCTGGTGGCGCGTCTCCTATCTATAGGGACGTGGTGGCGGCACGGGGACTGCATTCTACAGCGTCTCCTATAGGGACGTGGTACCACACCAGCAAGAGCTGGAAAGGGAGTTCTTAAAAATAATAATATTATTTTAATAGAAAATTGCAGATCTAGAGTACGTTTTCAAAAAAAAAAAACGTAAAAATAGATGATTGGACACTGACCAATTCACTCTCTGATGCTGGCATGGCTCGGTAGCGACTTGTAACCTGTCGGGTCAAAATGCATGGCAAGGCCTATTTGTCTTTTTTCCCCCCTTTTTTCCTCATCTGTCAGCTAATCTGTTACTCGGTCCATTTATCTTAGAGTCCCGGGTTCTCAATGCAAAAACAAGCCAAGAATGAAAAGACCAAAATACCCCTAATAATTACTCCGCCGAACAACGCCCAGTCACGGCTGGTGCCACCCACCATGCCCCATACTGGCGCATAAAACGTGTAATTAACTCGCGCCAACAATACCCCCATGCTTAGATCTTGTTCGTCCTCGAGCAAGTTAAATAAGAATCACCAGTGCTGCCGATGTTATCATGAGCATCTTCAAGGGAATTGGCATATAGACTTGGCAATTGTGGTTATTTGCAAACTCCCAAAACAAAATGCCAATAATAAAAGTAGGCCATCTCCAAAGGAATTGCCATTTTGACTTGTCATTTACCCAACTTGTGGACCAGGCTGTTTGCTGGCGCGGGAGCGCGTCGACGAGGACGATGACGCGCCCGCAGCTTGCCGCCAAGCGCTCGGCACCGGTTGGTCGCCCCAAGCGCCCCCAGGGCGCGTCGTCGAGGTCGAGGTTGTGCAGGCACGCGTCACCGCCACTAGTACACAAATGATTTCTCTTGACACTAGTGTTTTATTTTTACCTGGCGGTTTCACTTTAGAACGGCTGTAAAAATCGACCCCTATTTACAGGCGGTTCTCTTAAGGAACCGCCCGAGAAATACGATTTCTATCGGGCGGATCTCTTAAGGAACCGCCAAGTAGAAATCGACTATTTCTACCGGGCGGATTTATGAAGGAACCGCTAGTAGAAATCGATTTCTTGGCGGTTCCTTAAGAGATCCGCCAAGTAGAAATAGTTTCAAATTAATTTTTTGAGTTTTTCAAACTTCCTCGGATGGAGAAACTCCAAAAATAAAAGTTGTAGATCTCGAAAAGTTATAAAACTTTGTAGTTGACAACTTTTTCATTTGAAATTATCTCAGCCAAGAAAACTATGAATGAAATTTTCAAATTTGAAATCCAAATTTTGCAAATGAGCTCGGATGGAGAAAAGCTCTATATGAAAGTTGTAGATCTTGAAAAGTTATGAAACTTTGTAGTTGAATATTTTTTCATTTGAATTCATTTGGACCATCAAATATTCAATTTTCTATCGGGTTTGTATAGTATGTGGGGAACAAAAATGAGATATAGTCACGAGTGAGTGTGTGTGGTGCAAGCAGGTAGGGAGGCTACGCCATGAGGGGGAGGTTGCGGGTTCAAATCCCACCGGCCGCGTAGAACGCGATTTTTACGCGAAAAAATGCGCGACTTGCGACTTGCGACGAGATTCGCGGGCGGGTGCCTCCCGGTTCGAAAAAAATATTTTTTACCTTTTAAAAATATTTTTTGCAATTTTTCTCGCGTTTTACGGGCAGCGATTTCTACAAAGCGGTTCCTTAGAACCGCTGTAGAAATCGATTTCTGGGCGGTTCTCAAACAACCGTCAGTAGAAATGACCGATTTCTTACGGCCTGCAGTATCAAGGTTCCCAAAAACACCAAGTAGAAATGCGTTTGGAACCGCCCCGGTACTAATGTTTTTCGTACTAGTGCACCGCCGCATGCCGCCGGGTGGCCACGGCAACGACGACGACGAAGGAGGCGGAGGGGATGGATGCCGCCGCCGGGGTGGTGGTCTTTACCCCGCGTCTGTAGGGAGGTTGCTCGTGGGGCGCGGACTTTAGGCGGGCGCTCCCGCGACAAATGCGCCGCGTGTCTCGCGCCCGTCGCCATGGGCGGCGACAACAGCCGGCCCCGCCCGTCTTGACTAACCTCGAGCTCGGCATCGTGGTCTACAAGATGGAGCGCGCCCACGACCGCCGGAACAACGTCGACCAGCGCGGTGAAGGATTTTTCCGCGATAGTTGCGGCGGATCGGGAATTGCAAAGCCTTTCGACGGGTTGGCAATTTTGCCAAGTCTCCTCCCTCAAATGCAAACTTGCCCAAAATGCAAACCTCAATTGCAAAACCATTGGATATTACTTTTTACGATTTTTTTGCAAATTAGCAAATGCCAAGTCTAAATGCAAAGCCCTTGGAGATGCTCAATGATTCAAACAAAAATAATTCGGGCCCTTTGAAGTGGAGTTTTCCAATTTAAATGGGCCAAAGGATTTCCTCGTACTTAAATGGCAATAGAGCATAATCTCCTTTCATCTATGAGCATTTGAGTTTTTTTAATAAATAAAGCATGAGCAGAAACAACTATAAAACAGACGATCAAGTCAACACGTACTCAACTCTCTTGGCACTCAACCTACTTATTCTAAATAAAACACTCAACTCACACTTTGAGTGGAGGCTTAGAAGAGGAGCTTGGTGAGTAAACCAAGGTAAAATATGATTAATCACATAGCATGTTGTAAAGTCAAGCAATCATTCTTATTGGTTTTACTGAGACTTTTCAAAAAGGTAGTTGGAAATAAAATTACATAATGACCTTAGACACTCGAATCCACCGCGGAGAGTTGAACGGTGGAATAGAAACTCGGTTTTATGTAACCTTGGGTCACATGTCAGCCTTGCTTATCGGGCAAAAGCATATGGTAGCAGTTTTCGTGCCCATTTTAACTTCACCTGTTGTTAGGTACTCCCTCTGTCCCATATTATAAGTCTATCTACACCTATCTACTTTTCTTAAATTATAAGTCCATCTCACTTCCTTTCTCTATTTGCAATACATCTCTATCTCTATTTCTCTCCTTCTCGTTTTCTGTGCACCCATATTTTTCACTTCTCCTTACTCCCTCCAGTTCCATAATACAGGTCATTTAGGACAAGATTTGGGTTAAACATTGGGAATATAAATCTTGAATAACTTTTAAATTGTTGAGTTTAAAATTGTGAAAACCATATGAATAGATTTGTCCTTAAAAGTACTTTCATAAAAGTATAAATATATCACTTTGCAATAAATATTTTCTTAAAAAATAAAGAATCAAAGTTATGCTTTGCAGATCGTGTCACTGTTCTAAACGACCTATATTGTGGAACTAGAGGGAGTACTCTCTACTCCATCCGTCCCATATTAGTTGTCGTTTTAGACCTAGACACGGGGATTAAGGAGAAGAGAATAAGGTAGGTGCGCAGTAAACGAGGAGGAGAGAGATAGAGATAGAGGTGTATTGGGAAGGGAAAAAAAAAAGTGTATTGGAGTATGAGGATGACAAGTAAATTGGAAAAACTGAATGAGTAAAGGATAATAAGTAATATAGAATGGAGAGAGTATATCGGAGCTCAAAACACCTTATTCGTAGGGACGAGGGGAGTACTACAAGGTCTTCCCCGTCCCCTCGCTTGTGCGCGTGGGCACAATTCACCACAATCCGCGCTTATTGAGTACTCCCTCCGTTCCAAAAAACATGCAACTATGGGTTGCGTGCGAAAAAAAGTAGTTCACGTTTGACCAAGTTTCTAACAAATAGTATTCGTATTTTTAGTTTCAAATTAATTTATTATGAAAATACATTTCATAATTAATCTAATGATGTTTATTTGATATTATAAAATTTTATAGTTTTTTATTTATAATTAGTTAAACTTGATACACTAAAACATGCTTCTTGTGCTAGAATTGCATGTTTTTCGGAACGGAGGGAGTACTAATCTGCCCGCGGGCATGCGGGTACTGTGCCCGTCACCATCGGTGGTCGGCAAAACGTACAAGACATTCAAAGCGGGTGGGGCTGGAACATGCATCATGGCGAGTACAAGGCGCAGTTTGTCAATGAGCATTCAAGACAGTGGGACCCGCGCTTATCTAGTGTTCCAAATGCCCACGCGTGCTCGGAGAAAACGGGAGCTTTTGAATAGTTCAAAATACCCGTAATTAACTACAGTACTTTCTTCCCCTAATCTAGCTTATAGCCTGCTGAAAGCCTGCAACACGCCACGAGCCATCCGCCCCACCCTTGCTTTGCCGCCCTGGCTGGGCAGCTTGCTGCAGCCGTCGTCGGTCAGGACTGCCCAGACAGCTCGTCAGCTCCCATTGGATGCCGCTGCCACCTTCGTCTGTGCCTCCTCGAGCAGCTCGCCGAAACTGCCGTGGTGGAGCCTACGTCGTTGAGTGGGGATTAGCATGACCCACGTCGTTGGCTCACAAGTCTTCGCCGGCGTTGTTACTTTCAGTCTCATCAGTCGTGCTAGTTCACACGGCGTTGTTAGATTCTCGGTCATCAGTCATGCTAGTTCACACTACTGCAGAAAAGCAAATTACAGATGGGGCTCCGAGAAACGAATTACAGATGGAGCTCCAGAAACATAACATCATAGATGGAAAAGAGCCCTATCTGTCCTGGAGTACTGCAGTGTGACGTGGAATCATCGGAGACGGAAAATACCAATCTCGGATACTCCCTCCGTAGCATATTACATTGCTGCCGAGTGCCTACCTCGCTCCTTGCCGAGTGTTTTTTTCCACGCGCACTTGACAAAGAGCCTCTTTGCCTAGTGCAAAAAAAAAAACACTCGGCAAAGAAAAACACTGGGCAAAAAAGCTCTTTGCCGAATGTATTTTTTTGGGCACTAGGCAAAAATTTTCTCTGCCGAGTGTATTTTTTTTTTTTGCCGAGTGTATTTTTTTAACACTCGGTAAAGAATATCTTTTGCCGAGTGTCTTGCCTTGCACTCGGCAAAGATTTATCTTTGCCGAGTGTTTTTGTTTGGCACTCGGCAAACAAATTTTTTTTTTTCAACTTCTAACCTCGAAACTTTTTCTACTCTCCATATACAACATGCGTATTACTTCATGTTCAAATTTGGTACATTTTTTAATTTGTTTGCTATATTTAACTAATGATTTGCATTTCAAGCAATTTTTTGAATTAAGTCAAATTTGAACTGCAAGTGAGTCAAATATTAGAATAAAACGAGTAGAAAAATAATATTCATTTTATTTAGCCCAATTTGAGGCCTTAGCCATGAAGTGAAAAGAAATTTCGAACATCTTGTCCAGAAACACGACCACCTAACGTGTGTCCTTATGATTTTTAAATTCTTAAAAAAACAAACGAAGTCTAAAAATTATGAAATTTGTCATGATATGATGGTAGCATATGTGGACTCTGTGTTAAAAAATGAGAAAGATTCGCATATTTTGACATGTATGATGTTTACAAACCGAAGCATCGGAGAGAAAGATTCATAACGTTGAAAAGGATTGAATAAGATTTGGAGTCAAATTGACGGTCGAATTGTTGTTTAACTACAAAACATTTTGTATAAGGAATAGAGAATATAGATTGCTTCATGTGAAATTTTAGTAATTTTTTGGAACCCATTTGATAATTTTAATGTATTAAGAGCAATTATAGAATTTTAATTGACATAAATTGAATTTGAATAATAACTGTATAAAATAATGAAATTATATGAGTAGAAAAATCAAATACATATTTTTGAATGAATTTGACAAGGTATTGTTCAGTTAATTGATATAAATTTACAAGAACATTATAGAAAAGAAAGAAAAATAAAAAAAATAATGTGCTGAGTGTATTTTTTTTTGGCTCGGCGAACCCATCGATCCGACCCATTTCCTCATGCCCGTCGCCATACATAAATCGCCCACTTCCCTCTTTACCCTAACCTCCTCACAACTCTCCCTCCCTCACGCCGCCCGCCTGCCCCCCCCCTCCCCTCACGCCCGCTCTCGCCCCTTCTTCTTCCCATTTGCCGGCGCCGCCTTCCTCCTCCCCAGCGGCGCCGCCCCTCCTCCCTAGATCCGACGCCCCCCCCTCCTCCTCACAGCCGGGCGCTGCCCCCTCCAACCAGGATCCAGCGCCGCCCCTTCTCCCCAGAACGGGCGCTGCCCCTCCCTTGGATCCGTCGCCCCGCCTCCCTCGCGGCCGCGCCTCCCCCCTCCCTTGGATCCGGCGCCACCCCTCCTCCTCGGATCTCGATCTTTGCTCCCTCCTCCCCGGATTCGACGCCGCCCCTTCTCCCCCGCAGTGGCGCCGCCCCCCTCCTCCCCGGATCCGACAGCTGTCCTACCTCCTAGCAGCCGGTGCCGCCACCTCCTCCCCGGTCCGGCTCCGCCCCTTCTCCCGCAGCCGCCCGCCGCCTTCTCCCGGATCCGTCCCCCTCCTCCCCGCCCGGCCAGCGGATGGCGGCTACGACGACAAATGCTGGGTGGTGGCGGCCCCTCCCCATCTCTCCCCCCCACTCGGCAAAGGCTGGATCCGGGTGGCGGCGGTGGCGCGTGGAGGCCGAGGGCAGCGGCGGCGGGTTAGGGGCTGCCAAACCCTAACCCGGCCTGTTTTTTTTTTATTTTTATTTTTTCTTTTCTTTTATTTTTTTTGTTAATTGAAAAAAATATTGCTGAGTGCTGAAATGGGCACACGGCAATCCTTTGCCGAGTGCGCGACAAACCGCACTCGGCAAAGAGCTTTTCACCGACACACTGTCTGCCGAGTGCGCTTCACCGGCGGTTACTCTCGGCATACTATATGCCGAGTGTATATAGGGGTTTGCCGAGTGACCTGGGCACTCCGCAAACCAGCTGTGTCCCGTAGTGTTACTTGTTATCCTCTATCCATCCAGCTTTTCCAATTTATTTACCATCCTCGCATCCCAATACAATCATAACAACAAACTTCCACACTACACCTCATTTAATATTCTCACTTTCCACTCACTCTCTCTCTTTCCCCATTCAGCCATTCGTCCAACCTTATCCGCACGGACAGGGGGCAGCCACGCCCCGACCGACCGGCGATCCATTAACCCCGGCCACCGACCGCCCTACATCCGTGTCTTCACTTGCCCGACACCCCTGCCGCCACCCGCACAATGACCCTACCGCCGTCCGTCTTGTCCGCCCCACGCCCTGCACGGCTGCCGGAAGAAGGAGGCTGTGACATCCCAATTTCACACAGGAAACCGAGACGTCGCCAGGACCTCCATTGGGGAGCTTATGACGAGCATAAGCAACAGTACACATAAAAACGACCACAGAAAAAGTAAAATAGTACAAATTAGTTATTCTATTTTTTAGGCCACAGAGGTATGTGATATTCTGGTTTGAAAACAAAGTTTAAAACACGACAAAGACAGCGGAAGAATAAACTCCCGATCGGAAGCATCGTCATACCTAAGATCATGATTGCCCTCATCACGATCTCTTCCTCGTGACCTGAGGACGTCGATGCCTGAATCTGATTCCTACTCGGATCATGGTCACCACCAAGAGCTTGCTCTGCAAAACAACTTAGAGGCAAAGCCTGAGCAACTAATACTCAGCAAGACATACCCGTCAACATGGTCATCTAATGACTGATGCCTAGTATGCAAAGGCTGACACAGTTCAGGGATAATTGCAGAAAGACACGCTTAATTATATTAATCAGATTTTTACACTTTCCAATTTAAAAGAGTGGAAGCATAAATATAAATTTAGTGTCACTATCTAGAGCAATACATTTGCAATACAATTTAGCAGTATCAACACTTATATTCAACAAATTCACTTGATTACTAGGGTGACTGCAAATCACAAGTGGTACTCATTACTGCGAGGGACAGCGGTTATAACCGATTTATATCCAGCTGGAGAAACGCAAATGCACGACATACGCGCCAAAAGACCACGTATGGCGTAGAGTCATCCGCAAATCCTCTCCCAGATGCACGTCGCTCCATGCGATGCCCTCGCCGGAGTATCCATGGAATACGCCCGTACATCCTCCCATCCTACTCATTCCCAACGCCCACCAGTCATTCCCATCCTAAAAGAGAGGCTGATCGCATCCGACACTACAACACACTAGTTACGTAGGTTTACCAACTTCCCATATAGAAGGTATGCATTTGGTACTGTTTGAACTTGATCCTCAGGGCCACCTCACCCGTCCTTACATGAAGACTACGATGCACAAGACCTCCATGTCTTGCCATCCAAACTCTTGCTATATCGATATCCATTTCATTCTCCCAAGAATCCTAGAACTAGTGAAATTTCCCACAAGATCCTATAACGCGCGAGAAGTGTTCCGCACTCCTCGACTTCTACCGATGCCTAGCAAAATCCTAACCATCGCTTATTCTATTCGATAAGCTGTAGACCTACCCATAACTGTAGGGTCAAGGTTTATCTAAATGCAGCTAAGTTTCCAAATCAACTCCTGAACTTAATACACAATACATGACACTATAGTACTTGAGATAAAATAAAACTTTTGAAATCATAGGAGTGCACTGGGGCTTGCCTTGGTCCAAAGAAATGTTAGCTCTTTACTTCTCGAAGAGTTAGTGCCGACTGCAGCTGGCTCTTCGTCGATCTCCTCAAACTCGATATTTCCTATTATCGAATGCAATGCAATCTCAAAGAAGGTTCTTGGAACTTTTCTTAATAAATAACTAATATGGTATGATGATCATATATGAATGCACGATTGTGCACCATTTAAAATCCTAGGTGATGTGGTGAGAATCAGAAGCAAATAAGTTAATTAATTCACTACTAGTTGCAATCTAAAACTATTAAGAACCTTTCCTATCATTTATCAATTTTATCTAAGTATAAACACTTAAGTACATATTGTGGAAATCCTAATTTCAGAAATTACATAAAGAGTTGTTTTAGTAAAAATCCCAGTGGCAATCATTCTTATTGGTTTTACTGAGACTTTTCAAAAAGGTAGTTGGAAATAAAATTACATAATGACCTTAGACACTTTCGAATCCACCACGGAGAGTTGACCGGTGGAATAGAAACTCGGTTTTATGTAACCTTGGGTCACAATGTAGCCTTGCTTATCGGGCAAAAGCATACGGTAGTAGTTTTCGTGCCCATTTTAACTTCACCTATTGTTAGGTACTCCCTCTGTCCCATATTATAAGTCCATCTACACCTATCTACTTTTCCCAAATTATAAGTCCATCTCACTTCCTTTCTCTATTTCCAATGCATCTCTATCTCTATTTCTCTCATTCTCGTTTTTTGTGCACCTATATTTTTCACTTCTCCTTAGGCCAGTCTCTATGGCCCTTTTATTTTACAATAAATATGTGCCATGTCACCAAACTGGGTGATGTGGCAAAGAATTAATGAAGAGAGAAGAAAGATTCCTTTTATCTGGATGAAAGGCTCCTGACTCTCTTTCTAAAACTATGAAAGGACTATGAAATGCCATTGAGACCACATCTTTTCGTATGCACAATCTTCTTATCTTCTGATTGGCTAATAGGTGTGTAATTTAATAAGTGTGTCATGCATATGAAGCTGTGAAATGAAAGAACCCACTGAGACTACCCCTTTCATATCACAATTTCATTCTGCAAAAGTGACGTGGTACTTTAGAAAACAATGAAATAAAAGATTCTATTGAGACTCCTTATTACTTTCTATGTCGGAGCTCAAAACACCTTATACGAAGGACGAATGGAGTACTATACAATATCTTCCGGATGCTTGTGCGCATGGGTACAATTTGTCACCAGAATCCGTGCTTATCGAGTACTTCCTCCGTCCCCTAGATAACTGCCGCCGCTTCCCAAGAAGTAAATGCCGATAATTTTAATAAATAATAAATATTATCGATTATTATCATAATTAGTATCATCGGAAGATCTTTAGATCTAGTTTTTTAATAAAATTATTTGAAGATATAAATATTGTACGTATTTTTATAAATTAAGTTAAACTTGTAGCACGTATCCCATGATAATATTTAAAAAGGACGGAGGAAGTACTCTGCCCACGGGCATGCGGGTACTGTGCCCGCCGCCAGGGGTGGTCAGCGAAACGTACAAGACATTCAAAGCGGGTGGGGCTGGAACATGCATCATGGCGGGTACAAGGCGCAGTTTGTCAATGAGCATTCAAGACAGTGGGACCCATGTTTCAATTTCCCTTGCATTGTGCTTCAGACTCCGACGTGGTTCCAAATGCCCACGCGTGCTTTCGAGAGAAAACGGGAGCTTTTGAATAGTTCAAAATACCCGTAATTAACTACAGTACTTTCTTCCCCCTAATCTAGCTTAGCCTGCTGAAAGCCTCGCAACACGCCACGAGCCATCCGCCCCACCCTTGCTTTGCCGCCTGGCCGGGCAGCTTGCTGCAGCCGTCATCGGTCGGGACTGCCCGGCACAGCTCGTCGCCTCCCCATTGGATGCCGCTGCCACCTTCTTCGTCGGCCTCCCGAGCAGCTCGCCCCAAACTGCCGTGGTGGAGCCTACGCCGTTGAGTGGGGATTAGCATGACCCACGCCGTTGGCTCACAAGTCTTCGCCGGCGTTGTTACTTTCAGTCTCATCGGTCGTGCTAGTTCACACGGGCGTTGTTAGATTCTCGGTCATCGGTCATGCTAGTTCACACTACTTTGCAGAAAAGCAAATTACGTATGGGGCTCCGAGAAACGAATTACGTATGGAGCTCCTAAACATAACATCATAGATGGAAAAGAGCCCTATCTCGTCCCCGAGTATCTGCGGTATGACGTGGAATCATCGGAGACGGAAAATACCAATCTCAGATACTCCCTCCGTAGCATATTACATTACGGGAAAATCGCTCTTTGCCAAGTGTCAAGCTCTTTGCCAAGTGTTTTTTCACGAGCACTTGGCAAAGAGCCTCTTTGCCGAAAGTGAAAAAAACACTCGACAAGGGTAAAAAACCTCTTTGCTGAATGTATTTTTTTAGCACTAGGCAAAAATTTTCTTTGCCGAGTGTATTTTTTTCTTTGCCTAGTGTATTATTTTTTAACACTCGGTAAAGAATATCTTTGCCGAGTGTCTTGTCTTGCACTCGGTAAAGATAATTTTTGTCCGAGTGTTTTTGTTTGGCACTCTGCAAACAAAATTTTTTTTCAACTTCTAACCTCGAAACTTTTTCTACTCTCCATATACAACATGTGGGCATGCCCGTGAGCAAATTTTCATGCCCGTGCTCGTGCCCACCACCCGTCGTGGGCATGGAACAATGCATGTGCCCGCTACTCACACGCATGCCCGCTTGTCCTAATAATGCTGCAGTATGCATTCCTCTATGCTTTGTTAGAGCCCTGCTCATCGCACGTCGCTATGCAGCTACACTGCTCTTTCATTGTCCTCCTCCCCTAACAAAATAAAAAAGAACAAAGCGATGATGATTGTCTCGTGATCGCAAGATGACAATGAAATGCAACACAACGATGACGAATCCAATGTCAATCCAATACACAACTATAATTTTACATGTAAGAGTACTTTTTATGAATATATAAAATTTATATTTTTATATATTAGGTTCGTAAATTTTAGGTTCGCCTAGTCCCTCAATATATCGATCGACGTTGGCGCGAGGCGCAGACGACAAGTCGGGGCATGGCGGCGCTACATCAAAGGCAAGCGATGGCGGCGACGCAGCCTTCGTGGCTAGCCGGGCGTCGATGACAAGCCAGGGAGGGAGGGTTGTGCCGCCGATGGCGAGTACATTCCTTAGATCTACGCATACGCGAGGGAGGGTAGCTGGTGGCGTTGCTGCACCGCGTGAAAGAACTGAAGAGATGGGAGATTGGGAGGTAAGCTGGCGGCTAAGCTCGGCAGATGGGAAGAGTTGACCGGTGGAATAGAAACTCAGTTTTATGTAACCTTGGCTCACGTGTCAGCCTTGCTTATCGGGCAAAAGCATACGGTAACAGTTTTCATCCCATTGGATCATCATATATATGGGACCCCCAAAAGGTATGAAGGTTTTGGTGATTGTAGAGACAACTATGTTTCTAACCATTTGTGGTTGCAGGTTCACTTCTACATGATGTCCACACTTGGTGAATGGCTCTTCGACGTCTACAACTCGGTGCTTACTTGAAGATCTTAAGGAGTTTCCAAGATTAAGGACAATATAGAGAGTCAATAGGAAACCCGATACTATTAAGAGGGCACAAGTTGTTTACCATTGAGCATGTCAAGTACTAGTGCAATCCTATGATCTATGTGTCACAAATTCCTGTTGCTCAAGTCGAAGACCAAAGAAGAAGATAAGTGGAAAACAACCAAGGACTTAATTCTATTCGGATGTTGTATTTCCACAGTCACCGTAAGTTACGGTGAGGTCACCTTATGATACGTTGAGTCAACTGGTCAGCAGACTAGGAACTGTTTCTCTCTGGAGTTCAGACATTCTAAGTCACCGTATGTTACAACGGTACCACCGTATGTTATGATACCTCCAGACAGAGAGGCAACAGTGGACATTTATCGGGATTCTCTGTGAGCTCAAGCCACCGTATGATACGGTGAGGTCATCGTAAGTTACAGTGATACATCAGAGAATTATTCCAGAGAAGAGGCTTTCTGGACCATCACAAATGGATAGCCACCGTATGTTACGGTGAGGTCACCGCATGTTTTCAGAGAGGAGTTGTTCTGGACTAAGCTTCGTTGTAGTCACCATATGTCACGGTGAGGAACAAGCGTATGTTACGGTGAGCACTGCCGAGTCTAACGGCTAGCACAAAAATGAAATTTCTAGACTCACCGTATGTTACGCTGACCCCACCGTATGCTACGGTGCCCTCGATTCCAGAACACTTTCCACCAATGGTTGTATTTTGGCTTGCCCCTATAAATACCCATGGTGTGACCTCTTAGGACTTGCTCTTGGCCACCTTATTCACCAGCTACACATACCTAGTGCCAAGGGTCTTGAGATCAAAGAAGAGAAAGAGTTCTACCCATTGAAGATCAAAATTGAAGATTGAAGATTGGAGTCGACACTTGAGCAATTGGGGAGTGAAAAGATCATCAAGGTTCTCTAGGCTTGAAGGCTAGATAGGGAGCAGCTTGTGTTGTTACTCTTGGATATTAGAGTAGCCTAGAACGGTAGGCGTCGATGTCGAGCTTCCGAAGAATTGTGGAACGCCGCACAAGTTTGTAAATGGCCTGATCCCTCCATTAGAAATGGGAATCATTAGTGAGCGCCCGGATTCCATCCTTTGAGGTGGGTTCGCCTACGGAAGGGGAGCACGTAGCACGCGGCGGATATCGTATCCGTGTCTCGACGCGAGTGAGACCGACCTAGTGGGTGTCACGTGGTTCGTGACGGGAGGAGTCAAGGCTTCGACGGAAGCGACTCAACGAGGACTAGTGGGAGGCCCCAAACTCCCCATACCTTGGTAAAAAATCAGGGAGTCTCTTGTGCCTTTCTTGTTTCATTCTTGTTTGCTTTTCTTTGTTGTGCAAGAAAGGTGTGTGCTTGTGTTAACACTGGATTTTGGCAAAGAGGATGACAGGTAGGCCAGTACATGGCAGGCTCACGAGAGGCAAATATTCAGAAGCATTTGGCAAGCATCTATGCGGGTAGCTATTCCTGGCAATTCGGCAAGTATCCATGCGGTTGGCTAGCTCTGGGCGGATCGGCAAGTATTCGTGCGGTCGGCTATCTTTGAAGATGCTGGCTCCATTCGGGAAGCAAAAGGTGGCAAGTAAAAGCCGGCTAGAAGGAAAGAAACGTGATAATCAAGGACTCTGAAAGGGATTAGAGCTAAGATCGCCATACTTTTGAGTTACCTTTAATGTTTTGTAATCGTAGTCTTTAAGGACTCGTGTTCTGTCCAGGGTATAAATATAAACCCTCAACCATTGTAAAAAGAAGTTCACAACCAAATCAATACAATCGGCCCCGTGCCAAGTTTTTGAGTCCTTTGTCGTGTCGTCAAGTTCTTCGAGAGGAGCCATCGATCCGTCGACCTCCGTAAGTTCCGACAACCTTGCTATCATGTCTAGTATCATGCGGTGGATTTAGACGTTGATGCAAATAGTTTTGTTTGTCTCGACTGAATGGCCGTGGCGGCAGCGCTTGCTTGACAATCAAGAAGTCTTCGCTTGTGCTTTGTTTATCTCGACTAGATGGTCATACGGCAGCGTTGCTTGATAGCTTAGCAAAGCAAGATAGTTATCGGCTCTATTAGATTTGGCAAGATCTAGTAGATTCATTAAGTTATCACGTGTTATATGTTTTTAATTATTTGTAACACTCTTTTGCCCAATCTAGATTGATAAGTTTCGGCTCTTTACTTTCATAGATCTATTTGTTTCTTTAACATTCTTATATATCATTGAGATAGATAGATCTTATGTTTACAATAGCCGAATTAGATCAATCTAGATTGTTACATGTTGCGGGTTCTTACATGTCTAGTGCGTCTAAATCTTAATAGAATAAGTGCCGTGCGGCAGATACGGGTTTTTATTTAGGTTTATTCGTGCTAGCTTGTTAGTTCCTTTTTCATGGACCCCAATTCGGCTGGATAGCCGAGCTTGGTTACGCTTTAACTCATGATTAACTTTCACTTGTTCAAACATGTCTTCTCATGCATACGTGTTCGGAAAGTAACGCTTTACATATTTATTCTTTATATTAGCCGAATCATCTATAAGCATGATTGGCAGACAGCTTCTATAGCTGTATGTCGTCGTAAGTGGCTTCAGGGCCGTATATATGGAACTGTCTGGTCTTACCCGGCATGTTCCAATTTTGTATTTAACAATCTTTTATCCCTTGTCAGTTTTAGGTCAAATTGACTGGCACGCTTCCGGATTTCCAAAACGCCCGGGCACCCGTTTGAAGCCACGCTTTAAACTTGTCCGTGAGGGCACAAGTCGTCACATTTTGTGTCAACACACTTTTTGGCACGCCCGATGGGACCCCATTGTTCAAGATGCCCGAAATCAACAACGATCACGCTCGATGTGTCCATGGATGAGTTGCCGGAGAATTCAAGGGAATTGGTGTCAGCAAGCATGTGAGCAATTTCAACAGAAATGCTTAATGTCTTTTTCCAAGAATAAGAGCAACAAGGTATTCCAAAAGCAATCGTTGCCAAGGGTTCTCCTTCCACATCAATCTGATTTCACTGAAGAGGAAGATGCTCAGAAGATGATAGAGTTGGTTCATAGGGCTTTGGGAGAAACTATGACAAATCATCACACAACCTTTTTGAACACCTTCCGTGCAATCATGGTTAGTACCTTCGGCCCAATGGCTGATAAGTACTTTGAGGAAAATATTGGCCCAATCCACAGACCAACGCTTTTCAATGTACCAAAGTATCAAGAGAAGCCTGCTAGAGATAGTGGAGCATCTGGTTCAAATAAGGGTGAATCAGCCCCAAATGAAAAACAACAGCCTCCTACCTATGGCCAGGTGACATTTGGTACAACAGGAGATGTACCCCCATCAGCTTTCAAAGTGTCTCTAGCATCAAACAGGCTGCAAAGAAATATGTATGGAGATGGATATCAGGAATTTACTGATTATAGTGTTTTGGATGCTTTACCGAATCCAGGGTATAAAAGTGCGTCAGGACTACCTTCTAGAAGGCAAACACGTGGAACTCCAAATTCAGACATTGATCTTATTATGTATAGGATGGCTGATATGATGCAGAATCAGTTCAGCCTAAAGCCAAAGAATCAGTCCTATTCATACAAGTCTCCCTATCCAGAATGGTACAATAGAGTGGCACTTCCTCTAAGGGTGAAGCCTCCAACAGATTTGACCAAGTTCTCCGGCCAAGATGACACTAGCACTTTAGAGCATATCAGTCATTACTTGATGTAGCTTGGGGAAGCCTCCACAGACGAAGCTTGGAGAATTTAGTATTTCCCTTTGTCTCTCACAAGGCCAGCTTTTACATGGTTTACCTCCTTGCTAGCCTATTCTATTGGTACATGGGCAGAGCTAGAGTAGAAATTTCATGCATATTTCTTTATGGGTACTAACGAGAAGAAGCTGGTTGACCTCATGAGTTTGAGATAGAGAGCTAATGAGACACCACAGGAGTATCTTCGTAGGTTTAGAGAAACCAAGAACCTTTGCTATTCTCTAAACTTACCAGATGATCAGTTGCCAGGGATGGCAATAGCAGACATGCAGCCGAATGTCAGAGAGAAACTGTTCGGCATGGAGTTTGATGACCTTGGTCAACTCTCGTAGCGATTGGCAGCTATGAGTAATCAAGCCCAAGGGTTCAAGAGAGATAACCGCTTCCAAAAGGGCAATGTTGCTAGTGAGATATATCAAAGTTTTCTAGAAGAAGCAGCTGAGTATGACGACGATAACGAGATAGCTGCAGCTGAATTGGTTTGGGCGAAAGAGCCTACTCAAGTTAGCCAGTGCTGGTTGAGGCAACAAAAGGGAACTTATGATTTTGATGTCTCTAAGTCAGATAAGCTCTTTGATCTGTTGGTGAGAGAAGGACGCATCAAACTACCAGAAGGACATCCTATGCTACGTCCTGAAGGAATGAAAGACAAGAAGTACTGCGGCTACCACAACACCAACTCTCATTCTATCAATGATTACCGGGTGTTTAGAGTGCGGATCCAAAAAGCTATTCAAGAAGGACATTTGAAGTTCGATGGCAAAATAAAGGTTGATGGTCAACCTTTTCCTTAGAATATGATTTCTTTCTCTGTGAATATGGTTTCTGCAAATGATCCTAAAGTGTTGACCTCAGATAGAGCAAAGAAGAACAGTACTGTCGACCCTAATCAGCAGATTACAACTGAGGAGCTAAAGGAAAAAGTTCGGTTCAAGAATAGCCGAACCGAAAGAGGTGAAACTTCTAAGCCTAGGGTTACATCACGTATTCTGCTGAACAAGTGGCAAAGGCAGCAAGAGAAGGAGTATTACGAAGAACAATGGTTTATAGAGAGATGGAACAATCTTATTGGGGGTGTTCATTCTTTAAGCATTGTTGGAATGAAGGCTTGAAGTTGCCTGCTAGAAACAATTGCCCTGAATGCAGTGATCAATATTTTAGGTATAGGCAATCTCGAGTCAACTGCCGTCCAGTCCATAAAAGACTTGGAACACAATTTTCTAAGGACGATCGGCGCTTAAAAATAGATAGCTTCGAGAATCGGCAAAGAAAGAGGTTTGTAGATCAACATTGGACTCATTATAATGGGTACAACAGAGAAGAAGGTCCACATGAATACGTATGGCAGAGAGGACAATAGTGCCCTCCAGGACTGAGGAAGAGCCAAAAGAGAAGAGTTCAGCGTTTGAAGAACGAGGAGCTAAAATAGGCAGCTGTTGAGGAGAAGCGAACATGGCGCCCTAAAAAGAAACGCATGGCCTTCTACCTCCCATCAGAATTCATAGCTCCTGAGGACCAGGATGTCCAGGAAGAATTATACTCCGATTTTGATGAAAGTGAGTTTCAAGATTTAATGGCCCAGCTTGTCCTAATACAGCAGGTGGTTTTCGACAAACCTGTCAAGTATTATCATTTGAAGCCACTTTATCTGAAAGGATTCAAGATTTAATGGCCCAGCTTGTCCTAATACAGCAGGTGGTTTTCGACAAACCTGTCAAGTATTATCATTTGAAGCCACTTTATCTGAAAGGATACGTCAACGTCAAGCCTCTGACTAAAATGTTTGTTGATAGAGGAGCTGCTATCAATATCATGCCATATACTACCTTCAGGAAACTTAAGATGACCGGTGAAGACTTATTAAAAACCAACATGGTTCTCAGAGACTTTGCTGGCAATCCTTCTAACACTCGTGGAGCCGTGCATGTTGAGTTGATGATTGGGTCAAAGACTTTGATTACTACATTCTTTGTCATCGATGGCAAGGGGCATACAGTTTGCTTCTAGGAAGAAATTAGATCCATGCTAATTGCTGCATTCCTTCAACCATGCACCAGATTCTTATTCAGTGGGTTGGAGATGATATTGAAGTTATTTACGCTGATGATTCTGTAAGTGTTGCTGCTATGGAGCCTGCTTATTAGGAATATGATGGCATTGATTGTTTTTTCTGTAAAGTGTGGGGAGAAGGTCCTGTGAATATCTTCAACAGAGATCAACAGTCTATCCAAGCAGTCGGCTCTCACAGTAATTTTTAATGGGTAATCCAATCGATGGCAACAAAAGAAAACTGGGATGTGGTTTTATGTCGGCCAACAAGTTGGAAGAAATAGATATTGGTGATGAAACTAAGCCAAGGGCGATGTACATTAGTGCAAGTTTGAATCCAGAATATAGATTACAATTGATAAACCTTCTAAAAGAGTTTAAAAATTATTTTGCTTGGGATTACACAGAGATGCCCGGATTGGATCGCTCTATTATTGAACATTACCTATTAAACCTAGATATCGTCCCTACAAACAACCTCCACGGAAGATTTATAAAGAGGAGGTATTGGCTGATGTGAAGAAAGAAATTGACAGATTGTTAGAAGCAAACTTCATTCGGCCATGCAATATGCGGAGTGGATTTCAAGTATAGTTCCAAAGATACAAGAAGAATGGAAAGATGAGGGTCTGCATATAGACTTCAGAGATCTTAATAAGGCCACTCCAATGGATGGATACCGATGCCGCCACGATTTGTTTGGTAGACGCAGTTGCTGGTTATGAGGTCATTAGCTTTATGGATGGGAATGCTGGTTATAACCAAATTTTCATAGCAATAGAAGATATCTCAAAGATAGCCTTCAGATGCCCTGGTCATATTGGTTTGTTTGAATGGATAGTCATGACATTCAGGTTAAAGAATGTCGGTGCAACTTATCAGAGAGCTATGAATTATATTTTTCATGAGTTGATCGGCAAGATTGTAGAGATCTACATCGATGACGTAGTGGTTAAGTCTAGAAACCATGAAGGACATTTAGCTGATTTAAGAAAGACTCTGGAATGCACTAGGAAACATGGTTTAAAAATGAATCCAAACAAGTGTGCTTTTGGAGTCTCAGCTGGTGAGTTTTTAGGATTTCTAGTTCATAAAGGAGGGATTAAAGTTGGAAAAAAAGAGTATGGAAGCAATAGACAAAGTCATCCCTCCAACCAATCTCACGGAGTTACAATCACTTGCTTGGCAAAATTAATTTTATGAGAAGATTTATATCCAATTTATTAGAAAGAGTTTTGCCTTTCTCTTCACTGTTGAAACTCAAGAAAGATCAAGAATTTGTATGGGGTGACATACAACAGAAGGCTTTTGATGAGATCAAAGAGTACATGAAGGCGCCACCCGTGCTGGTACCTCCACAACTTGACAAGCCTTTTAAGTTGTATGTGGCGGCCGATAGCCTAACAATTGGGTTGGCCCTCATGCAAGAGTTTAAGGGAAAGGAGAGAGTGATCGCTTATCTTAGCCAAAAATTGTTGGATCCAGGAACAAGGTATTCGGCTACGGAGAAACTTTGCTTGTGTGTATTACTCATGTCCCAAATTTTGACACTACTTGTTAAATACCGAATGCGTGGTAGTTTCTAGTTTTGATGTAATAAAGCATATGTTATCAATGCCAATTTTGAATGGAAGAATTGGCAAATGGATTTTGGCTTTATCGGAGTTTAATTTAAAATATAAATCGGCAAAAGCGGTAAAAGGTCAAATTATTGCTGATTTTATTACCCAACATCATGATCTTTCTGTTGAGATGATAAGCATTGTGCCTTGGGCTTTATTCTTTGATGGTTCATCTTGTAGCAAAGGTGGTGGTGCTGGTATTTTCTTGATTTCTCCACAAGGAGTAACCTTTGAATATGCTATTCCCATTGAACATTATGTTACTAACAATCAAGCCGAAGTATGAAGCATTACTTAGAGGGCTTCAACTTCTTATAGTGGTAAAAGTCGTTTGTCAAAATCTTTGGAGATTCTGAGTTGGTGATTAACCAATTGACTGGCCAGTATGAGTGTAAGAATGATGTATTAAGGGAATATCACGAAGAGTGCCGAAGACTTTTAAAAAGTTTTCGAGTGGTAACCTTGCATCATATCCCTAGGGAGCACAATGAAGAAGCAAACAAGTTAGCTCAAGCTGCTTTGGGATATTGTGAAAATCAAGAAGTTCTCGCTATAGATGAAAATATCTTCAATGTTGACCAAGTGGTTGGTGACTGGAGATGCGAGATTGCTGACTATCTGAGGAATCCATTGTAGAAAGTTTCCCAAAAACTCAGGTACAAAGCCCTCAAGTTCGTGCTTCTTGATGATCCATTATATTATAAATCTATAGATGGAGTATTGCTTAAATGCTTGAATCAAGAAGAAGCCAGAAAGATGATGTATGAAGTTCATGAAGGATTGTATGGTGCACATCAATCGGCTTACCGAATGAAGTGGATAATTAGAAGAACTAGTTATTTTTGGCCAACCATGCTAGAGGACTGTTTCGAATACTATAAGGGGTGTTATGATTGTCAAAAATTCAGCAATATTCAAAAGGCTCCAGCATCTGCTATAAATCCAATAATCAAACCTTGGCCATTCAGAGGATGGGGCATAGATTTAATTGGTCAAATTAATCCTCCTTTGAGCAAAGGGCATAAGTTTGTGTTTTTGGCCATAGATTATTTTACCAAGTGGGTTGAAGCTATTCCTTTGAAGAAAGTTACATCAGAGAACATGATCAGTTTTATTAAGGAATATATAATTCATAGGTTTGGGATCCCTCAAACTATAATGACTGATCAGGGAACTCAATTCACTTCCTTGGAGTTTTGTGATTTTGCCAAAGACATGGGAATTAAGTTGTATAATTCTTCTCCTTATTATGCACAAGCCAATGGCCAAGTAGAAGCATCAAAATAAGATTATGATTAAGATCATCCAGAAAAAAGATTGATGAGAATCCAAGAAGATGGCATTTGGTTCTTAATGAAGCTTTGTGGGCTTACCGAATGGCTTATCATGGGTCTACTCAAACGTCTCCTTATGAATTAGTTTATGGACATCATGCTGTTTTACCATGGGAGTTACTATCAGGTTCAAGATGAGTTATGTTGCAAAAGGATTTGGAGAAAGAAGACTATAAAAGTCTAATGATGGATGAGTTGGAGGATTTGCATCTAATTCATCTTAAGGCACTAGAAAATATTGAGAAGAACAAGATACGTGTTGCCAAGTATTATAACAAGAAAGTTAGAGTGAAACAATTCGCAGAAGATGATCTAGTTTGGAAAACTATACTTGCCGATTGGAACGAAAAGATAAAACATTCGGCAAGTGGTCTATGAATTGGGAAGGACCTTTTCGGGTAGTGAGATGTGTGCCCGGCAACGCATATATTTTGAAAACTTTGTTTGGTGAAGAATTTGCTAAGAGCTATCAATGGAAGATTTCTTAAGAAATACTATCCCAAAGTGTTGAAGTTGGTTCATGAAAAAGAGTTAGAAATCAAACATGAATAGCCGATGAAGGAATGTCGCCTTTAGTTCAAAAATTGTGGAATTAAAAATAGCCGATACAATTCGTGTCGCCTTTAGTACAAAAAATGTCTATGCATAGCCGAATAGACTACTGAGAGAGGTGACTTCGGCATTCTGTTTGGTTGGTTTATCGGGAGGATAGAAAGGTAGAGCCTTGAATGAAATACTGAGCGACATGTCAAATCGGTTGCGATGCAAGACTAAGATCTAATCGACTAAAGTGACGTCATTGCGTTCGGGAAACATTATTTAGAATTGCGTTGGTTCAGAAAAATGCTGAAGACATCTATTCAACATTCAACACAGGAGTCATGAACAAACACATTTTTCAGAAGATAATTTGATTGTTCACATTTAATCCCTAATTACAAACTACTCCTAGAACAACTTATTAAGGACAGACTGGGGATTGATAGATTCAGCGAGAGCAGTAGCATGATCTTCATAATGCTCTAGACGCTCATTGATATCATCAATCTCATGTGGATGTCCGCCGAAAAAGCCAACTGCCTAGATGGAGTAGTCCTCGCCGGTCCAGAGGTCATCGCCGCCAGCCCGAGAGAAACACCAAGGTGCACACCTTGGATGACGGCCTGATCAACACGGCCGTCCACAGCATCAAGGCGTGCCTCAGCAGTCTCCCCCTGGGCGTTCACCTTGTCAGCAATCCTGTACGCCACCGCCTTCTGTCGCTCATTCTCTACGGAGAGAGCTGGACAAAACAGAGATAAGTCAGGAAACACGAGGATCAAGAGGAGGTTTATGCAAAGATGTCGAACCGGTGATGGCGTCGCAGAGCTGCTTCCGCTGGTCCTCCCACTCGGCTTGCTCAATGCCGAGCTGCTTAGAGACGTCACTGAGCTCCCTCTAGGCCTCATCCCTCTCCTTACAAAAGGTGAGTGCCTCCTCATGGACGTACAGAGGGTCATCTCCCTCTGACTCCGTCGGACCCCAAGGTTTGGGGTTGTATGAGTTGTCAGACTCAGAGGAGCTTGATGAACTGGAGGAACCCAGGACAGGAAGAGGTTGGTCAGAAGTGCCTGGTTGCGTCACCGTCATCGGAGAGAGAAGGTGGTACTGGCCGGTGATGACCCTCGCCCTAAGTAGATGAAAGGAATCAAAATCGGGGAAGATGAATAGGAAGTATAAACCGCAGGGGGCAACCGATTGATTCTCACCCATGGCGTTGACGGCGCGGTGCTCGGCTTTCTTCTGCCTCTCCCAGGGCGCTTGCCACGATCATCACTGTTCACCATTGGTACTCTGGGAAGCTAGGTCTCTTTCTAGATTGATTTGGGAAGAGAGGTGAAGAGACAACGATGAAAGTGCTTGACTGGAGATGACGATGAAGGCCGAAGGAGGGTCTTATTTATAGGCCAAAGTGGGAGGTCGTGGCATATATCTCGGAGTATCCCAAGCGATGAAGTAGGGTTTTCCTTCCTATGGGCCATTACCAGACTGGGTTGGATCGGCTAAATCAAAAATCATCGCTCCAGAGAGAATAGGCTATTCTCCTAATCGGGAAGCTAAAGGCAATCGACTATATTATCAATCAGACAAAGATGTGAAAGCCAAAGGATAAAAGAGATGCAATTGCTCAGAAATACAATATGCTACATTTAAATGTATTACAAGCCAATATTTTACTCACCCAGGAACAGTTTAATTGCATCTATGGCTTCAGTCTTGATTCAGCTAACATCATCTAGCACCTTCTTATCATCATCTTTAGAACCTTTGAAGAACAGCTTGAATAGATGGCCAATGTCTATATCAATGATGATAGAGGATGTTGCCTCTCCATATGCCTGACAAGCTTTCTCCTTCATTGTACCATCTTCAGCATAATTAACTGAAGGAAAGCCTAAGTCATGGAGGTCTATAGAGACTATCTGATGCATGTATAGCTGCAGCCACATTTGAACCAACCACCAGGGGCTATTTACACAATGAATTTCTCCATGATGGCATATCTGGACAGTGATCTGATGCATCATATGATAGACAGTCTCCAAAAGATACTTGCCCAGGGGGATCAAAGTGCCTGAAGCCAATTCTTTAGCCATCACCATGTGATTTAGGGTTGGCTCATTGGATTTGCCATAGAAGATGAATCTACTCAGCCACATATTCATGAAAGCTTTATACTCTTTGTCAGACACAACACCAATTGACATGTAAGTTTGAATGTATTTTATCTATCCACTTCCTGACTTGACTGCCTTTTGGCTGTTGTTGCTCTTGTACTTGGAAGGGTACACTGGTGCTGTCACATTTAAGCCGGTCATCATAAAAATGTTAGCTAGGGTAAAAGACATTGGATCATAGCCAAAGATGAAGGCGTTGGCCGCGTCAGACTAGAAGTGGCTGGCTGCTATCAAGAGAGAGTCGTTCCTAGGGGTCTCTGACAAAGATAATTCCAAGCAATGCTGAATATCTTGAGATTCCCAGTGACTGCTGCTCTTGTCTAAAATCCTCCGGTACTAATCTCGCCATCCGGCAATTGAAAGAAACGACCAAGTTTTGAAGGTGTTCGACCACTAATTCGATGGGGTGACTCTAGATTTGAAAGGGATCCATAAAGTTTCCTTCTCAACAAACTCAATCGGATTAGGATCTCCCATCGGACCAAGGAAATAAGAATTAGGGTTCGCTGCATAGGGAATCAAGATCTCATCCTTATATTCCTTCAAAGAACAATACAGCGGGAAGAAAAGTGAGTCAAAAAAAGAAGCAAAAAATCGATGGAGAAATTGCCGAACGCATGAGGAAAAAACAAGAATTACCTCTGGAACTCCATCCTGGGTCGCCATTGGAGGTTCAAGGTGGGTTTGAATCTAGATCAGAAGATTCGGATTTCGAGCGGCGGCTGCGAGTTTGAACAATGTTGACCTAAATAAGAAAGAGAGTTTGTGGTCAATTTCAGAATAAAATCACTTTTATCCCAAAATTGAGGGGGCACGTGTTAACACTGGATTTTGGTAAAGAGGATGATAGGTAGGCCAATACATGGCAGGCTCGCGAGAGGCAAATATTCAGTAGCATTCGACAAGCGTCCATGCGGGTAGCTATTCCTGGCAATTCGGCAAGTATCCATGCGGTCGGCTAGCTCTAGGCGAATCGGCAAGTATTCATGCGGTCGGCTATCTTTGAAGGCGCTGGCTCCATTCGGAAAGCAAAAGGTGGCAAGTAAAAGCTGGCTAGAAGGAAAGAAACATGATAATCAAAGACTCCAAAAGGGATTAGAGCTAAGATCGCCATACTTTTGAGTTACCTTTAATGTTTTGTAATCGTAGTCTTTAAGGACTCATATTCTATCCAGGGTATAAATATAAACCCTCGACCATTGTAAAAAGAAGTTCACAACCAAATCAATACAATCGGTCCCGTGCCAAGTTTTCGAGTCCTTTGTTGTGTCGTCGAGTTCTTCGAGAGGAGCCATCGATCCATCGACCTCTGTAAGTTCTGACAACTTTGCTATCATGTCTAGTATCATGCGGTGGATTTAGACGTTGATGCAAGTAGTCTTGTTTGTCTCGACTGAATGGCCGTGTGGCAGGCGTTTGTTTGACAATCAAGAAGTCTTCGCTTGTGCTTTGTTTATCTCGACTAGATGGCCATGCGGTAGGCGTTGCTTGATAGCTTAGCAAAGCAAGATAGTTGTCGGCTCTATTAGATTTGGCAAGATCTAGTAGATTCATTAAGTTATCACGTGTTGCATGTTTTTAATTATTTATAACACTCTTTTGCCCAATCTAGATTGATAAGTTTCGACTCTTTACTTTCATAGATCTATTTGTTTCTTTAACGTTCTTATATATTATTGAGATAGATAGATCCTATGTTTACAATAGCCGAATTAGATCAATCTAGATTATTACATGTTGTGGGTTCTTACATGTCTAGTGCGTCTAAATCTTAATAGAACTAAGTGTCGTGCGGTGGATACGGGTTTTTATTTAGGTTTATTCATGCTAGCTTGTTAGCTCCTTCTTCATGGACCCCAATTCGACTGGATAGCCGAGCTTGGTTACGCTTTAACTCATGATCAACTTTCACTTGTTCAAACATGTTGTAACACCCGGTATAGGGCTTAATAGGATTAATATGATACTCATACCAATAAGTTGCAACTTCTTTTCCGAAAGCTCATCTCGAAAGAACTCCAAGGTTAAGCGTGCTTGACTTGGAGCAATTTCAGGATGGGTGACCGACCGGGAATTCATTTCCGGGTGCGCATGAGTGAGGACAAAGTGCGCAGAAAAGACTAGTGTTGGTCTGTGAGGGTAGTATTGGTCCTATTAAAGCTGTCGGATGTAAGCGGGTCCGGCCTCGAGGAGACGGGATGTTACAAATGGTATCAGAGCCGACTCTCGCGGTTTCACGAGCGCGTGTGTGTCGCAGCTTCTTGCCAGCATGGTGCGTATGGCCGGGTGTGGATCCATCGTGGTCACATAGCATGGCACATGCGCCGCACCGACACACGGACGTGGCCAAGGGGAGGAGGTTCCCTCGGGGGGTGATCGACGATGACGCCGATCGCTTAAGGGGGTGAGGATGTAACACCCCGGTCCAGGGCTTAATAGGATTAATATGATACTCATACCAATAAGTTGCAACTTCTTTTCTGAAAGCTCATCTCGGAAGAACTCTAAGGCTAAGCGTGCTTGACTTGGAGCAATTTCAGGATGGGTGACCGACCAGGAATTCGTTCCCGGGTGTGCATAAGTGAGGACAAAGTGCGCAGAAAAGACTAGTGTTGGTCTGTGAGGGTAGTATTGGTCCTATTAAAGCTGTCGGATGTAAGCGGCTCGGCCTCGAGGAGGCGGGACGTTACACGTGTTCGGCAAAGTAACGCTTTACATGTTTGTTCTTTATATTAGCCGAATCATCTGTAAGCATGATTGGCAGACAGCTTCTATAGCTGTATGTCATCGTAAGTGGCTTCAGGGCCGTATATATGGAACTGTCTGGTCTCACCCGATATGTTTTGATTTTATATTTAACAATCTTTTATCCCTTGTCAGTTTCAGGTCAAATTGACTGGCACGCTTCCAGATTTCTAAAACGCCCGGGCACCCGTTTGAATCCACGCTTTCTAGCTTGCTGTGTGTGAGGCACAGTGCGTCACATTTTGTGTCAACAGCTTGGTAAGTTCTTGAGCTACTTGTCATTGTTTCCGATCGGTCCTAGTAAAGTCGAATAAAGTCACGAATTTGGTTTTGATCGATTCACCCCCCTCTCTCGGTCATCTTGCGATCCTTTCAACTGGTATCAGAGCACAAGTTCTCTTATTCGGGCTTAACCGCCTAAGAGTCAAGATGATGAAAACTGAGAGAATGCCCATTTCTGATGGTCAAGGATATGGCTATTGGAAAGTCCGGATGCAAGCGCATCTAGAATCCATTGATCCTCAAGTATGGCATGTGACCGAGTTTGGCTTTAATTCGCCCAGAACCAATAATGAAATCAAGCACATGCTCAAGCAAAGAGTGCTATCTATGCCTGCATATCAAAAGAAGTCTTTGCTCGCATTGATGCAAGTGGCTCCGCTTATGAGATTTGGAACTCTATCCAAAATATTCATGAGGGTACTTCCGATGTTAAAGAGGAAAGGTTCCAAATGCTCAAAGTGAAGTATGAGCAACTTGCATTTCTCCCAAATGAGAAAGCTAATGATTTCTATTCTCGATTACATGTACTTGTGGAGATCAACTCACTTGGACCAGAGTACAAGGTGAAGGACATGGACGTCATCCGTAAGTTCCTAAGGAGTTTGCCCAAAGATTGCTATGGCTCAATCTTAGCTAGCATCTATATTGGCGATATTGGGTGATGGACCATGGAAACCTTGCTTGGGAAGATCATCGGCGACTAGAACTTCATCATGGATGACTTCACGGTGACATCTTCATCAACAACTTCATCGACTACATCAACAAACGATAAGCTTGCTCTTCAAGTCACCAAGGACAACAACTCCACCAAGCTCATCAAGGCCCTCAACGAACTCAAACTTGAAGATGTTGAAATTGAGGAAGATATGGACAATGAGCTTGCTATGCTTGTGACTAACATGCGTGGTATGAAGAAGAGGTTTCTCTCAAAAAGAAAGCTTGAGTGCTTCAATTGTGGAATGAGAGGCCACTTTGCTAGAGATTGCAAGTCCAAGCCCAACAACAAGAAGAAGAACAAGACTGACTCCGATGAAGATGAAGATGACAAGACTATCAAGATCAAGAAGGGCACATTCAAGAACAAAGATGGCAAATGGAAAGGCAAGAAGCAAGTTTACTTTGCTGAATGGTGCTCGAATGATGAAGAAGATGATCAAGATAAGAGTGAAGTTGCCGGAGTTGCCATTGCCAAGCATTCTACACCACCAATCTGCTTCATGGCAAAGGAAGAGGAAGGTTGCACTGAAGATTGGGAGAGTGGTGGTGATGATGATGAACCCACACATGAAGAGCTCCTTAACCTTCTCTAAGATGCAACAAATTATGGAGCTAAGAAGTGTCAGGAAATCAAAGTCATCACCAAGCAAAAGGAGGAAGCCAAAATTCATTCCCAAAAGCTAGAGAGTGAACTCAAGTTTACAAAAGATTCTTACAAAACTCTTCTTGAGAGTCATGAGAAACTCAAAGTTGAGCATGGAAAGCTTTGTGAGAAGCATAAAACACTTGAGGTTGCTTTTGAAGCTTCAAAGGATACTACCTCCTCCTCATCATCCTCCCATGATACCAATGTCAACTTCCCTATCTATCACAACAAGAGTTCTTCACTTGACACCTCAATCTTAAAGGACTATCTCAAGCTCAAGGAAGAATGGGAAGTGGTAATGGATGGTTTTGATAGGCTTGCAAGAGGAAGAATGGTGCATAAGGAGATCCTAGATCGGTACCTTATCAACAATTCCAATCACAAGGGCCTTGGGTCATACCCTAGCATCATCAACAACATTGGCAAGGAAGACAACATTCCCACTTGGATGATGCCGCTCATGGCCGATGACTACTATTGTGAGAAGTGTTGCAAGGATGGTCGCACTTCCAAGGATTACCCCAAGGAAAAGAACTCCATCACTTTGCCTAAGGCTAACCGTTTCAACTTGTTTCATGAAAACACTCACTACAAGCTCTACAAGAACAAGGATGGAAAGATAGTTGCAAAGGCATTGGGGCCACTGAACAAGAAGAGGAAGATCAAGAAGATTTGGGTGCCTAAAGTGTTAGTTGACCTTGAAAGGGGGACCAACTACAAATGGGTGCCCAAGGGCAAGATGAAGACCTAGACGTCTGGAGACGGTGAACCAAGCACTTCATGAAGATCCAAAGTGGTTCACCGAGTACAAGATGAGGTTCAATGTCATATCTACTCGTCAATGGAGGTTTGCTTTTAGTTGTTTTTGCTTTCTTGCATTGCATGGTTTCTTGACCCCCTTGTGTACTAGCTTGTCAAATCATGCATCATGTGTAATTAACTAAAAGAAAAGAACATAAAAATTAGTTCAAGGTCAAACACTCACAAGATAACACCATTGGGCTCAATGCTATTCATATGGTGTGAAGAAGCTTGTGAATGGATCAAATGTGACTCTTGAGTAGGTTTACCCTTTATGCGTGCTTAATCTTGCTTGCATCAACATGTCATCATATAGGTTTGCTTTGTTTGTTGTTGCTTGTTCTTAGTTGCATTACATGGCATACAGGTAAACATAAGGGTGTCCCACTTGGGAGACGAAAGTGCTACATGGTCAATATGTCAACACATGTCTACCCTCGTGGAAGATAAAGGGTTGCACTTCATGCCATTTATTGATGACCAAAATCTACGTTCTAGGAAACCGGACCCTCCGGTATGGAAATCGGACCATCCGGTTTTGTCGGGCTTCTGAAGATTGAGTCAACCAGGTGTTGGTTGGTTGTAGAGCAAAGGTTGAAGGTCCAAGGTACTAGGATGGGACATGTTGAAGACTTTTCAAGGTGTTTTGGCCGAGAATATGGAGATCAAGGTAGAGATTTGAAGATCAAGTTAAAAGGGCCAAAAGTCTATGAAGCAAGGATTTTCATGAAGATCTGAAGCATGTAACAAGGATGAGGAAGGCTATGGTTAAGATCCAAGTCCAGAGGCGATAAGAAAAAGCATTTTTGCAGACCCCGCAAAAAACGGACCATCCGATTTCCAAACCGGATGGTCCGGTTTTCGCAGATGAAACCGACTTCGGGCTTAGATCAGAAATTAGAGTTTGTTTCCTTTACTACTTGTAAATTTCATGCAGGGCAAGTCCTCCCACCCTGTAAATATGTAAGGGCTACGGCCGATTGATGTACCCACAATCGAATAAACACAATTTTACCTTTTACTTATTTTTCCTAACCCTAGCTTTTCTAACCCTATCTTTCTCTTTTAATCCATCCCGGCGGTGAGATTAGAGCGTGTTTGGTCTCTACGGCGCTAGCACAACCAGTGGTTTTGTCTCCTCCGACGGGGTCCCTCCCGAGGAGGCGAGATCGCGTGGCCTCCCCTATTCCCGGTGAGGAATAGGAAACCAGAGTGTTCGGGGTTTCCTCGGGCACAGATCCCGAGCTGCACTTTTGTGTGCCGGTGTTCTTTGGCGTAATTTACACTCAACACACTTTTTGGTGACTCTCCTGGGGAAGAATTCTAGTTTTTGAGCTGAATCTCTTGCCCTAGCAATGGCGAAGCCAATTGACAGGAGTAATGTGATAGCTGAGAACATCAGATCGGCTTCAATCGAGGAGTTACCAGCAGAGGCTCACAAGAAGATCGAGGTGTATCTTCAGGATCTTGAAGAGGAATCTAAGAAGGAAGAGGAGCGCCGAAAGATCGAGGAAGAAGAATATAGGAAGAAGTTGCGTGAGGATCTCTTGAAGACCTGCTTCAAGAAAGATTGCACCACAAGGAAGGTCTCGAAGCTCAAGGAACCTGTTCTTCCTCCGCTTGCACCTCAGGTATCCTCCCCGGTAAATTCTGATTCTACCGCTCCCCTTACTCTTGAGACTGTAAATTCAATAGTAGATAAGAATAACGATAAGCTTATGAGTACTATTGCTAATATGTTCAATGCACAATCTTTTAAACTAAAAAATCAAATGGATTAAATGTCCAAGGGTTTAGGTTTGAGTAATTCAACCAGTGGTAATGCACAGCCGTCCACATCGGCTACACCTCCTAGAACAAACACTAGAACTGTTAATGACAACCAGATAGTGCAATGTAATGACACTACGCCACTAGAGACCATACCTCCCGGTTCAGCTTCCAAAGGCCGAACAAACGAGTTGGATAACTTCGTACCATCGTGGAAATCAATGACATATAGTGTTCCGCCAATTCCTCCAAGGGGTGATGGAATACCTTACTTGACTGATATACAGCATCAGACATATGGAACCACGCCAGATCCCTCACCCTAGGATAATAATGTTGTGCAGCCGATTGCTAGTGTAGCAGAATTAGAAGAGAGAATATCAAATAATCTCGATCGGCTCAATAAAGAACAGTTGGGCATAGATGTGGCTAAAACTCGAACCTATCAAAAACCATATCCTGTCCAATATGATACTATAGCTTACCCCACAGGATGGCGTGTTCCAGATTTTGTTAAATTTAGTGGAGAAGATAAAAAATCTACTTGGGAGCATGTTAGCCAATACCTTGCTCAATTAGGTGAAGCGAGTTCTATGAATGCTTTGAAAATACGTTTGTCTCCTTTGTCTTTAACCGGAACCGCTTTTTCATGGTTTTCTGCTTTGCCACCTAATTCTATACAAAATTGGGAACAATTAGAATGTAAATTTCATGATCACTTCTATAGTGGGGATAATAAGATGAGTTTGTCAGATTTAACATCGGTTAGACAAGATAGAGATGAACCTGTGAATGATTTCTTTAGAAGATTTAAAGATACTAAGAACCGGTGTTTTAATTTGACAATTTCTAAAAAGGACTTAGCTAATTTGGCCTTTAATGGATTGCGGTCATATCTGAGTGAAAAAATGGAGGGTATTGAATTTCTCACTTTAGCACAGTTACAACAGCGTGCTTCGGCTCACGAAAGCCAAGGTAAAGAAACTAGAGAATCATATAAACCTCCTAAACGCAATGTGCATTTGATCGAGTATTCATCGGATGATTCCAATGATGAAATAGCCACTTGTTTATACTGCTGAATTTGTGTGGCTAGATAAAGCTAAGACTTACTCGTATGATTCTCTTAAGCCGATTCGCAAAAATCGGTAGGAAGAGAAATTTACTTTTGATGTTGGTAGATGTGATCGGATATTCGATGAGCTAGTTAAAGCCGATTGCGTTAAAGTAAATCATGTGATTCCTCTAGCCGATGAATTGAAACATCATGCTTATTGTAAGTATCATCATTCTTACTCACATGCTACAAACAATTGTAATATCTTTCGTCAGCAATTCAATTGGCTATTAACGAAGGCCAGTTGGGTTTGAAGGAGATGCTAATAGACAAGCAGCCTTTCCCTATCAACACCATTGACCTTAACCAGTTGAAGGTGCTCATTCGGCCACATCAAGCCGAAGGAGCAATAGGCAAGAATGTGGTCATCGGTGATGAGAGGCCCACCAAAAAGGATCAAATTTTGGGCAAGAATGATGGGGAAGACGCTGGTGAGGTTGCTGAAGGGCCCTCTGTTCATGGGGGGCAACCTAGCAAAATTTTGACGAATTCTGGTGCCTCTGCCGAGACCAAAACCGGACCATCTGGTTTGCAAACCGGACCATCCATATTTTGGCAAGAAGAGCAGGCTTCGGATGATCAAGCCAAAGAACTCGGAGGCAGACCGCTAGAAGGAGAACACAGGAAAAGTTCAGAAGTCGAGGTTCAAGCCTACATTTGATTACCTTCTGAACAAGTATGTGTCGACGATATATCGACAAGCTGATCGGCCTCGGCGAGGTTCAGAAGGCTGGAGCTCTGACGTCGGTGACAAGCTGATCGGCCTCGGTGAGGGCGACGATGCGGCGTCTGAGGAGCTTTTTCTCCCTCGCATTTTCGGTTGCGCCTTTGCCTCTGAAGATGTAGGCGGTTACATGCTTCTCTGGATCCTTGTAGGCGTGGCGAGGGTTCTTGCTGTCTTCTTCTTCGTCGTCGGACTTGGGGCGTGAAGCAGGCTTCCTTGTATAATCCTTCTTGGTGGTGCGCTGTTTCTTTCGGGCGAAGATGCGGGCAAAGCCGTGACATTCGTCGAAAGTGTGCCCTCTGTTTGGATGGCGGGGACAATCTTCATTCAATATCTTGTCGTATTCGCCGATGTCGCCATCGACATCTCGCTTCTACCCTTTGTCGGCGTTGTAGACGGAGTCACATTGCCGACCACTGCGGTAGCGACGGTTGTCGTTGTCGTTCCGTCGCTGTTGCGGTCGATCATTGCCGCGATGGCTACGGTCATCACGGCGATCGTCGCCCCGATCGTCGTGGCGCTGGGTGGTACGATCATCTCTCTTGAAGTTGCGACGATCGGGACCTGGCCCTCGACCATGATCCGGGTCCTTGTCATCATCCTCGTAAGGCTTGATGCGCTTGTAGAGATCGGTGCAGCCGTCCTCATAAAGGGCTTCATAGACCCGTGCCCACTCCTGGGCGATGCTGAACATGTCCTCCATGGTCAAAGGGTTCTTCCGAAGGAGTTTCTTCCGGAGGTCGAGGTTGCGTGGCTGTCGGAGTCCGAAGATGAAGATACCGATTGCCTCCGGGACTGAGAGGTCGGGGACTGTTACCCAGACTTTGGAGAAATGGCGAATATAGTGCCGGAGTGACTCGTGAGCTGAGTCATGAATTTGGGCCAGTTCGTACTTCAAGCCGGGCTGCTCACAAGTTGGTCGGTAGTTGTCCACGAACATCTCTCGCAGCTGAGGCCAGTTGTGGATTGAACCATCCCTCTGACGTAGCAGCCACCGGTTGGCAGACTCACCGAGCACTACTGGGAGGTAGTTGGCCATGGCGAGCTCATTGCCACCTGCGGCCCAAACAGTGGTTTCGTAGATCACCATCCACTGCTCGGTGTCAGCCTTGCCGTCGTAGTGCCTGAGATCCCCGATCTTGAAGTTCCTGGGCCAGTTGACCTGGCTTAGTCGATCGGAGAAACACCTAGGGCCCGGAGCCCCGTATCGAGCTCGGTATCTGTCATTGATGACGTCGCGGAGGTCGGACAGATGTGGCTGGTTGACTTCTTGCAGTGCGCTAGGCGGCCTGTTGCCATGGCCTTCTGGTCGGTTAGGACGACCGCGGTCCTATCCCACGCGATGACTCTCCCTGTCCCGATCGTTGGCCCTGCAGCCTTCGGCTTGATCGCGTCGAGAGCTGCGGGAGCGATGGCTCCTGGATGGTCCAGCGGACGGCTCGCGTATAATGTTCACCTGAGCCTCCGCGGCGTTGAGGTGGTCCAAGACGGCCTCGACCTCTAGCGTGGGTTGCATGTTACGGAGTCACTCGGCCGCTACGGTGATGTTGGCGCTGGGTGTCTTGTGGACTCGTCACTCGCCGACCAGATCAAACTCGTTGGTGAGGTTTCTGGGTGGCATCCTCCCTCTTTGTCGTACTGCTTGTGGGGCGGGTGGTGGATCGACGTTAGCATCTTGCGCCCCATCCGCCGCTCCTCCGCCGTCAGCGGCTTAGACTTCTGGTTGGGGTGGTGGCTGAACCTCGAGCCAGCGTCGCGTCCGATCTGCGTTGCGGGCCAACCTCTCTTCCCGATCCTGGGGAGTTTCTATGATAGGCTCCCCTTCGTCTTGGCTGATATTGAAGACGGTTCTTCCAAATCCTGGCGGATATTCCTGGAAATTGGTAACGTCCACGAGCTGCGCCACCTTCTTAGTGAAGTCGTCGTCGTCGGACTCAGTGGCCGTCGAGGAGCCGGCCGCGCCGTCCAAACCTAAGATAGAGCTTGAGCCGGCCTCCTCCTCGATGGTGGGAAGGGAGTGACTGGAGGCCTCCTCGCTGTGAACATAGTTGACGATGTGGCTAGTCGTCCCATCAAGGTGGAACTCGACCAGTTGAGTTGGTGGCCGTTGCCGAGCGTGGAGCTGTCCCTCCAGTTGTTGCTGGTATGCGGCAGATGTGTTTGGCATGCCGAAGGGGAAAGGTTCTCGTATTGGCACGTCCCGGGGACTGATCCATGGGCCCGACCGACCAGTTGTCGGTTGCCGATGCTGCCGCCCCTGCTGGGTTCTTCGTAGACCAGTACCTGCGGGAGGAACGCGGCCCTAGAGGCCATGTCGAGGTTGGACCGTGGTCGGTCTCTAGACGTGTCGTCCATATTGATTTGCGTGGGCCTGAACACCGCGTTGAGAATAAAGCCCGATCAGATTGGATCTTAGTCCCCGAACTCACCTGGCACGGGCCTGTGCACCGTGCAGCGGTTGAATCATGACCAGATCAGAATCTGGGCGATGAAGCTGATTGGCGTGAACCTGGGAGTTGCGCCTGGTCACAGCCAGGTCAGAACCTAGGCGACGGAAAGGATTGGCGTGGACCTGAGTGCCACGCGTGGCCGCCGGTAGATTTGGATCTGGTCGGCGGGGAAGTCCAGCACAGGCCGGAGCTCGGCGCTGGTGTCGTTGGACCATGGTGAAGCCATCATCGGCCTGGTCGCGGACCGACTCCAACTGATCGATAATCTCCTCCAGTCCTCTTCCAAGGTGGTCGATGGACTCGGAGATCAGAGTTATCGATCTGCCTCCTCTGGTAGTGGGGCAGTGGTGGACGAGTTGCCGGTCGTGGTCCTCTAGGACCTGAACCCCGAGGAGAAGGCGGTGGTGCTTGAGGCGCCGGTGCCTGGTTCATTGGGATCTCCACGGTGCTTCCCGTTGCAGTGACGGTCTAGGTGACCGAGCCGACGGTGAAGGTAGATCCAGCTTCAAACTCCATGGTCGTCGCGAAGGACACCATCTTGCTTGCCCTAGAATCCGTCGCGCACCCTCTACCTGGCGCGCCAAATTGTCGACGATATATCGGCGATAGCTCTACCATGGGTATACCAATGGCAGTGATTTATGTAGAGGCACGCGATGGAACACAAGCGAGATGGAACAGAAAGAACAGCACACAAGGTTTACCTAGGTTCGGGCCGCCTGATGCGTAATACCCTATGTCCTGCTCTTCTGTTATTGCAAAAAGCTTTGATCAGATGTCTAGGTAGGGGGTCCCTACCCGCCTTATGTAGTCCGGGGGGCAAGGTTACAGATCCTAAGATCTCGAGGTGGTCAGTCACAAAACAATCGTGTCCTAATAGAAGTACAATTGGTTTCCTAACCGACTAGTTTCTTATATGACAAGTAACTCTATTCGTCCGTCTAGGACTCCAACCAGACCAGAAAGGCCGATCGAGCTTGGTCCTATGGGCTGGGCCGCCTTGTGAGTCGAGACTAAGGACCTGCCGTGATGGTATAGGGGGCTAAACCCCCCACAGTATGTGAAACAGGCGGCTCGATTGAAGGATCGGCCAATCAAAAAGCATTCGGGGTCTTGGCCAAATCAAGGGTGGACACGATCATCACCAAGGGAAATATAACGTCAAGATCAAGGTGTTCATGTTGCTCCGCACATGGCTCAACCTCAACAAATGCCATGGACATCTCCAATTCATTTTCCTTTTCCTCCTCCTTGGATGTGGATGCCGTACCCGCCAATGTCATATCCATCATTCCATCCAGGCTGGGGGGCACTGGGGATGCTGATGTTGAATGGGCCATCACAACAGTATCATCAGGGCCAATTGGAGCTTAACCAATCAGGCCAACAAGTCCAACAAGCATCTGCAGGTTTTCCTGGTCAGGGAAAACCGGATCATTCGGTTTTGAAACTGGAGGATCCGGTATTGACAGAAGGCACAGAGAAGTCGGCTTTTAGGCTCGGTTCTAGTTCTACGAATCAGGAAAATCGGACCATCTGGTTTGCCAAACCGGACGATGCAGTTTTTACCGTAAATCGAAAAAAGCCGATTAAACAGATTTATCGGTTGAAGAGCGAAATTGTTAATGATCG
Source organism: Chrysopogon serrulatus (assembly GCA_015844335.1). Classification (NCBI taxonomy): domain Eukaryota; kingdom Viridiplantae; phylum Streptophyta; class Magnoliopsida; order Poales; family Poaceae; genus Chrysopogon; species Chrysopogon serrulatus. Next base: position 168,381 of record JADLZL010003512.1, on the reverse strand, counting down.
GGCATGTGAGATAAATTTAGATTCAGAGAAACCCGTAGGGAAGAATATTAGGATCGGAAGCTTTAATGTGCCGATCAAAGATGATGATAAAAAGCCGATTATTCAAGATAATCCGGCTAAAACCGAAGAAGTCAAGAAGAGTCCTCCTTTCTCTCCTAGGGCTAACGATCATGAAGCTAGTAGCAGCAAAGACATTTCCAAGTATACACAAACGAGGCGGTGCCCCTCCCGCTTAACCAAGACTCAAAAGAGGAAGCTACAGCGACTTCAAAACAAGGAGAAGGAAGAAAAGGAGCAAGAAAAGACGAGGAATGACCTTCAGGGGGAATTGAAGATGAGGACTGAGCCAAAGAAGGTCTGGAAGCCCGTGTCAGCAGCCAGGAAGCATTTACTGGGTTCGGTACAGACACCAAAACTAGACCATCTGGTTTCAAAACCGGATGGTCCGGTTTTGCCAGAACCAGTGAAGGCTTCGGCTCCCACCAGTTCTTCACCCACGCCACCTTCTGATGCTCCATCACTTTCCCATGACATGGACATTAATGTTATTTATCTTTCCACCATTGATTATTCTTTTGTGGGAAGGGATGATGATGTAGCTCAATTTGATTTTGGGCCACAGAGGGCAATATTCGAGAAGCCTCTGGCATCGGTGGATCACATGAAGCCTCTATTTGTGAGGGGACATGTGAATGGATCGCCGATGTCTAGAATGTTGGTAGACGGAGGAGCTGCCATTAATCTCATGTTGTACTCGACATGTAAGAAGCTTGGAATACCTGATGATGCTCTTATCAGGACAAACATGACGATCAACGGCGTAGGGGCGGTGAGCCCATTCCGGTAAAGGGAGTTGCTTCCGTGGAGCTGACCGTGGGGAGTAAAACCATACCTACTGCTTTCTTCATTGTGGATGTACAAGGTAATTATAATGTTATTTTGGGCCGAGATTGGATTCATGCAAATCGGTGTATCCCATCTACCTTGCATCAGCAATTGATTCAGTGGGTGGGTGATGAAGTGGAAATCGCGTCGTCTGATTCATCAGCTTATATAGCAATGGCCGATTCTCCAGTTTGGGACCATGACAATATTAGATGCTTGTCGGGTTTGGATCTTTCCGATTATGACTTTCTTAGTGTTTCTAAGGATGGATTTGTACCCGTCAGTGTAAGGCCGACCGAAACTCGGCTTAACCATGTTTTATATCATTGTTAATCGCAGTAGTGAGTTCGACAAAATTCAGCAATTGAGGATTTTTAATACTTTAGCAAAATAAGATTTGTAGTGCCAAATTTTGGATAATTTATTCATAAGGTGCTAGACCATGATGTTGATTGTAGGCCGATGAACTTTAGTTATTGTTGCCACTCATATGGTTTTATTGCTCGGGAGGCAAGGGATCATATTTTTTCTACTTAAGAGTCACATTCATGGTTAAGATCACTTTGGAGTTAATTTTGGACGATGAATTCCTTGGGCATTGTCTCCTTGATCTTTTTGGTTTCTGTAGTAATATGGTACAGGGAGCATCAGGTTACAGTATCAAAAATAAGAACTTTCCCATAGTTGAAAGGCTGATACTCAGATCTGGTCAGGTTCTGAATCTGTCAAAACCGGACCATCCGGTTTGTAAACCGGACCATCTGGTTTTCTAGGTTTCAGAATAGCCCTAGATGTGACTATAGAATGGGTTCTACAATCACCAGAACCAGAGGGTCTGGTATCTGAAACCAGACCATCCGGTTTGTCCAGAGACAATGGGTTTAGGTCCCTGATTCGGCCAAACTTGATTTTAATTTCCCAACGGCCTGGACAGGTGATTTGGAGAGTTATTATGACCCAAGGAAGAAGGTTAAACTTCGGCATATGGTTTTTTTCACATAGATTGGTTGAAATATATCAACAGATTGCTGAAGTTATTCTTTTAAAGAGCTTAGGTGAAGATCAAGCAAAAATGGCAATGGGAGAAGCATATGGTGTGAAAGGGTCGAAAGATTAGAAACATTCATTTTGTGTTTGCTGCCATAGTGCATCCTATTGTTAAGGCTTAGCCATTTGAGGGTCGGAGGCTGAATTTCATTGGGTGAGTACATCCTCCGTCTTTAAGGGATTTGCTTCAGGTTGGTTGTTATGAACCTCTTTAATATATGAACCGAAGCTATTCCTTTAAAGAATATCATTCACCAAGAACAATGATGCTATCATGAGTATTCCTTGTGATTGTTTGATGGTCAAGAAGCCGTTTTGCCTATGAAGGTGGATCTGGCTGTTTTCTAGATATATTAAGTGAATTAAGCTTTCGGTGAAATTGTTATGACTTAATGATGGAGGCATCATTGAAATCGCTGATAAGTGTTTTAAGTGAGATTGAGAGGGATAGACTTCGAGTTGTTGTAGCTTATAACATAGAAGTAAAACCGAAGTAATCTAAGTAGGAGAGTTAGTTTGGGAGACTACTCTGCATGTTAGAATGATAAAAGATAAATTTGGGAGTAGTCTCTGATTTTGTGAAAGGAGTGATTGCCTAGAGATTATAGGAACAATTATTGTCCAAGTATGTGGCAAGACACTTGAATGGCTGATATTGGGTACATATCACCCTTAGAACAAAAAATAAAAGGAAAAGCATGTTTATTTTGGTTCCCTAGATGATTTTGGTCAACTGGAATGTTTTTTGTTCGTCTTGTATGCAAGCTTCACTAAAAACAGGGGGCATGTGTTGATGACCAAAATCTGCATTCTAGTAAACCGGACCCTCCGGTATGGAAACCGGGCCATCCGGTTTTGTCAGGCTTCTGAAGATTGAGTCAACCAGGTGTTGGTTGGTTCCAGAGCGAAGGTTGAAGGTCCAAGGTACTAGGATGGGACATGTTGAAGATTTTTCAAGGTGTTTTGGCCAAGAAGATGGAGATCAAGGCAGAGATTTGAAGATCAAGTTAAAAGGGCCAAAAGTCTATGAAGCAAGGATTTTCATGAAGATCTGAAGCATGGAACAAGGATGAGGAAGGCTATGGTGAAGATCCAAGTCTAGAGGCGACAAGAAAAAGTGTTTTTATAGACCCCATGGTCCGGTTTTCACAGATGAAGCTGACTCGGGCTTAGATTGGAAATTAGAGTTTGTTTCCTTTACTACTTGTAAATTTCTTGCAGGGCAAGTCCTCCCATCCTATAAATATGTAAGGGCTGCAGCCGATTGATGTACCGACAATCGAATAAACACAATTTTACCTTTTACTTATTTTTCCTAACCCTAGCTTTTCCAACCCTATCTTTCTCCTTTAATCCGTCCTGGTGGTGAGATTAGAGCATGTTAGGTCTCTATGGCGCTAGCACAACCCGTGGTTTTGTCTCCTCCAACGGGGTTCCTTCCGAGGAGGCGAGATCGCGCGGTCTCCCTTGTTCCCGGCGAGGAAGAGGAAACCGGAGTGTCCGGTTTTAAAACCGGAGTGTCCGGTTTTCTTAGGCACAGATCCTGAGCTGCACTTTTGCGTGCCGGCGTTCTTTGGCATAATTTACACATCAACACCATTGGATCTTTATTGCACGGACCCCAAGCTCTCTACTTGCGTGGTGCCAAGATCAAAGAATCCATACATACCCTTGTCTCGGCTCTCTTTGCGTTTCACGTTTTCTCGCTTGCTTCTCATCGCTTGGATCTTTTCGAGTTTACGAAAACTATAAGCCCCTAGGGCTATCTATTTGCAAAGGAGTGTTTGAGAGTTCCCACTCTAGTCATGCTTGGTTTTTAGTTGGGTATTTAAGTGAGGAAGCATGTACCTAGAGTGATCACCCTTGATCTCTGTCTGAAACAGGCCACCGTAAGATATGGTGACCCCACTGTAATATACAGTGAGTACAGGAGTACTCAGGCGACTGAACAGCTGGTCTAAGGCCACCGTAATATACGGTGACCCCAGCGTATCATACGGTGACTCCACCGTATGTGAGGTGTGCTTGGAGCACCTCCCTGTTTAGAGCCACCGTAATATACGGTAAGGCCACCGTAACATACGGTGCCCCTGTCTCGCGTGCGGGAATAGAATCCAATCATTTTATTATCCTTTCTATTAAATCTATTCTTTTTCCTCATAAACCGCACGTGACCTAAACATTGCTCTAGAGCACGATGATCTCGGCCTCTACGCCTCCCGCCACCGAAGCCCGCCCCCGAGCCACCGTCGATGAGCGCCGCCGGCGCCTCGAGCTTCACGTGCCGCCCCTGTACCTCACCCCTGTGCGCCTTGCTCCGCCCTGCTTTGCCCCTCTCGCGTGCGCCTGAGCAGCGATAGCCGCCACCGCCTCCAAACTCACCGCCGTCGTCGCCGCGAGGCTCAGCGCCGCCGCCTTCCTTTTCGGCTCCGACGTGCACCCACCACATGCGCACCTACCTGCTCCCTCCCATTGATTGTGTGCGCACCTAGCTCCACACTCGGTTGAGCTCACCGGAGAAGGAACTGGCGAGGTTTCTTGTTGGGAGGTGATCGGAGAAGCTTTTTAATCCGTTCTCGGCGTCGTCGTGTTCATCTCTCTCTAGGGTATTGATTGTAATCCGAAAGTTCATACCTTTATGCCCTAGATTGCTAGTTTGATTAAATTTGTGTGAAATTTGATTAAAATTCATATCTTTGTCGCATAAATTTAGTTGAATTAGTTTGGAATAGGATGCAATTAGATGCTCATCATATCTAGTGGTATTTATGCTAGTTGTATTCTAGTCCAAGTTTTGATCTTTGTCACATCAGAATTAAATTTCATATCTTTTTAATGTGACTTAGATTTAGTTTGGCACTATCCACATAATCATCGATCACTATTGCATATTTGTTTAATTGATTATGTGATCAAGTCCTTGTTTCCACCGCTAGGGTTTCCTTCATGTGTATCTTACCTACGGTGCTTTGCTTAATAGATGTATCTTGGACTCCTTGCTTATCCTATCTTGTTCCTATCTGTGCAGGAGGTTCGCTCTTCATCTGCCGCTGGTGGTTCAGGAGGTGATGAGCCTCACAGGGACCCCTAGAAGGGAAAGACACCGGCTCCTATTCTCTCCAAGAAGGAGGAGAAGAGGAAGCGCCAGGAGGAGACAGACTGTTGACACAAAATATGACGCATTGTGCCTCACACACAGCAAGCCAGAAAGCATAGCTTCAATCGGGGGCCTGTGCAGTTTGAGATCCAGAAGCGTGCCAGTCAGTTTGACCTGAAACTAAAAAGGGATAAAACTATTAGATACAAAAGTTGGAACATGCTGGATGAGACCAGATAGTTCCATATATATGGCCCTGAAGCCACTTACAACGACATACAGCTATAGAAGCTGTCTACCAACATGTCTATGAGGTATTCGGCTAATATGAAGACAAAGCACGTAAAGCATGACTGCCGAGTATTTATAAGAAAGGCATGTTTGAACAAGTGAAACTAATCATAAGTATCATGTATTATTGAAAGCACATAAACATAGATCGGTGATATTATGATAGGTAATTTGTAAATATAAGTCTAATCCAAATAAAACATGCATAGGCTCAAATCGACTAGTCTCGCCGCACGTCTAGTTTCTTCAAACCCGTCTAGTATAAATCTTTAACAAGCTAATCCACCGCATGATACCACTTATTTGAGATCTACACCACCTCTTATGACTAAATTAATCCACCGCATGATACAATCTAACCATAAGAAATCAAAAGCATGCAATTACTTGGATAGAGTTACGAATACTCATTACTCATTAAAGCGTAACCATATCCGGCAAGTTAGCCGAATTGGGATCCATAAAGAAGGAACAAGCAAGCAAGCATGATCAAATCAATTCAAGGTTTGATTACGCTCGACATGCAAGAACCCGCAACATGCGACAATCTAAATTGATCTAGTTCGGCTATTGTAAATATATGATCTATCTATCATGATGATATGAGAGTAAAAAACATTAAAAGATAAATAGATCCATAAAAGTGAGGAAGTCGAACCTTATCAATCTAGATTGGGCAAAAAAGGGTGTTGCAAACATATAAAAATATTAAAAGCATGCAACACGTGGTAACTTAATGAACCTACTAGATCTTGCCGAACCTAATAGAGCCGATAACTATCTTGCTTCGCTAAGCTATCAAGCAAAACTTTGCCGCCGCGGCCATCCAATCGAGATAAACAAAGCATAAGCAAAGACTTCTTGATTATCAAGCGGGGCGCTTTGTCGCACGGCCATCCAAATCGAGATAAACAAGACTACTTGTATCATAGCCTAAATCTACCGCATGATGAAGACATGATAGCAAGGTTGCCGAAACTTACGGAGGTCGACGGATCGATGGCTCCTCTCGAAGAACTCGATGACACGACAAAGGACTCGATGCTGGCACGGGGCTGATTGTATTGATTTGGTTGTGAACATTATTACAATGGTCGGAGGTTTATATTTATACCCTGGACAGGATATGAGTTCTAAAAGGTTATGATTACAAAATACCAAAGAAGAAACTCCAAAAATACGATAACTTTAGCTCCAAGTCTTCTCAGAGTCCTTATCGCCCTTGCTGTCGTAATTCCTTCCTTCTAATCGGCCTCTTACTTGCCACCTTTCGGTTCCCGAATGGAACCAATGCTTCTCAAGATAGCCGACCGCATGAATACTTGCCGAATCACCAAAAACAAATGACCGCATGGACACTTGCCGAATCACCGAAAAAAATTGAACCGCATGGATGTTTGCCGATTCTTTGTGAATACCTGCCCTTCGCGAGTTCACCTTGCATTGGCCCACCTGTCATTCTCTCAGTCTTACCAAAATTCAGTGTTAACACATGCCCCCTCATTTTTGGGATAAAAGTGATTTTATTCCAAAATTGACCATAACTTCTCTTTCTCACTTAGGTCAACACTGTTCAAAATCGCAGCCGCCACTCAAAATCTGAAATCTTCCAGTACGACTCGAGATCCATTTCGAATTTCAATGGTGACTCAGGACAGGATTCTAGAAGTAAATTTTATTTATCTTCATGCATTTGGCAATTTCCCAATCGAACTTCTATTTTTTGACTCATATTTCTTCTCTCCCCTTTCTATCTTTCTTGAAGGAGTACAAGGACGAAATTTTGATCCCTTGTGCTCCGAATCTGGACTCTTATTTTCTTGGACCGATGGGAAACCCCGACCCAATTGAATTCATTGAGAAAGAAACTTTGAGGGTCCCTTTTAAGTCCGAGGGTCACCCCGCTGAATCAATGGCCAAATACTTTCAAAACTTGGCCGTTTCCCCCAATTGCAGGATGGCGAACCTAGTATCGGAGGATGCTAGATAGAAATGGTGGCAACTGGGAAACCCAAGACATTCACCACTGCTTGGAGCTATCCCTGTCAGAAACACCCAAGAATGACTCTCTCCTGATAGCGGCCACTCAATTTTGGTCTGATGCTGCTAATGCTTTCATTTTTGGCCATGGTCCAATGTCTATCACTTTAGCTGATGTATTCATGATGACTGGTTTGAATGTGACAGAACCAGTGTATCCTTCCAAATATAAGAGAAATAATAGCCAAAGAGCTATTAAATCAGGAGGTGGATGGACCAAATATATTCAGACTTACATGTCATCTGGTGCCGTGTTTGACAAAGAATACAAGGCCTTTCTGAACATGTGGCTATGTAGATTCATTTTTTATGGAAAATCTAATGAACCAACTTTGAATCACATGGTGATGGCTGAAGATTTATCACTTTGTGCTTTAATTCTATTGGGGAAGTATTTTCTAGAGGCTGTTTATCACATGATGCACTAGATTATTGTCCAAATACGCCAACAAGGAGAAATACACTGTGTGAACGGCCCCTGGTGGCTGGTTCAGATGTGGCTACAATTATATATGCACCAGATAGTCTCTGTAGATCTCCATGACTTGGGCTTTCCCTCAGTCAACTATACTGAAGATGGCACAGCAAAAACCAAAGCTTGTCAGACATATGGAGAAGTAGCATCTTCTATAGTCATCGAGATAGATATTGGTCATCTCTTCAAGCTCTTCTTCAAAGGGTTTGACAACATAGTTTGGCTTCCTTTCAGCGAGAATGAAGACCTGACTCTCCGTTGCAAATTTAGTTATGAGTCTGGTTACTTAGACAAAATATCTATAGAGGTCTTCAACTCCTTCATCAAGCCTTGCACTCTACCGATAGAATTTCATCATGAGAGATTGCTACATCCCACTTATGAATTTTATAATCCAAACATGGTAGCCAGATAGTTAGGATGCGGCCAGTTGCCTCCAAGATTATTTTTCTCTAAAATTATAAGGCCCAGGAAAGAAATAAAGGATGACATAGAAGCCAAAAAGTCTTTGAGCTTGGATGGGATTTCCCAGTGTATGAACCTTCCCCTTTTGGATTAATAGAAGCTGCTCATCCTCTATTTGTTTCTTGGTGGCAAGAGTGGCGCGCTCATATCTTCAACACACCAGTACACCCTTTGTGTCAAGACCTGCAACCCCAATTTGCTTCTGATAGCGAGGTAATCTCTTTGTACCTATAATTTTCCTGCTTTTGGGTTCATCTTACATTTTAGTATTGCCATTTACAGGATATTGAGCCTACTCCCTTCTCCAATGTGGTCGAATACTACAGTGCTGGCCCCAATCCTGCCTTGGGATATAATGCTCCAAATTTGGCAACTTTCATGAAAATCCCTGCAGCTTGGGGCACAGCACCTTCAAGAGGGGGAAACAAAAGAAAGGCTCTTACTGGACCAAGTAAGGACATTATTGTGGCTAGGAAGCCAAGGTCCAAGAAAGCCAAATTGCCCTCTAAGGTATAAGCTTCCCTCATTCTCATTTGATAACGAGCTTGGCTTTTCTTTGTACTTATTTCTTCTGCTGTAGCCACAGGTCAATTCTTCAAGACCGGTTAATGTTTCAATAACTGTGGAAAACCCTCCCCAGACTTCTGCTGCAGGTGTAGAGACTTATGAAGCTATTGATCACATTGGTAGCAATTTTCAACTAATTGTTTCTTTTCTTCTACCAGATTTGCCCGTAGCACTTATATTTCACCATTCTGTATTCTTAGAAATAGACCAGATTTTGGACAAGATGGCAGAAGAATTCTCTCCTCATCATGCTTCAAGCTCATCATCTCTTGGCATTCAGTTAAGCCCCTTCCAACAGCAATAAGGCTTTGAAGATCAGGCTGTATTGGAGCAAACATCTCCCACTTTTGAGCACTCTTCTGACACTAACCAATCAAGCCAGGACAAAGCTCAATCTGATGAAAATCCTATCCAAAAGGTAATATCTTGCTTTATTCGTTCACTCAATCTGATGAAAATCCTATCCAAAAGGTAATATCTTGCTTTATTCATTCCTTAGTAAATTTACAGCTAACATTTCTCCCTCTTTAGGATGACATCAAGCCGACTGCCAGTTATTCCTTCACCGTTAATGAGTACATTACCGAGAAGGGTGAAGAAGCCACCTCACAGCAGAAATTATCTACAGAAAATCAAGCTCGATTGAAGGACATAGTTCTTTTACTGGATAAAGATATAAATGCCTTTGTTCAGGATACAGATCAAATAAGGGATCTTATTGAACTTATTGATCAAGAAATCCCTCCCACTCTCAAAGCCGCTTTAGAGTCTACAGCTCACTTTGATGATCATTTTGCTGTGGTTAGGAGAGCAAGCAGAAACATAGCTTCTAGAACTGCTTTGCTGAATAATAGGACTATGAAAAAGCAAAGAGCCAAAGAGCTGCACTCCTAGATCCAAACTGCTAAAAATTCTTTGGCAATGTTGGGACCTGAACTGGAAGCCATGAAGAGTGACAAGGCTAAGCTGGAAGCTCAATTGGCACAGTTGAATGCCAAAATTCAGTCTCATAAAGATAAGATTGCTGATCTGCCAAAGTCTATAGAAGCAGCCAAGATAGAGATAGCAATCACTATTAAAGAAGACCAACAGCTCAAAACAAGGCTCACCAATATACACAGCTTTGAAGATGACGACAAGAAGCTGCTGAGCGATGTCAATCGGATCAAGACTGAAGCCATAGATGCGATCAAGCATTTCCTAAACATGTAAAACACTCGATTGTAACATATCCAAGTGTTTGCATACTGTGTCCTTGAATGATCAGATTCCTTATACTTTCCTGGCCAAACTTTGTTATTGCTTATGCTTTCATTTTACCGATTGAGAATATAGCCGAATGCCATTGATTTCCCGATTAATAATACAACTGAGTCTTCCTTGAGGCAGTGACCATTTTAACCTAGCCAAATCTGGCCCAGTCCGACAACGGCCCAAGAGGAAGACCTCTTTATGTCGCTTGGTATTCCCAACTTCTACTCTGAGATATGCCACGATTTCTCGTTCGGCCTATAAATAAAACCGCCTTCCAGCCTTCATCGATACCTCTAATCAAACACTTTCACTTCTGCTTCCTCATCTCTCTGCCCAAGTTAGTTCAGGAGAAGACCAAGCATTCCAAGGTACCAATGGCGAATGGCGATGATCGCGGCAAGCGCCCCGCTGAAGAGGAAGTAGAGGGAAGTCGTGCACCGCACCGTCAATGCCATGGGTAAAGATCGATCTTTTGCCCTCTTGCTGTTTCATTCCCTGTTCATCTTTTCCAACCTTGATTTTCTTCATCTGCTAGGGCGAGGGCCATTACCAGTCAGAGGCACCTTCTTCCTCCAATGACGGTAACTCAACCAGGCACTTCCGATCAGCCTGTGCACGACTCCGGTTCCTCCAGCTCTTCCAGCTCCTCCATGTCTGAAGATTCATACGATCCAAATCCCTAGGGTCTGGCACTGTCAGAGGAGGATGATCCCCTGTATACCCACGAGGAGGCACTCACCTTTCGCAAGGAGAGGGACGAGGCTCGGACGGAACTGGGTGAAGTTTCCAAGCAACTCGGCATTGAGCAAGCCGAGTGGGAGGACCAATGAATGCAACTCTGTGACGCCATTATTGGTTTGAAAAACCTGCTCAGATTCTCTTCTTGATTGCCCTGTTTATCTGATCTATTTTTTCTTTGCCTAGCTTTATCCACAGAGAATGACCGTCTGAAGGCGGCGGCAAACAGGGTTGCCGACAAGGTGAACGCCTAGGGAAACACTGCAGAGGCGCACCTTGATGCGGACGGCCGTATCGACCAAGCTGCCATCCATGGTGTGCACCTTGGCTTTTCTTTAGAACTGGCGGTGCTGTCTTCTCAGACTGGTGAAGACTACTCCGTCCAGCTGGTCGGCTTCCTCAGCGAGTCTCCAGAAGAGATCGAGGACATCAACGATCGTCTGGAGCAATATGAGGACCATGCTGCCGGTCTTGCACAATCTACCCAGGCCCAATCCGTCCTCAATAAACTTTTTGAGGAGTAGTTTGTATTAGGATGAACTGAGTAATGATAACAATCTATCTTTTGATACTTGTTCATTTGTGATTTCTCTTTTGAATGTCAAGCGATTTCTTCTTAGAATTTTTCTGAACAGGGTAACTTCAAAGAATACTTTCCGAATGCATGACCTCACTTTAGCCGATTAGATCTTGGCTCCTGTAGAAACAACCACTGTTCATGCGTCGCCCAATATCCTTATTCAATGTACTTCAGCTTTCTCTTCTCCCAATAAACCTACCAGACTAAAATGCTAAAGCCACTTCTCTTTATAACCCATTCTCATTATATATTTTTTGCTCTAAAGGTGACACATACCGTGTCGGCTCCAATCCTATGGAGTATTTTTAGCTAAAGGCGATGCTCCTTCATCGGCTATTGGATTTTGATCCTCTTTCATGAACCGACCTCGATGCTAGGATAATATTTCTTGAGAAATCTTTCATTAATGGCTTTCGTAAACTCTTCTCCTAACAAAGTTTTTAAGATATATGCATTGCCAGGTACACATCTTGCTATCCAAAAAGGTCCTTCCCAATTTGGAGACCATTTGCTAAATGCTTTGTCTTTCATTCCAATCAGCAATAAATCTTTCCAAACTAGGTCCCCTTACGTGAATTGCTTTACTCTAACCTTCTTGTTATAATACTTGGCAACACGCCTCTTGTTTTTCTCAATATTTTCCAACGCTTTGAGATGAATTTGATGCAAATCTTCCAATTCATCCATCATCAAATTTTTATAATCTTCCTTTTCTAAATCCTTTTGCAATATAGCTCGCCTTGAATCTGACTGCAATTCTCATGGCAACACAACATGATGCCCGTATACCAACTCATAGGGGGACGTCCCGAGTAGATCCATGGCAAGCCATTCGGTAAGCCCACAAATGTTTGTTGACAACCAAATGCCATTTCTTCGGCTTCTCATCAATCTTTTTTTCTAGATAATCTTAATTATAATTTTGTTTGATGCCTCTGCTTGGCCATTGGCTTGTGCATAATAAGGAGAAGAATTATACAACTTGATCCCCATGTCTTCAAAAAATCACAAAACTCCGAGGAAGTAAATTAAGTTCCTTGATCGGTTGTTATAGTTTGAGGGATCCCAAACCTATAAATTATATGCTCTTTAATGAAACTGATCATATTTTCTGACGTAACCTTCTTCAAAGGGATAGCTTCAACCCACTTGGTAAAATAATCTATGGCCAAAATCACAAACTTATGTCCCTTCTTTGGATGGAGGATGAATCGACCAATCAAATCTATACCCCATCCTCTGAATGGCCAAGGCTTGATTATTGGGTTCATAGCAGATGCTGGAGCTCTTTGAATATTGCCAAATCTTTGGCAATCTTAGCATCCCTTATAATATTTGTTGACACCTGTTAGCGTCAACTTTTACTAGGGCTTTTTACCCGAAGGACAACAAGATAACACACTAGTCTAAGGATTTATCTGACAATTTCCATGAGTTTTGTATATTCTGTAATTTCGGGAGATTTTCGGAAAAGCTGAAAAGGAGGGATTCAAGTGTAAAATAACCATGAAACTTATCCGTCATGAAGGACATCGCGGGAAGACTCGGAAAGACTCGAAGACACACGCGACGGCAGAGGGCCGAGGGGCCGCCCGGGGGGCCGGCGGCCCCCATGGCGGCCGGCCGGGCGCCTGTTAGGGTTTCGGCCCCCTTCGGAATGTTCCTCCACCGCCTCCAAGAAGTCATCCCCGAGCCCCACGTTACGTCGGTTTGATCCCGTGGCACACGTGCATCCCACCGACTATAAATATGTGGGTAGACCCCCCTGGAGAGGGCGAATTCATTATTCATCAAGGTCTCAAGCCATCAAGCATCAAGAGCCTTCAAGTTCATCAAGAGCCTTCTAGTTCATAGGATTAGCTAGCTAGATTAGAAGTAGAGGAGATCTAGTTCTTCATCGGATCTGGAGCCCCCGCGCGGGCCGAGCGCGAGAGTTCGGTAATAGATCTAGTTCTTAATTACTTTATTGTATTCATTATTCAGATTAGGGAGACTTTACTCTAAATATATTCATATGTTCTTAATTGCAATAGTCATTGTCTACTTTGATTATATGTCTAGTTTAGTTACTTCGATCTTATTGAATTCATGTAATTGCTCGTATAGCGTTTATCCATATGTACAATGGGTAGATGATAGGCGATATGTAGACGTGGTGTCTAGATGTCTTGTTTATCTGCGAGTGCACCCTGATATGCCGGGACGTGTGGTAGTCTCACGTGGGTGACAGCCTACGTTAGTTCCTCTGTAGTCCACCCCCGTATGTAGGACTAGCATGGGCACGGTCGCGCGAAGGAGGTGACTTAGGTCTTAATACCCTCATTAGTTGATGCCTCTTTACATGTAATAATGATTTAGGGTTGATTTAGCAATGATTACTAGATGTAGTTGCACTAATTAGAGTTATTCAATTGACGTAATTATAGACCTATCTCCGTAGTTTATCCAATGGCTAGCTATGATTATGATTAGTAAGATGCTCTGATGATTATCTTTAATTATGATATTTGATGATTATGTTATCACCTGCATTTATCTTTATTTATCTTGTGACCTCTGCCTTTTGTTATAAGTAGAGTATTCGACTTAGGTAAGTATCATTTATCATGTCTACATAGTTTCACATCAATATGACAAGTAATAGTTTATTACATAGCTTTCCCAGAGGTATAATTATAAATCGACAACCCGGAGACTTCCCTAGGTAAAATGCTACAACAAAGTATAATTATCTGTCCGCTTGCGAACCCATTAGTTTACATTTATATCTTATTCATATATTTTATCTGCCTAGTCATAATAGCACAATATAAATCTATGTTAATTTCCTAGCAATATAATTGGGGATGACAACCTACTTCATGTTTAGGAATGTTAGTAATTTGAGAGTGACTAGTTGCTAATGACAAGTAATTATATACCAACCATTTCTGGGGTCATTGCTAGGAGTAGGGTTTATCTCTGCTTTTTAGTAGTGACGTTAGAAATGCCAACAAGCATTTTTGGCGCCGTTGTCGGGGAAGGCACAATAAACCTTGAACATATTGATAACCTATATACACATGGATAAAGTCATATTACCAATCGATCTCTAACTCTATCGTACACCCTTCGTTGTTATCATTTTCTTATCTTATGCAGGGGTGATGAATGAATAGTTTTTCTCTTCCAAAGAACTTTTTACTTGACGATCCGTAGAAACTCCTTAGAAAGAAAAGGCTTGCGTAAAATAAGGGAGAAATTCGAGTCACCATCAAGAACACCCTTTGCTTGCTCAAGCTAACTCTTCGGAGGAGCCAGCTCCAACACTGGAAGAAGAATTTGAAGAAGAAGTAGAAGAACAAGCAGAAGAGTATTTAGGTGAAAACCTAGCTCCCGTGTTTGAAGACATGGCCGAGAAGTCGCCATGAGAGTTCTCTCGCCCCAACAACAAAGAAACATCCGAACTGGACCAGCAGTCAACACTGGGGTGAATGGATTCGAGCTCAAGCCTGCTCTCATCACCATGGTTCAAGCCAGTCAATTCTGTGGAAAAGGACATAAAGATGCAAGTGCACACTTACAACACTTTCTAGAGATCTGCAGCACCTTCACTATTAGAGGAGTGGCTATTAATGCAAACTTTCTATCACGGGCTTATCTCTAGCACCCGTGAGTCTATTGATGCTGCAGCTGGAGGAGCTTTCCTATCACTAAAGCTCTCTGATGCTAAAGCAATTCTCGAGAAGATGGCCTCAAACTCAACATGCAATGAAGAATGTACTCAACCTCGCAAGAAGGGAGGAGGAATCCATCATCTCAAGGAAGTTGACATGGTCACTACCAAGCTAGACCTCATTATGAAGAAGCTCGACATAGAGAAGAAAGAAGTCATGCACGTCAATGATTCCCATATGACATGTGAAGAATGTGGAGACTATGGGCACTTAGCTGTTAGCTGCCCTACAGTGCAAGAGGATATGAACTTCATCAACAATAACACCTACTATCGTCCTCAGCAAAATCAAGGATGGAATCAACAACCTCGACAAGGTAATTACCAAGGTAATAACCAAGGTAACAACTTTAATAATTATAACCTTTCGCCTTTGAGAGAGTTAGTTGCTAGTCAATCCAAACTACTAGATCAAATGACTAGGAAGTTAACATCAAATGATAAAACTTTGGAAAACATACATACTAGAATGGATACTTTTGCTTCTGCCATAAAGAATCAGCATAGTTTTAATAAAATGTTAGAATCATAATTAGCTCAGTTAGCTGCTGCTGTTCCTCCACTAGAGAACGGCAAAATTCCAGGCCAACCAGAAGATTTAGAAACTGCTAACCTTATTGATATTCACAATGCAACCCAATATCATATTGAGCCTGCAGATGTATAGTGGATTGACCACTCTCTACCAGAGAAGATGGGAGACCCTGGAAGACCTGTTATTCCTATCTCCATAGGATGCCACAGCTTTCCAGAGGCTATCTGTGACTTCGGTGCAAGTGTCAACATCATGCCCAAGGTAATTTATGAGAAAATATTAAATGATCCCCTGTTGTACACAAACATGCGTTTGCAGCTTGCTTGCATCCATTTGCTACCCCGAGGGAGTACTAGAAGAAGTTGTCATTAGAGTGGGGCAGTCATATGTCCCAGTTGATTTCGTGGTCATGGAGACAGGAGTTGATGAGAAGGCACCCATCATTTTGGGCCGACCATTCCTATGCACAACAAAAGCCATCATCTATGCGGAGTTCGCCAAGATCGTCCCCGTCCATTAAAGACAAGAAGGAGAGATTCACATTCAAGAACCGCATCCCGAAAGCTCCCCGCAGCCCCGAAGCAATTTCAACAACAAGAAGAGCAAGAACAGCAACCAATGCCGAAAAAGAAGAACAATAGAAACAAATGAAGATGGAGGAGGACCAAGCCTCGCACTTTTTGAGGAGACGACTCAACTAATCACCGCTCTCAACACGTAAAAACGATCACAGGCTACCCAAGCCATTTCCGATCAAGAGAGGTGATCCAGGTGTCCCAATCATTGAATGCACTATCAAAGACACCACCTTTCCTCGCACCGTCTGCGACACTGGATCAGGCTGCAACGTAATGTCAAAACAGGTATACGATGAATTGTTTGATTTACCTTTATACCCAACATGTATTCAATTGCAGATGGCGGACCAATCACTGAGATTTCCTGAAGGAGTAGTCAAGGATGTAATGGTAAGGATTCAAGGACAATATATACCTGCAGATTTTCTAGTCCTTGACATGCAGGGAGACGATGATTCCCCAATCCTCTTGGGAAGACCCTTCCTCTACACTGCTAACGCCAACATCTACATTGGGCCCAGACAAATTCACTTCAACTTACCTACCGTAAAAGGTACGTTGTCAATTTAGAACATTAAATAACCATGAGCAAAGGCCGGAAGCAACGCAACAGAGAAGACGCCAAGCACACCGTCGCCGCTGCTCGGCCTCACTTGTGGATGGGAAGACTTTCCCGCAAGATCGTGAAATATGAAGATCGCTTCCCGAGCAAGAAGAGAACAAACAAGTACCTCGCTGGAGTTGCTGGGCAGAAGAAGCCGAAAGGATGGACCAGATCGCCAAGGAAGAAAATAAGGAGATCTTAGCATGATTAGGAGCGTGGGAGAAGGAAAACAAAGATGAAGAGTAAGAGCTAGAAGAGAAAGAAGCAAAAGAGACCGAAGCAAGATGGAAGGAGGCACACGACGCATCACCACAAGATGGGGAGTTGACTGAGGTTACCTCAGATGATGAACCCACTGAGTAAGTGCTCACTCTATCTAAGTCCTGTCGGTAGACTTTAAATTCCACCCTAGCCATAAGGTCAGAATGGTAGTTATCTCATTAAATGCATTAGTAATCTCAATTTATTTAGTAGCACCATCTATTCATATATTAAAAATAACAAAAATATTTATTGCATTATTCATGGCATCATAAAGCCCCATGTGGATACCCTATGGCATTCTCCGAAGGAATACTCACTGTGGTGGCACAAAAATAAAAATAACAAAAATATAGCATTCATATTTAATTTTTGCAATAGTTAAAAAAAGAGAGAGAAAGAGAAATGAAATCCTACTTAAATTAGACAACATTAAAGATAACTCATAAAGGTGATCAATTACTCTTTGGCTGACCGCTAACCCATTATTCAATTCGAGCCTCGAGTTTTGGTTTCTTGTGGAGTATTTATGCAGGAACAACACTATAGGAAGGAGAGACTATCAGTGGCGACCACCGGGTTCACTATTGGCTAGTCCGCTCTAAAGGACATTTACACCAAATATTGTAATCATCAAGCTTGGGGGAGGAGCATCCCCTGGTTATCAGGTGACTACACCTAAGCGATTTTTGAGTCTACTTTATATAGTCATAAAATACCAAAAATATGTGGGCACATGAAGGTCCACAAAGTCATAGAGTCTTATGTTAGGTATTAAATATAAAATCATAAAAAGATATATAACTAATAAAACCAAATAAATGTTTAGTCTATATTTATTAAAGTATAATTAGTCCAGGCTAGAGCTATTAAAATTGATGAACATTAAAATTGTCTTGGAGATGATGAATAGTTGCTCTGTTATAATACTTACATAAGTACCTACTTGCCAAACTTAAAATCTCCTTGGTTCTAAGCATTGTTGTTTTAATTGGAGAATTTATTCTGAACCATTAATTGTGGAGGCATAAGCTTACGCTAAGTCTAGGTAGTCGGTTGATATGATTCATAAAGGTTGAGCCGCTATTTATCTTATTCCTAGCACTGCTATGTTCTGGAGGATTTATTTTGAAAATCTAAAATTTACATGATGAGCTCTTGTATGATAAATATGAATTCCTACCAAAGCCAAAATTAATATCTTAGAGGATAGAAAAACTATTTCATATTTAAGCTACTTGCTTTGCATTGGGTTCAGTCAACCTGTGTTGTATACCTTATGAGAGTCTTGTCATGCTTTTTAAAACCAAGAATCACTTGCACACTCCAGTCCACATATGCATTATTCCTACTTCAAGGAGTAATCGCACTCATTCACCATATTTCCATACATGTTCATCATAAAATGTTCATCTCTTACACTGAGAGAGAACACAAAAATATACTAACACCCTATAGGATAACCCTTGTCTTTTAATGCTCTAAGTCCCGATCATACCTCTCGATTCATTCATTATATTCAAAGGATGCATGTGGCTATGCAAAATAAAAAAAAAAAAAAGAAAAGGAAAAGGGGAGTAAAAGATGGACAAGTGTCCCAAAGAATTAAAACATTGGGTACTAGATGCCCGCCTCCCTGAATAAAAAGAAATAATAAAGATAGCCCATGTCTTTCATGAGAAAAGTTTTAAAAGAGAGTCATTCCTGAAAGAGCAAAAATAGAAATAGGAGTTAGCCATAAATAACACTTATACACCCATCCATCATATTTCATACACATGCACATCTTGGTTTAATTGTATGCCTCGATTCTCTGTGGATCCATTAGTTGACTCTACAACATATGTTTTGCAAGTATGCATATCCTTGTTAATAGCACTCCTATAAGCTCCACTATATACCTGTAGCTATAGGAGGCATAACAACATTAATGCCTCAAGAGAGAACCATAAATACCACATACACTGAGAGACTTGAGGGTGTCATACAACGAAGCTCTGAGTTTTATTCTGAAAACCTATCAAACACTCTGGAATAATAGTATTGCAAAGAATTTGAGACATAGTGTTTAGCTTGATTGTTCTATCTTTCGACTGCTCAAGACTTATGCAAAAGTTGTGAAGCCCCATATTACAGGTAAAATGAGTAAGTTTGAAGGTTAAAGTATACATTGTTCGATCTGGAGAAAATTTTGTTTGAAAGCATGTGTACTGGGAAGTATAATGACATTGTAGCAACTCCTGATCCAAATACAATAACACTTAGGCTTGGTGTGTTTGCCAAGGGACTGGCAAAAGGTAAAGCTTGGGGGTATTGTTGACACCTGTTAGCGTCAACTTTTACTAGGGCTTTTTACCCGAAGGACAACAAGATAACACACTAGTCTAAGGATTTATCGACAATTTCCATGAGTTTTGTATATTCTGTAATTTCCGGGGAGATTTTCAAAAAGCTGAAAAAGGAGGGATTCAAGTGCAAAATAACCACGAAACTTATCCGTCACGAAGGACATCGCGGGAAGACTCGGGGAAGACTCGAAGACACCTGAAGCGACAGAGGGCCGAGGGGCCGCCAGGTGGGGCCGGCCGGCCCCACCATTGCGCCGGCAGGCGCCCCCCTGTTAGGGTTTCGGCCCCCTTCTGGAATGTTCCTCCACCGCCTCCAAGAAGTCATCGAGCCCTACGTTACGTCGGTTTGATCCCCGCGGCACACGTGCATCCCACCGGACTATAAATATGTGGGTAGACCCCCCGGAGAGGGCTTAATTCATTATTCATCAAGGTCTCAAGCCATCAAGTGTAACACCTCGGTGTTAAGCTTGCATTAGGCCACAATTAATTAACTTAATCCTTCATCAAGCATGGCATAAGCATCAAGTCAAAACCCTAGCCTTGCATCTTGTCATTTCATGTGTTTTGCTCTTTAATTTTTATTGCTTAATTATGCTTGTTAATTAGTTAATTAATTGCCTTGCAAAACAACTTGATCAAGTTTAGATTCACTTGCCCAGCAATTTGAAAGGTTTTAATAAAATTTATTGCAAAAAAGATTTGGTGCATTTTGGAGCAAAAGAAAATAAATTGGAAAATTCCTTTTTATGCCCTAAAATTCAAAATGAATTTGCATTTCAAAATTTATTGGGAATTTTGAGTTGAGCCCTAAATGAAAGTTGTTCAGTTTGAAATTCTCTACAACTTTTATTTTGGGCACTTTTCATGAAAAAGCTTTTAAATTTGCCAAAAAGTTGCATTTGAGTCGGATTCAAAATTTCAAAAAAAAAAAAAAAAAAGAAAAGCGCAAGCGGCGGGCGTTTTCGGCCCACCGGCCCGGCCTGCTCCCGCCCGGCGTCCAAGCGCCCCGCGCCCACCGCATATCGCGCCACGCGCGGGCGTCGCCCGCCCGCGGACGCCGCGTGGCCGGCGAACTCCGCGCGGGCCGCCCCGGCCGTTCGGCGGCACCTACACCGCACCGCGCCCGCCTCACTCGCCCACGCTGCCATTTCCCACTCCTCCACTCTCTCTCCCTCTGTCCGAACGGAAGGAGGGCAGCCTGCGCACCCGCCGCTCAAGCTCTGCCGCCGCCGTTCTCCCTCGTCGGAACTCCGCCACCCGCCATCTCGCGCCACGAGAACCCCATCACCCACCTCCACCTCCCTAGCCTCGCTAACCGCCGACGATCCGCCGAGGTAGGGGCCAATTTTAGCCATCCTTCACCGCGACCGCCATGGCTTAAGCTCGCGGGCTTCGGGCTCGCCATGACCGGCTCCTTTTTCGGCCCCCATATGGCTCTCTTCCTCACTCGTCTAGTGTAGCCCGGCGAAACCTAGTAGCCGTAGCCACCGTTTTCTCGCACCGCGAAGCTCGGTTGGCCGGAACGGCACTGGTCGCCGCCGTACTCGCGCCGCCGTGCCGCCTCCACCGCCGCCGTGGGCTCGGGGTTGCCGAATCGACCCCTCCGCGCCGCTAGCAAGCTTCGCCTCGCGTCCGTGGAGCTCGTGCTCCCTTAGGTGCGCCTTGCCACCGTCGAAATCGTCGCCGACGGTGAGCCGCAGGGGCGCTCAGCGCCGCCGCACGTCGCCACCGCCGTCCGGTGGTCGTCGACCCCGCCCGGCTTGACCGTCACCGGTGCGCGCCGCGCCGAAAGCACGCCGCAGCCAGCCGTGCTTGCCGGAGGGTCGCCGTCGGGCGAAACGCCGGCCGGCGTACCCCCCCCTCCGGCCGACCGACGGGTGGGGCCGTGGACCAGCGGGTCCCGACCGCCAGTGAGACACGGTCCACTGGACCGAGTCCACGCAGACCGGGCTCTTGGCCTTTTCTTTTTATTGTTTTCCGATTTTTATTTTAAATCGTTTTTAATTTATATCTCGGGCAAATGTGATCCAAATTGAGTGAGATTTGTTTTGCTAGGCTTCTACTGAGTAGATCTACCATCTAAAAATATGTTATCTAATTTTTGTGATATTTCTCTGTGTATATTTATTTAATTGCTTTAAATGCTGAAAACTGAGTAAATGCATAGTAAATTGTAAATTACTCTGAAAAATGTGATTCTTGTTTTGTTAGGCTTGTCATGTGATGTAGTTTCTGGGAAAAATGTGTGTTATGCAGTTCCTGTACAAAAATATTGGAATATTATTTAATTTAATTTCTGGGCTGATTCTTGTATGATTTTTAATAAATAAATTATAAGGAATTAGGCCCTGGTAATTTTTGGTGACTGTTCTTATGCTAATTAGGTATAGATAAAAATATGAAATCTGTTGTTTAACACTTTTCATAGTGCAAAGTTGTTAAATGTGCTTTTCTGGCCAGTAGCTTCATCTTTTGTGTAGGCTGTTGTACTTGGTAAAATGAGATGAAAAATTTATCATGGCTCTGTTATAGCATAGTGTAGCTCCTGTAATTTTTGTAGAATTTTCTGAACTGTCTAGACAGAGGTCACAGTTCAAGCCTATTTATTCACATGAAATGATAAGTAATTGAACTAAATGATTTAATGGCTTTTGTATCAATTCTTGTGCTTTTTCAATTATGATATGCTTGCTGGTCATGCATTGGAGCACCATGTCTGAAGTGTGATACTTGCCCATGAGTAGTAGTAGTACTCCTTGTATTCATGTTGTGCGTGTATGCGAGTGTGTCCGCGCACGCCACTCTTCTTTATGCGCTTCTCTAAGTGTTTAGAGAAGAGGTATGCACATACTCAGTAAATGAGTTAAGTTGTAGTAGAGAGGAGATATGCACCTACTCTGTCAAATAATTTATTAATCATCTTCATCCATGATCATCATACGTTGTGCATTCATGATACTTATGCACGTGCATCGCATCATACAGGTTCGCAAGAGGACCTCCCTTATTCGGAAATCGAGGAGAATCGTCCGGAGGAACCGCAGCAAGAAGTGCCGCAAGAGGAAGGAGAAGAGGAGGAGCTTCCGGAGTGCCCAGACCACCGCGCGTCTGACTTTGTGCAAGGCAAGCACCGGAGCATTTACTTACCTATGCTTTCTAACAGTCTAATTATGCTTTATGATTGTTGCATTAAGTATAGGAGTTGTGTGACACCGTTGCCGCATTATATCCTTGCTTTACCATTGATTATCCTACCTTGATACACCCTGCTAGTCTAGGGCGAGTAATATGCTTAGCTTGCTTAGACGGTAGAAGTCGGGTGATTTCCTGTCATCCGCGAGATAGGTGGTTACCTATGATTGATGGAAAAGCTTACGTTGATATCATCTGGTTAATGGCTATGGTTGATAATTGGAGACCGGACGGAGTCTTGTGGGGTTGTTGGACCATAGTGATTCCGTCTGTGTCGATTAAGGACCGTACCGTTGTTGTACCGCAAGTCATGTTGAACGCATGCCTCATGTTTAGCTGGCCGGATAAGTCGTTCCGACCGCGAAGCCCAACACTATCCGGGCCGGTTCTCGACCGTTCGCACCGTATTGGAGATGGATGGGGACCACGGGGGCGCGAAGAGTAAGTCCGAGGTCCAAAGATGGTCTGGCTAAGGCGCGGTCGGGCGGTCCCCGGTACGGTGGTTCCATGCGAGTCCGCGTGCTTGTCTTCCTGGATACGTGCCATGGTGACCTGTAGCTCACTTTAGCGGGTGAGTGTGGTTTGCATGAGGAATACCCCCTGAGCTCAGTAGTAATCGATTCGAATCGCCATCGTTCCTGGACAGTGAACACTTGACTTGAGCTGCACCATCGTAGTAATGATTATGGAATGTGGTTAATGATGATGATGGGTTAAGCTGAGGTTTATAATTATGGATACTACTTGCTTGATTAACCTTGACTAATATACTGCCATGATGATTAGCATAGCTGCTCACCTAGCATAAATAGGGATGATTAAGCTGAGCTATCACTTTAAATGTTACTACTTGCTTTTATGCAAAATGAGTCGAGCTACCTCCCGATAAAGCCTATCATTCCTCCTTGGAGTCTTTTCTTTTGAGTCAGTCGGGTAAGTCTAGCTGAGTACCTTCTAGTACTCAGGGTTTTTCCCGCTTGTTGTTTGTGCAGACGGGCATACCTACCACGGGTATTGCGAGACCTGTCTTTTCCCAGTGGACTAGAAGGCCTTGGGCAAGGTTACTCTTAATATTCTCCCCAACTGCTTTTGATGAATAGACTCTGGACTGGCACTGTAATAATCTTTAAATGTGTGAGTTGGATTGAGTTTTCAAAACTATCTTGTTTCCGCTATTTGGGGTTTGAAGAACTTGGTTTGTAATAACTTTATTTCCGCACTCGATGTTGTTTAACTATTTGCGAAATGATGTAACATGCGAATGGTGACGCTAAACTTGTACGATCTTGGTTGATGATGTTTGGTTTGAAATCCTTCGAGATTTCCGGACTACCGGGTTTATAAAGGCTTAAGTGTGACAATTGCTTGCTTAGCGAGTGATTTTTCACTTATGCTTTTATAAATTGGTCGGTTACATTACATCAAGCATCAAGAGCCTTCAAGTTCATCAAGAGCCTTCTAGTTCATAGGATTAGCTAGCTAGATTAGAAGTAGAGGAGATCTAGTTCTTCATCGGATCTAGAGCCCCTGTGCCCTGGCCGAGCGAGAGTTCGGTAATAGATCTAGTTCTTAATTACTTTATTGTATTCATTATTCAGATTAGGGAGACTTTACTCTAAATATATTCATATGTTCTTAATTGCAATAGTCATTGTCTACTTTGATTATATGTCTAGTTTAGTTACTTCGATCTTATTGAATTCATGTAATTGCTCGTATAGCGTTTATCCATATGTACAATGGGTAGATGATAGGCGATATGTAGACGTGGTGTCTAGATGTCTTGTTTATCTGCGAGTGCACCCCGATATGCCGGGGACGTGTGGTAGTCTCAGCGTAGGTGACTTCGTTAGTTCCTACGTTAGTTCCTCGAGTTATTTTGGTTAAAAACCAATCTCCGTAGTTTATCCAATGGCTAGCTATGATTATGATTAAAAGATCTATGATTATCTTTAATTATGATATTTGATGATTATGTTATCACCGCATTTATCTTTATTTATCTTGTGACCTCTCACCTGAAGTAGTATTCGACTTAGGTAAGTATCATTTATCATGTCTACATTTTCAGCTAATATGACAAGCGGATATGCTATTGACTTTCCCGAGGGGTGATTATAAATCGAGCATTGGTTTTGCGGTCGGCTATCTTTGAAAAAGCGAGAAATCAATGGCTCCATTTGAGGGGCAAGCGGATATGCTATTGACTCTGGGTGATTCGCAAGCATTGAAAGCCTATCTTTGAATAGAAGGAAAGGTGGCAAAAGCGATGATCGAGGACTCGAGGACTCAGAGAGAATTATAGCAAGAGTCTCGCCGTACTTTTGAGTTACCTTTAACATATTGTGTACGTCGTAATCTCTTAGGATTCATGTTATGTCCGGGGTATAAATATAGACCCTCGACCATTGTAAAAAGATATTCACAATCAAATCAATACAACCGGCCCGTGCCACGTTTTTGAGTCCTTTTTTGTCGTGTCGTCGAGTTCTTCGAGGAGGAGCCATCGATCCGTCGACCTCAAGTAAGTTCCGGCAACCTTGCTATCATGTCTAGTATCATGCGGTGGATTTAGATCTTGATGCAAGTAGTCTTGTTCGTCTCGATGGGATGGCCGTGCGGCGGCGTCTACTTGATGATCAAGAAGTCTTTGCTTATGCTTTGTCTATCTCGACTAGATGGCCGTGCGGCGGGCGTCCGCTTGATAGCTTAGCGAGGCAAGATAGTTATCGATTCTTGGTTAGATCGTGAGTCGTGCGGCGAGGCTAGGATCTGGCTCAAGGATTAGTTATCGGCTCTATTAGATTTGGCAAGATCTAGTAGATTCATTAAGTTATCACGTGTTGCATGACTTTAATATTTTATTTATTTGTAACACTCTTTTGCCCAATCTAGATTTGATCGGTTTCGGCTTCTTATTTTATAGATCTATTTGCTCTCTAATGTTCTTTACTCTTATATTATCATGATAAATAGATCGTATGCTTACGTAGCGAATTGGATCAATCTAGATTGTTACATGTTCGGGTTCTTGCATGTTAGAAACGCTTAGACTTTGATAGGATCGGGTATCGTCTGCGGCGGATGCAGGTCTTTGATTAGTTTAGTCGTGATAATTTGTATGTTCCTTCTTCATGGACCCCGAGTCGGTTTGTATTGCCGAGCTTGGTTATGCTTCAATTCATGGTTAACTTTCACTTGTTCAAACATGTCTTCTTATGCATGCATGTTCGGTAATCAATACACTACGTGTTTCACCTTCATATTAGCCGAATGAATCGTATGCATGATTGGCGAGCGACTTCTATAGGCTGTATGTAGGTAAAATAAAGTAACCGGGGGCGTATATACGGAACTATGCGGTCTCATCCGACACGTTCGATTTTGTATTTAACAGATTTCTTTGTCCCTTGTCGGTTTTTCAGTCAAACCCCCCGGCACACGCTTCGGATCTCCAAACCGTGCGGTGTCCGATTGAAAGTCACGCTTTTTCGACTTCTTTGTGTGCTTGGCGCGGGGGGTGCGATTTTGTGCCAACACACTTTTTTTAGCACGCCGCCCGGTGGGACCATCTCTTGATTCAAGATGTCGGACGTCAATAACAATCATGTTACGGGCGTGGCGCTTGGATGAATGCCGGACCAATTGAGAACAACGATGGAGCAAGCATGCGAGCAATACAAGCATAAATGCTTAATGTCTTTCTCCAAGAACAAAAGCAACAAGGTTTTTTGAAAGCGATCATTGCCAAGAGTTCTTCTTGCACATCAAACTGATTGCTCACGAAGAGGAAGAAGCTCAAAAGGTATCGATTTGGTCCATAAAGCCTTGGCGGATACCATTAGGAACCACAACACGGCCTTTCTAAATACTTTCCGAGTAATCATGGCTAATACTTTTCGGCCAGCGGTGATAAGTATTTTGAAGATGGTGTGGGACCAATTCGTGGACCCGGTGCTTTTCAATATTCCAAAATATCAAGAGAAGCAACTTTGAAGATGCGAGGAACATCTGGGATCAACAAAGATGAAGTAGAGACTCATGAAAAGCAACCACCTCCTACTTATGGCCAAGTGGCGTTTGGCACTCTTGAAAAGAGTACCGCAATCTACATACAAGATATCTCCGGCATCAAGCGGGTTACAAAGGAACATGTATGGGGATGGATACCATGAGTTCACTACTACTATCTTTGCTCTAGATGCTCTACCGATCCGGGATATAGAAGTGCGGCGGGGAATACCATCACGGAGGACAAGCACGTGGAACTCCGAAGGCGGACATTGACATAATCATGCGAGAGGATGGCTGATATGATGCAACATCGATTCGGCCTAAAGCCAAAGAATCAATCCTATTCATACAAGTCTGCGTACCCGAATGGTATAACGGGGGTTGCACTACCGGCAAGGGTGAAGCCACCAACGGACTTAACCAAATTTTTACGGTCAAGATGATACAAGTACCACGAGCATATTAGCCGATACGATCTGACTTGGGGAGGCGTCCACAGGCGAAGCTTGGAGGATTCGGTATTTTCCATTGTCTCTCTCACGGGCCCGGCTTTTCACGGTTTACTTCTCTACCGGTGATTCTATTGGTACTTGGGCGGAACTTGAGCAGAAGTTTCATGCTTATTTCTTCACGGAACTCTTGAAAAGAAGGCTGGTAGACCTTACCGGTTTAAGGCAGAAAAAGTTAATGAGACACCACAAGAATATCTTCGTAGATTCGGAGAAACCAAGAGTCTTTGCTTCTCGCTGAATTTACGAGACGATCGATTACTGGAATAGCAATAGCGAGGGATCTTTGCCGAATGTCGAGGGAAAAGGCTGTTCGGCATGGAATTTGATGATCTCGGTCAACTTCGCTCGAGAGATTAGGCTGTCATGAGTAATCGGGCTCGGGGTTTGAAAGGGATAACCGCTATCGGAAGGGTAATGTTGCTAGTGAGATGTATCGAGTTTCTGGAAGAAACAAGCGATGCGAGGATGAAGATGAAATAAACTGCGGCCGAGTTGACTTGGGATAAAGAGCCTACCCAAGTAAGTCGGCGGTGGCTGAAACAACAAAAAAAGGGGACTTACGATTTTGATGTCTCCAAATCGGATAAGCTTTTTGATCTGTTGGTGAGGAAGGGGCGCATCAAAGGCTGCCCGAAGGGCATCCCATGCTACGCCCGAAGGGGTGAAAGACAAGAGATATTGTGGTTATCATAATACTAATTCTCACTCCATCAATGATTGCCGAGTGTTCGAGTTCGGATTCGAAGGCAATTCAAGAGGGGCATCTGAAATTTGATGGCAAGATGAAGATTGATGGCAAACCTTTCCCTCGAGAACATGATTTCTTTCTCTGTCGGAATGGTCTCTGCAGATGATGACCCTAAAAGCAAGGGAAAGATGAAAGTGTTGACATCGAAAAAGCTAAGAAAAAAAGTGGCCTTTGTAGACCCCAACCGACGATTCTTCTGAAGAAATGAAAGAAAAGTTCGGTTCAAAAATAGCCGAACCAGAAAGGTGAAACGTCCGGACCAAGGGTGACATCACGAATCTTCTTTGAATAAATGGCGGAGGCGGCAAGAGCAAGAATATTATGAAGAACAAAAGTTCTTAGAAGAGCGGTGGAGATATGAAGAAGAGATGTACCACCGAGAACAAGAAAGAAGAACATATGAGGGAACTAGAAACAGTCTCATTGGGGTTGTTCATTCTTTAAGCATTGTTGGAATGAAGGCTTGAAGGCTGCTGCTAGAAACAATTGCCCGAGAATCACGGTGTCGATATTATGGCTCTGAGCGGTCTCGAGTCAACCGCCGACCAGTCCATGAAAGACTTGGAGTTCAATTTCACGAGGGCGATCGGCGTATAAAATTAAATAACTTTGATCATCGGAAAGAAGAGATTCGCGGATCAGCATTGGGTTCATCGAAGAATACGATGAGGAAGGAAATACTCATGGATATAGATGGCGAGAAAGGGCAATGGTGCCCACGGGGGTTGAGAAAAGTCGGAAGAGGAGAGTGCGGCGATTAAGAAACAAAAAGGCTGGAGCAGTTTGCTGCGAGAAGAAAAAAAGAAGGAATGGCGCCCAAAGAAGAAATCCGATGAGAAGGGTCCTTCGGGTGATGCATGCATGGCTTTCTTCCTCCCATCGAAATTCATAGCTCGACAATCAAAAAGTACAAGAGGAGATTTACTCGATTTTGATGAAAGTGAGTTTCGAGGATCTAATGGCTCGGCTTATACTAACACGACAAGCAACTTTTGACAAGCCGGCCAAACATCGTCACTTGAAACCGCTTTACGTGAAAGGATACGTCAATGGGAAGCCTCGACCAAGATGTTTGTTGATGGAGGAGCTGCTATCAATATAATGCCATATTCCACGTTTAGAAAGCTCGGGATGACGGATGAAGATTTGCTTAAAACCGACATGATCCTTAGAGACTTTCTTTGGCAATCCTTCGATACTCGAGGAGGCTGTGCATGTTGAGTTGATGATTGGGTCTAAAACCACGATCACTACGTTCTTCGTCATTGGCGGCAAGGGGCATACAGGTTTGCTTCTTGGGAGGCTGGATTCATGCTAATTGCTTGTATTCCTTCAACTATGCACCAAATCCTTATTCAATGGATAGGGGATGGCGTGGAGATCATACATGCCGATGATTCGGTAAGTGTGGGCTGCCGGAGCCAGCTTATTGGGAATATGATGGTGTTGATTGTTTTTTACGGCAAAGTATGGAAAGAAGGTCACATTAATGTATTCAACAAGGATCAACGGCCGATCAAGCGATCGGCTCGAGCGACAATTTTTGATGGGTAACCCAATCGATGGCAACAAAGGAAAGTTGGGACACGGTTTTATGTCGGCCGACAAATTAGAAGAGATAAATGTTGGCGATGAGTCCAAATCAAGGCCGATGTACATTAGTGCAAATTTGAGTCGAGAATGTAGAGAGCAATTAGTAAATCTTACGAAGGAGTTTAAAGATTGCTTTGCTTGGGATTATCTGAGAGATGCTGGACTAGATCGTTCTATTGTTGAGCATCGATTACCTATTAAGTCGGGGTATCGACCCTATAAACAACCTCAGGAAGATCTATAAAGAAGAGTGCTGGCCGATGTGAAGAAGGAGATTGAAAGACTATTAGAAGCAAACTTCATTCGGCCGTGCGGATCACATGATTGGATTTCGAATATAGTTCTGTTTACAAGAAGAATGGGAAGATGAGAGTTTGTATAGACTTGAGAGATCTTAACAAGGCCACTCCAATGGATGGGTATCCGATGCCAATTGCCGATTTGTTAGTAGGCCTTGCGGGCCGGGTATGAAGTCATTAGTTTTATGGATGGTAATCTTTGGCTATAATCAGATCTTCATGGCAATAGAAGATATTTCAAAAAGCGGCTTTTAGATGCCACAGCCACATTGGTTTATTTGAATGGATTGTAATGGCGTTTGGATTGAAGAATGCGGGTGCAACTTATCAAAAGCCATGAATTACATATTTCATGAGTTGATCGGCAAAATTGTGGAGATCTACATTGATGATGTAGTAGTCAAATCTAAAGACTATGAGAAACATTTAGGCGATCTAAGAAGAACTTTGGAATGCACTAGAAAACATGGTTTGAAGATGAATCCAAACAAATGTGCTTTTCGAGTGTCAATTTGGTGAGTTCTTGGGATTCCTTATTCATAAAGGAGGAATTGAAGTTGGAAAGAAGAGCATGGAAGCAATAGATAAAGTTGTTCCCCAACTAATCTCACGCGAAATTCTGAGTCCACCTTTCGGCAAGATCAATTTAAGTAAGAAGGTTCATTTCAATTTATCGAAAAAGAATCTTGCCCTTTTCTCCATTATTAAAGCTCAAGAGGAATCAAAAATTTGTATGGGGTGGCGTGCAACAAAAGGCTTTTGATGAAATTAAAGAATACATGAAGGCACCACCGGTTTTGGTACCTCCACAACTTAACAAGCCTTTCAAGTTATGCGTGGCGGCCGATACCCTAACGATAGGATCGGCCCTCATGCAAGAGTATGAAGGGAAGGAGCGAGTCATAGCTTATCTTAGCCGAAAATTTGTTAGACCCGAGAGACAAGATATTCGGCTATGGAAAAATTGTGCTTGTGTGTGTATTACTCATGTACTAAGCTTCGGCATTATTTATTAAAAAAAGCGAATGCGTGATTATTTCAAGTCATGATGTGATCAAGCATATGTTGTCAATGCCAATTTTAAATGGAAGAATTGGCAAATGGATTTTGGCTTTGTCGAATTTGATTTAAAATACGAATCGGCAAAAAAGCGGTGAAGGGTCAAATTATTGCTGATTTTATTACGCAACATCATGACCTTAACAACATATAGTAGGCATTGTACCTTGGACTCTATTTTTCGATGGTTCATCCTGCGGCAAAAAGGTGGGGGCGGCATTCTATTAGTTTCTCCACGGGGAATAACTTTTGAGTATGCTATTCCTATTGAATTTCATGTGACTAACAATCAAGCGAGTATGAAGCATTGCTTAGAGGGCTTCGGCTTCTTGTAGAGATAAAAAGCCGTCATTGTTGAAATCTTTGGAGACTACGGTTGGTGATCAACCAGTTGATTGGCCAATATGAGTGTAAGAATGGCGCTAAGAGAATACTATGAGGAATGCCGGGAACTTTTAAAAAGCTTTCGGGTAGCAACCTTGCATCATATCCCTAGGGGGCATAATGAAGGAGCAAATAGATTGGCCCAAAGCTGCTTACGGATATCGTGAAAATCAAGAAGTCTTCACCATAGGAAGAGAATGTTCGGATCTTTGAGCAGGTGGTTGGCGATTGGAGGCATGAAATCATCAAATATCTGAAGGATCCATCGCGAAAAAGTTACCCGAAAGCTCGGTACAAAGCCCTTAAGTTCGTCCTTCTCAATGATCACTTGTATTACAAATCTATAGATGGAGTATTGCTCAAGTGTCTAAGTCAAGAAAAGAGGCCGAAAGGTGATGTATGAAGTGCATGAAGGATTATGTGGTGCACATCAATCGACTTACCGAATGAAATGGATAATTCGGAGAAGCTGGTTATTTTTGGCCAACTATCTTTGGAAGATTGCTTTGACTATTATAAAGGATGTCATGATTGTCAAAAATTTGGCAATATTCAAAAGGCTCCGGCATACATTATGAACCCAATAATCAAACCTTGGCCATTTAGAGGATGGGGCATAGATTTAATTGGTCGGATACATCCTCCTTCGAGCAAAGGGCATAAGTTTGTGCTCTGGCCCGCAGTTATTTTACTAAATGGGTTGAAGCCATTCCTTTGAAGAAAATTACATCGAGAAAATATGATCGGTTTTGTTAAAGAGCATATAATTTATAGGTTTGGAATCCCTCAAACCATAACAAGCGATCAAGGAACCCGGTTTACTTCTTGAATTTTGCGACTTTGCGAAGACATGGGGATCAAAATTATAATTCTTCTCCTTATTATGCACAAGCCAATGGGCAAGCGAAGCATCAATAAGATTATGATCAAGATCATTCAAAAGAAGATTGATGAGAAACCGAAGAGATGGCATTTGGTTCTCAATGAAGCATTGTGGGCTTATCGGATGGCTTGTCATGGGTCAACTCGAACATCTCCTTATGAATTGGTTTTACGGGCATCATCTTTGTCTTACCATGGGAATTGCAATCGGGTTCAAGAAGAGTTATGTTGCAAAAAGATTTGGAAAAAGAAGATTATACAAATTTGATGATAGATGAATTGGAAGATTTACATTTCATTCGTCTCAAGGCATTGGAAAATATTGAGAAGAATAAAATACGTGTTGCCCGATATTATAACAAGAAAGTTAGAGAAAAGCAATTCTTGGAAGGTGACCTGGTTTGGAAAACTATCTTTGCCGATTGGATCGAAAAGCGGGGCATTCGGCAAGTGGTCTCCAAATTGGGAAGGGCCCTTTCGGGTAGAAAAATGCGTGCACGGCAATGCATATATTTTGAAGACTTTGTTTGGGGAAGAATTTACGAGCTATCAACGGACGATATCTTAAAAATATTACCCCGATATCGAAGTTGGTTCGTAAAGAGAATTTGAATCAAGCGGCCGATGAGATAACATCGCCTTTAGTGAAAAAAATATGAAGTTGGTAAATAGCCGATATGATTTGTGTAAGCCTTGATTCAAAATATAGCCGAATGATCTTATGTTGACCTCAACATTACATTGGTTGGTTTATCGGGAAAAGAAAAAGATGAAATCTGAATGATCTTTGCTTTCGGTGACTCGTCAAATCGTTTGTGGCGTAAGACTAAGATCTAATCGACTAAAGTGATGTCACTTTGCATTCGGAAAAATCACTCAAGAAAGCGCTTCGAATCAAAGAGGACAAAAGGCATTCATTTAGCGGTCAACACAAGATCATAAACAAGACACATTCTCGGAAGATGATTTCATTATTCACGGATCAATCCCTAGTTACAAACTACTCACGGAACAACTTATTAAGAACAGTTGGGGATTGGTGGATTCGGCAAGAGGCGATAGCATGGTCCCGTAGAGCTCAATTTGCTCCTCGATGTCCTCCACCTCGTGAGGATGACCTTACGCAAATCCAACGGCTTTGAAACAGAATAGTCCTCATTGGTGCGAGAGGACATCGCTTGCCGGGCCGAGGACACACCAAGGTGGACACCTTGGATGACGGCGATCAACACGGCCATCCATGGCATCGAGGCGTGCCTCGGGGAGTTTC
The DNA here is from genome assembly GCA_015844335.1 of Chrysopogon serrulatus. Classification (NCBI taxonomy): domain Eukaryota; kingdom Viridiplantae; phylum Streptophyta; class Magnoliopsida; order Poales; family Poaceae; genus Chrysopogon; species Chrysopogon serrulatus. Next base: position 134,945 of record JADLZL010003512.1, on the reverse strand, counting down.
TCCACAGGCATTCACCTTGTCGGCCGCCCGGGTTCTTTGCTTTGCCTTCAACCGCTCGTTCTCCGCGAGAGAGTCTTTGAAAGATGAAAAGTTAATCGATGCAGCGATGAGGATTGAGAGAAAAAAAAATCTATGTGAGAATGCCGAACCCGGTGATGGCGTCGCTTGAAGCTGCTTCTTGCTGATCCTCCCATTAAACTTGCGCAATGCGAAACTGCTTGGAAACATCGCCCGGCTCGGTCGGGGCTTCATCCCTTTCCTTGCGGAACCGGGCGCCTCCTCATGAATGTACAAAGGGTCCTCGCCCTCGATTCCGCCCGGACCCCAAGGGTTGGCGTTGTATGAGTTGTCGGACTCGGAAAGAGCTCGGCGAACTCGAGGAGCCGGAGAGCGGGGGACCGGGCTGGTGCGAGGTTCCCGGTTGAGTCACCACCATCGGGGGGAGAAGGTGAGACTAGTTGATGATGACCCTCGCCCTAAGCGGATGAAGAAAACCGAGGTTAGGAGAGATGAGCAGTGGCGAGAACACACGAAGATGGCGATTAATCTTACCCATGGCGTTGCCGGCGTCGCGGCCTACTCCCTCCGGCCTCTCCCTCGGCGGGGCGCTTCCCATGGTCACCGGCGCTCGACATTGGCGATTTGGAGGTGGGGTTTTTCTTCCTAAAAGTTTCGGCGAGAAGATGAGAAGATGATGATGAATGCTAACCGGCGATGGTGGTGGAAGCCGGGAAGAGGGCTTTATTTATAGGCCAAAATGGAGTTAAATGGCGCCGCGACTCGGGTATACCAAGCGACAAAGTAGGGTTTACTTCTCTTTTGGGCCGTTACGGGGGCTTTGGGCCAAGCTTCGGCTAAATCGAAAGCGGCGGTTCGGAAGAATCGGCTAATCCTCGATCGGGAAATCGGAATGATGGCCGTCTGTCTATTTGGGAAGCTTAAGAACATTCGGCTATGTCATCGGTCGGACAAGAATGGAAAAAACCAAAAGCACAACAAAGAATACAATTGTTTAAAAAATCACGGTGTGTTACAAGCCGAATGTTTTACTCATTTAAAAACAGTTTGATTGCGTCTATGATATCATCCCTAATTGGTGACTTCTTCTTCTAGCACCTTCTTGTCATCGTCTTGAAACTACGGATTACGGTAAGCTTTGGTTTTGATCTGGCGATGCTCCTTGATGACGATGATGATATCTTTGTCTTGGCTGCATCTATAGAGTTCGGCAAGGTGGCAATTTTATCTTTGTGAGATTGGATTCTCACATTCAATTGAGCCAATTGAGCTTCCAACCTGGCCTTTTCCTCCTCCATGGCTACCGATTCGGGGTTCGAGTTACCAAAAGGCGCTTAGCGGCTGAATCTGAGAGTGCGGTTCTTTAACTTGATGCTTTTTGGTCGGATTATCATTTTTACGCAGGCGGCTCTAGAGGCTATGTTCCTATTTGCTCTCGACCTTGCCAAGGTGATCATCAAGGCGAGTTGCAGATTCTAGAGACCTTGAGAGTTGGAGGGATATCTTGGTCAATAAGCTCAACCCGGTTCTCTTATCGATCTGCATCTTGAGCGAGAGCATTTATATCTTTGGCCGATAAGAGGGATATCTCCTTTAGCCGAGCTTGGTTCTCTGGCGATAACCTCTGGCGAGAAGTAGCTTCTTCACCACCCTCATTAATGTACTCTTCAATGGTAAAAGAGTAGCCGACGATCGGCTTAGCATCATCCTTTAAGAAGGAGAACCATTAGCCGATTGATCGAGAATTATTTGAAAGATCAATAAAATAAAGTATTACCTTTTTGTGCGAAGAAGCTTCTTGAGGATGATTCACATCTGGCTTGATTGAGGGCTTAGGCTGAATGCCGAGAGAAGATGAACTTGAAGCTTGATGAGGGAAGATCATACGCTATGTCATCAAGATATCATCGAAAATAAGTAATGAGATGCAAAATCACGATAGATAAATCTTGGCGAGAAGGAAGAAGAAAAAATGTGTAGAAAACATTATTACCAATATGACCAATAGCCTTGTGAATTTCTGCACTATCAATAGAAGCATGAGGAGGAGATTCTTACGCCATTTTATCCGGGGAATGATACGCTTCTAAGTATCAAGTGGCAAAAAATAGTTCATTTGGTGTAAAAAGGGGAACAATCGATTAAGAAGGTAATCACACAGCATGGCCGGTGGGCTCTTGAGTTTCGCATCCTCCTCTTGAGTTTCAACATCTTGAGGCTTGAGAAGATGTTTGATAATTCTCAACACATTGGCTGAGTTTGAAGGCGACACATGGGTGAAGAAAAACATATAATAAGTAAAATAAGCCCCATCATGGTTCGAAACAGAACCCGGCCAGAGTATACCTTGGGAGAGAGCTTAGCTTTCTTGGATCTTGTTCTTACGGGCACATTAATATCTACTTGATCCGGTAATAGCTTTCCTCTTGCCTTCTCCTTTCGAAGAAAATTTGTACCCGAGCTGCTTGGTGTTTTCATGAGGGTTGCCGGGGATGGAGCATTAAAACCTAGAGGCGGGGATGGGTCCAGCTTGGTAATATTGGACTACTTGTGAAGGAGGGGTAGGCTCGGGATCACGCAAAAGACGATTACAATACTGAAATTAAGAACAAAGTCGAGAAAAAAGAGGTAGCGTGAGTATGAAGAAAGTTACCTCCTCACTGTCGAAAATCAAATTGAGCATACAAATCTTGACACAAAGGGTGCAGGGCATGTTAAAAATATGAGCACGCCATTCTTGCCACCAAGAGGAAAACAAAGGATGGGCAGCTTCTATTAATCCCAAAGGTAAGGGCATGAATTACGCGGATCCCATCCAAGCTCAAAAACCCTTTTGGCCTCCATTTCATCTCCTATTCTCTCTCTGGGCCTTATGATGGTTGAGAAAAATAGTCTTGGGGCGGTTGCCCACACCCAATTGCACAGGCAAACATGTTTGGGTTATAAAATTCATAGGAAGGATTCAGCAACCTCCCATGATGAAACTCTGGCGGCAAGACCACGGGGGCTTAATGAAAGAATTGAAGATCTTTGTAGCAACCACATGCGGCGGCCGGACTCATAGCTGAATTTGCAAGGCGAGTCAAAGTGTCACTTTCTCGTAAAAGGGAGCCATATCACATGATTGAAGCCCTTAAAGAATAACTTGAATAGATGGCCAAGATCTATATCAATGGTGATGGCATTTCTTTGCTTCTCCATAAGTTTGACAGGCTTTCTCTTTCATTTGGCCATCCTCATCATCATTGTGAAGAAGGAAAACCCAAAGTGTTAAGGTCCACGGAGACTATACGGTGCATGTACAATTGTAGCCACATACATGCACAAACCACCGGGGACCATTCACACAATGAATTTCCCCATGTTGGCGCTTCGAACAATGATCGATGCATCATGTGATAAACGACTCCCGAAGATATTTGCCCGGAGGAATTAAAGTTCTGCGGCCCGGCTCCTCGGCCATTACCATGTGATTGAGAGTTGGCTCATTGGATTTGCCACAAAAGATGAATCTGCATAGCCACATGTTTAAAAAAGCCTTATATTCTTTGTCGATCCACGGCACCGGTTGACATATATGTTTGGATGTACTTGGTCCATCCACTTCTAGATTGATTGCCTTACAGTTTGCTATTGTGCTTATATTTGGAAGGATATCTTGGCTCTGTCACATTAAGGCCGGTCATCATGAATATATCGGCCAAAGTAAAAGACATTGGGCCATGACCAAAAATGAAAGCATTGGTAGCATCGGACCCGAGAAGTGGGAAAGGCTGCTATCGAGAAGAGAATCATTCGAGGTGTTCCCGAAAGGGATAACTCTAAGCGATCTTTGGATATCACAGGAGTCCCGGTGGCTGCTACTCTTGTTCGGCATCCTTTGGTACCACTTTGCCGCCATCCAAAGATCGGAGGGAAGGGCCGGGTTTTTGAAAGTGCTTGGCCATCTATTGGAGGAGCAATTCCAGATTTGAAAGGGATCCTCGAAGTTTCTTTCTCCACAAATTCGATTGGGTTGGAGTCTCCCATCGGACCCAAAAAGTCTGAATCGAGATTGGGGGCATAAGGGATCAAAAATCCGTCCTTGTACTCCTTCAAAAAGATAATACGGCCGAAAGAGAATCGGGAGAGATGAAAGATCAAAGAAAATTTGCGAATACATGAAAGGAATCAAAAATACCTCTAGAACTCCATCAAGGGTCGCCATTGGGGATTGAAAGTAGGCTCGAATCTAGAGCGAAGAAGAATCAGATTTTGAGTGGCGGCTACGGAGTTGAGCAGTGTTGACCTAAATGAGAAAAAAGTACGTGTTCAATTCGGAATAAAATTACTTTTATCCCAAATTGAGGGGCATGTGTTAACACTGGATTTTGGTAAAAACCAATGACAATTGGGCGATTCGGTAAAGTCTATGAAAAGCAATCAACGTGTTCGGCAAATGAGTGTGCGGTCGGCTAACTTTGAGCTATTCGGCAAGCGGATATGCTATTGACTCAGGTGATTCGGCAAGCATTGGTGCGGTCGGCTATCTTTGAAGACAATGGCTCCATTCGGGAAGCGAAAGGTGGCAAGCGAAAGCCGAATAGAAGGAGAAAAACGATGTCGAGGACTCAGAAGAGAATTATAGCAAGAGTCTCGCCGTACTTTTGAGTTACCTTTAACATATTGTGTACGTCGTAATCTCTTAGGATTCATGTTATGTCGGGGTATAAATATAGACCCTCGACCATTGTAAAAGATATTCACAATCAAATCAATACAACCGGCCCGTGCCACGTTTTTCGAGTCCTTTTGTCGTGTCGTCGAGTTCTTGAGAGGAGCCATCGATCCGTCGACCTCCGTAAGTTCCGGCAACCTTGCTATCATGTCTAGTATCATGCGGTGGATTTAGATCTTGATGCAAGTAGTCTTGTTCGTCTCGATGGGATGGCCGTGCGGCGGCGTCTACTTGATGATCAAGAAGTCTTTGCTTATGCTTTGTCTATCTCTAGACTAGATGGCCGTGCGGCGGCGGGCGTCCGCTTGATAGCTTAGCGAGGCAAGATAGTTATCGATTCTTGGTTAGATCGTGAGTCGTGCGGCGGGCTAGGATCTGGCTCAAGGATTAGTTATCGGCTCTATTAGATTTGGCAAGATCTAGTAGATTCATTAAGTTATCACGTGTTGCATGACTTTAATATTTTATTTATTTGTAACACTCTTTTGCCCAATCTAGATTTGATCGGTTTTGGCTTCTTATTTTATAGATCTATCTGCTCTCTAATGTTCTTTACTCTTATATTATCATGATAAATAGATCGTATGCTTACGTAGCCGAATTGGATCAATCTAGATTGTTACATGTTTCTTGGGTTCTTGCATGTTAGAAACGCTTAGACTTTGATAGGATCGGGTATCGTGCGGCGGATGCAGGTCTTTGATTAGTTTAGTCGTGATAATTTGTATGTTCCTTCTTCATGGACCCCGAGTCGGCTTTATATTGCCGAGCTTGGTTATGCTTCAATTCATGGTTAACTTTCACTTGTTCAAACATGTCTTCTTATGCATGCATGTTCGGTAATCAATACACTACGTGTTTCACCTTCATATTAGCCGAATGAATCGTATGCATGATTGGCAGACAGCTTCTATAGGCTGTATGTAAAATTAAATGGCTTAACCGGGGGCCGTATATACGGGCTATGCGGTCTCATCCGACACGTTCGATTTTGTATTTAACAGTTTCTTTGTCCCTTGTCGGTTTTTTTTCAGGTCAAACCGACCGCAAAGGATCTCAAAACCGCGCGGCTGTCCGATTGAAAGTCACGCTTTTCGACTTCTTTGTGTGCTTGGCGCGAGGTGCAGATTTTGTGCCAACACTTCCCTAGGTAAAATGCTACAACGGTATAATTATCCGTCCGCTTTAGTTTACATTTATATCTTATTCATATATTTTATCTGCCTAGTCACAATAGTACAATATAAATCTATGTTAATTTCCTAGCAATATAATTGGGGATGACAACCTACTTCATGTTTAGGAATGTTAGTAATTCGAGAGTGACTAGTTGCTAATGACAAGTAATTATATACCAACCATTTCTGGGGTCATTGCTAGGAGTAGGGTTTATCTCTGCTTTTTAGTAGTGACGTTAGAAATGCCAACAATATTCAAAGCAATCTTCTAGCATGGTTGGCCAGAAATAACCAGTTCTTCTAATTATCCATTTCATCCTCGTAAGGCGATGTCGCACCACACAATCCTTCATATACTTCATACATCATCTTCTTGGCTCTCTCTTGATCCAAACATTTAAGCAAGTACTCCATCTATGGATTTGTAGTACAATTGATTATCAAGAAGCACAAATTTGAGAGCTTTGTACCTGAGTTTTTGAGAAACCTTCTGTGATGGATTCCTCAGATAATCAGCAATTTCACTTCTCCAATCATCAACCGTTTGACCAATACCAAAAACATACTCATCTATAGCAAAAACTTCTTGATTCCCACGGTATGCAAAAGCAGTTTGAGCTAGCTTATTTGCTTCTTCGTTATGATCTCTAGGGATATAATGCAAAGTTACTACCTAAAAATTTCTCAAAAAGCCTTGGCATTCTTCATAATATTCCCTTAATATGTCGTTTTTGCATTCATATTGGCCGGTTAGCTGGTTAATCACTAACTCAGAATCCCCAAAATTTTTTATTGCAATAGCCTTTACCTCTATAAGAAGTTGAAGTCCTTTAAGCAATGCCTCATACTCCGCTTGATTATTAGTAACATAAGATCCAATAGGAATAGCATATTCAAAAGTTACCCCTCGTGGAGAAATCGAGAAGGATACCAAAGACCATTGCCTTTGTTACAAGACGAGCCATCAAAGAATAAAGCCCAAGGCGCGATGCTCATCATCTCAATAGAAAAATCATGATGTTGGGTAATAAAATCAGCAATGATCTGACCTTTTACTGCTTTTGCCGATTCATACCTCAAATCAAACTCTAACAAAGCTAAAATCCTTTTGTTGATTCTTCCATTCAAAATCGGCATTGATAACATGTGTTTTATTACATCATATTTAGAAATTACCGCACATTCGGCAGTCAACAAGTAGTGCCGAAATTTGGTACATGAATAATAAATACATAAACAAATTTTCTCTATAGCCGAATATCTTGTCTCTGGATCTAACAGCTTTCGGCTAAGATAAGCTATTACTCTCTCTTTTTCCTCGAATTCTTGCATGAGGGCCGATCCTATTGTTAGGCTATCGGCCACCACGTACAGCTTAAAAGGCTTATCAAGTTATGGAGGTGCTAGCACAGGGAGCCTTCATGTATTCCTTGATTTCATCAAAAGCCTTCTATTGTACGTCACTGTTGACACTCGTTAGCGTCAACTTTTACTAGGGCTTTTTATCCGAAGGAAAACAAGAAAACACACTAGTCTAGGGCTTTATCTGATAAATTCCACGAGTTTTGCATATTCTGTATTTTCTAGGGTGATTTTCAGAAAAGATGAAAAAGAGGGATTCTAGCGCAAAATAACCATGAAACTTATCCGCCATGAAGGACACCGCGGGAAGACTCGGGAAGACTCGAAGACACCGGAAGGAGCATGAGGGCCAGCGGCCGCTAGGTGGGGCCGCCGGCCCTGAGGCGGGCGGCGGCTAGGGTTCGCTCCCTTCCGGAATGTTCCTCTACCGCCTCCAAGGATGCATCTCAGCCCTACGTTACATCGGTTTGATCCTACGGCGCACACGCATCCCACCGGACTATAAATATGTGGGTAAACCCACCCTGGGGAGAGCCAATTCATTATTCATCAAGGCCTCAAGCCATCAAGCATCAAGAGCATTCAAGTTCATCAAGAGCCTTCTAGTTCATAGGATTGGCTAGCTAGATTAGAAGTAGAGGAGATCTAGTTCTTCATCGGATCTGGAGCCCCTGGCGTCTGGCTAGAGCGTGAGAGTTCGGTAATAGATCTAGTTCTTAATTACTTTATTGTATTCATTATTCAGATTAGGGAGACTTTACTCTAAATAGATTCATATGTTCTTAATTGCAATAGTCATTGTCTACTTTGATTATATGTCTAGTTTAGTTACTTTGATCTTATTGAATTCATGTAATTGCTCGTATAGCGTTTATCCATATATACAATGGGTAGATGATAGGCGATATGTAGACGTGGTGTCTAGATGTCTTGTTTATCTGCGAAGTACACCCTGATATCTTTGGGGCGTGTGGTAGTCTCAAGCGTAGGTGTGACAGCTACGTTAGTTCCTCTCGTAGTCCACCCCCGTATGTAGGACTAGCATGGGCACGGTCGCGAAGGAGGTGACTTAGGTCTTAATACCCTCATTAGTTGATGCCTCCTTACATGCAATGATAATTTAGGGTTGACTTAGCAGTGATTACTAGATGTAGTTGCACTAATTAGAGTTATTCAATTGACGTAGTTATAGACCTATTTCCCTAGTTTATCTAATGGCTAGCTATGATTATGACTAGTAAGATGCTCGATGATTATCCTTAATTATGATACTTGATGATTATGCTATCACCCATATTTATCCTTATTTATCTTGTGACCTCTGCTTTGTTATGAGTAGAGTATATGACTTAGGTAATATTGTTTATTCAGTCTATATAGTTTCTCATCAATATAATAATAATAGTTTATTACATAACTTTCCCAGAGGTATAATTATAAATCGACAACCTAGAGACTTCCCTAGGTAAAATGCTACAACGGTATAATTATCTGTCTACTTGCAGAACCCATTAGTTTACATTCATATCTTATTCATATATTTTATCTGCCTAGTCACAATAGTACAATGTAAATCTATGTTAATTTCTAACAATATAATTGGGGATGACAACCTACTTCATGTTTAGGAATGTTAGTAATTCAAGAGTGGCTAGTTGCTAATGACAAGTAATTATATATACCGACCATTTCTGGTGTCATTGCTAGGGGTAGGGTTTATCTCTGCTTTTTAGTAATGACGTTAGAAATACCAACAGTCACCCCATACAAACACTTGATCTTTCTTGAGCTTCAATAGTGGAGAAAAAGGCAAGATCCTCTCTAACAAATTGGATATAAACCTTCTTACAAAATTAATCTTGTCAAGCAATGATTGTAGCTCTGTAAGATTGGTCGGATGGATGACTTTGTCTATTGCTTCCATGCTCTTCTTCCCAACTTTAATTCCCCCTTTATGAACCAAGAATCCTAAAAACTCACCAGCCGAGACTCCAAAAGCACACTTATTTTGATTCATTTTCAAACCATGTTTCCTAGTGCAATCCAGGGTCTTTCTTAGATCAGCTAAATGTCCTTCATGACTTCTAGATTTGACTACCACGTCATCAATATAAATGTCCACAATCTTGCTGATCAACTCATGAAAAATATAATTCATGGCTCTCTGATAAGTTGCACCAGCATTTTATAATCCAAATGTCATAACAATCCACTCGAACAAACCAATATGACCAGGGCATCTGAAAGCTGTCTTTGAAATATCTTTAATTGCCATAAAGATTTGGTTATACCCAGCATTCCCATCCATAAAACTGATGACTTCATAACCTGCTGCTGCATCTACTAGCAAATCAGCAATCGGCATCGAATATCTGTCCATTGGTGTGGCCTTATTAAGATTTCTAAAATCTATACAAACCCTCATTTTTCCATTCTTCTTGTATACTCGAACTATGTTTAAAATCCACTCTGCATACCTACATGGCCGAATGAAGTTTGCTTCTAACAATCTTTCAATTTCTTTTTTCACATCGGCCAAGACCTCCTCTTTATAAATTTTCCGTGGAGGTTGTTTGTAAGGGCGATATCCAGGTTTAATGGGCAATCGATGCTCAATAATAGAATGATCCAATCCAGGTATCTCTGTATAGTCCCAAGCAAAATAATCCTTGAACTCTTTTAGAAGGTTTATCAGTTTTAATCTGTATTCTTGATCTAAATTTGCACTAATATATATTGGCCTTGGTTTAATGCCATCACCAACATTTATCTCTTTCAACTTGTCGGCCGACATAAAGCCACGCCCCAACTTTCCTTTGTTGCCATCGATTGGATTACCCATTAAAAATTACTGTGAGAGCCAACTGCTTGGATCGGCTGTTGATCCCTGTCAAAGACATTTATAGGACCTTCTCCCCACACTCTACCAGAGAAACATTCAACACCATCATATTCCCAATAAGCAGGCTCAGCAATAGCAACACTTACGAAATCATCAGCTTGAACAATTTCAACATCATCTCCAACCCACTGAATAAGAATCTGGTGCATAGTTGAAGGAATGCAACAATTAGCATGGATCCAATCTCTCCCTAAAAGCAGACTATATGCCCCCTTGCCATCAATAACAAAGAATGTAGTAATCAAAGTTTTTGACCCAATTGTCAATTCAACATGCATAGCTCCCCGGGTGTCAGAAGGATTGCCGGCAAAGTCTCTGAGAACCATGTCTATTTTTAACAAATCTTCACTAGTCATCCCAAGCTTCTTGAAGGTAGTATAAGGCATAATATTAATAGCAGCTCCTCCATCAACAAACAGCTTGGTCAGAGGCTTGCCATTGACATATCCCTTCAGGTAGAGTGGCTTCAAGTGATGATTCTTAATTGGCTTATCAAAAACTGCTTGCTGTGTCAAGACAAGTTGGGCCATTAAATCTTGAAACTCACTTTCATCAAAATTGGAATACACTTCTTCTTGAATATTCTGGTCTTTAGGAGCTATGAACTCTGATGGAAGGAAGAAAGCCATACACGCATCAGCCGAAGGACCATGCTCATCGGGTTTCTTTTTAGGACGCCATATCTGTTTCTTCTCAGCGGCTGCTTGTTTCAGTTCCCTGCTCCTCAAACACTGAACTCTTCTCTTCTGGCTCTTCATCAGTTCTAGAGGGCACCATTGTCCTTTTTGCCACACACATTCATAGGGACTTTCCTCCTCATTATACTTCTTGTAATGAATCCAACTTTGATCTGTAAACCTTTTCCTTTGCTGATTCTCAGAGCTGCCTATTTTTAAACGCCGATAGTCCTCAGGAAACTAAGTTCCAAGCCTTTCATGGATCGGACAGCAGTTGGCTCGAGACTGCCTATACCCATAGTATTGATCACTGCAGTCAGGGCAATTATTTCTAGCGGGCAGCTTCAAGCCTTCATTCCAACAGTGCTTAAAGAATGAACATCTCCAATGAGACTGCTCCTCTTCTTTCATGCATGTTCCTCACATTTGCTCCTGGTAATACTCTTTCTCCCGTTGCCTCTACCATTTGTTTAGAAGAATGTGTGATGTAACCCTAGGCTTAGATGTTTCACCTCTTTCAGTCCGGCTATTCTGAAACCGAACCCGTTGTTGCAGCTCTTCATTTGTAATTTACCGATTAGGGTCAATATTACCACTCTTTTTTGCTCTATCAGAGGTCAATACTTTCATCTGGCCTTTACCTTTAGGATCACTCACAGAAACCATATTCATGGAGAAAGAAACCATATTCTATGGAAAAGGCTCGCCATCAATCATCATTTTACCATCAAACTTCAAATGCCCTTCTTGAATAGCTTTCTGAATTCGCACTCTGAACACTCGGCAATCATTGATGGAATGAGAATTAGTGTTGTGGTAGCCACAATATCTCTTGTCTTTCACTCCTTCAGTGCGTAGCATAGGATGTCCTTCTGGCAGTTTGATATGCCCTTCCCTTACCAATAATTCAAAGAGCTTGACTGACTTAGAGACGTCAAAATCATAAGTCCTTTTGTGTTGCCTCAACTAGCGCTGATTAACTTGGGTAGGCTCCTTTGCCCAAACTAATTTGGCTGCAGCTACTTCATCTTCATCATCATATTCTGCTGCCTCTTCTAGAAAGCTTTGATACATTTCATTAGCAATATTGCCCTTTTGGAAGCGGTTGTCTCTCCTGAACCCTTGAGCTTGATTGCTCATCACTGCCAGTCGCTGCGATAGCTGACCAAGGTCATCAAACTCCATACCGAATAGCTTTTCTCTGACATTTGGCTGCATGCCTGCTATTGCCATCCTCAGCAACTGATCATCTGGCAAATTCAGGGAATAGCAAAGGTTTTTGGTTTCTCTGAACCTGCGAAGATACTCTTGTGGTATCTCATTGACTCTTTGCTTTAGACTCATGAGTTCAACCAGCTTCTTCTCATTAGTACCCATGAAGAAATATGAGTGGAACTTCTACTCTAACTCTGCCCATGTGCCAATAGAATGAGCTGGCAGAGATGTGAACCATGTGAAAGCTGGCCCTATAAGAGACAAAGAAAAATACCGAATTCTCCAAGCCTCATCTGTGGAAGCTTCCCCAAGTTGCATCAAGTACCGACTGATATTCTCTATGGTGCTAGTATCATCTTGACCAGAAAACTTGGTCAAATCTGTTGGAGGTTTCACCCTTGGAGGAAGTGCCACTCTGTTGTACCATTCTAGATAAGGAGATTTGTACGTATAGGATTGATTCTTTGGTTTTAGACCGAACTAATTCTGCATCATATCGGCCATCCTATGCATGATAAGATCAACACTTGAATTCAGAGTTCCATGTGCCTGCCCTCTAGAAGGCAGTCCTGAAGAATTTTTATACCCTGGATTTGGTAAAGCATTAATAGAATTATAATCAACAAACTCCTGATATCCATCTCCGTACATATTCTTCTGTAACCTATTCGATGCTGGAGACACTCTGAAAGCTAACTGTGGTACACTCCCTGTTGTACCAAATGCTAATTAGCCATAAGTCATAGGAGGCTATTGTTTCTCATTAGGAGTTGGTTCACTCCTTAGTATATCATCTGATCCAGATGCTCCACCGTTCCCAACATACTTCTCCTGGTGCTTTGGCACATTGAAAAGTGTTGGTCCACGGATTGGCCCAACATTTTCCTCAAAATACTTATCGGCCGTTGGGCCAAAAATACTGACCATGATCGAGCGAAAGGTATTCAAAAAAGCTGAATGGTGATTTATCATAGTTTCTCCCAAAGCTTTGTAGATTAACTCTGACATCCTCTGAGCATCTTCCTCTTCAGTATAATCAGTTTGGTGTGGAAGAAGGACCCTTGGCAGTGACTATTTTTGGATGACCTTGTTGCTTTTGTTCTTGGAAAAGGACAGCATGCACTTCTGTTGGTACTGCTCACATGCCTGCTGAACTAATCTTTTCATGTTCTCTGCTAGATCATCCATGGTCACATCTAGAACATGCTCGTTGCCGATCTCAGGCATCTTGAATTGCGGTGTCCCACCGGGCGTGCCCAAAAAGTGTGTTGACACAGAATATGACGCGACTTGTGCCTCACACATAGCAAGCCAGAAAGCGTAGCTTCAATCGGGGGCCCGGGCAGTTTGAGATCTGAAAGCGTGCCAGTCAGTTTGATCTGAAGCTAACATAGGACAAAACTATTAGATACAAAAGTTGGAACATGCTGGATGAGACCAGACAGTTCCATATATATGGCCCTGAAGCCACTTACAATGACATACAGCTATAGAAGCTGTCTGCCAACATGTCTATGAGGTATTCGGCTAATATGAAGACAAAGCACGTAAAGCATGACTGCCGAGTATTTATAAGAAAGACATGTTTGAACAAGTGAAACTAATCATAAGTATCATGTATTATTGAAAGCACATAAACATAGATCAATGATATTATGATAGGTAATTTGTAAATATAAGTCTAATCCAAATAAAACATGCATAGGCTCAAATCGACTAGTCTGCCGCACATCTAGTTTCTTCAAACCCGTCTAGTATAAATCTTTAACAAGCTAATCCACCGCATGATACCACTTATTTGAGATCTACACCACCTCTTATGACTAAATTAATCCACCACATGATATAATCTAATCATAAGAAATCAAAAGCATGCAATTACTTGGATAGAGTTATAAATACTCATTAAAGCATAACCATATCTGGCAAGTTAGCGAATTAGGATCCATGAAGACGGAACAAGCAAGCAAGCACGATCAAATCAATTCAAGGTTTGATTACGCTCGACATGCAAGAACCCGCAACATGTGACAATCTAGATTGATCTAGTTCGGCTATTGTAAACATATGATCTATCTATCATGATGATATGAGAGTAAAAACATTAAAAGATAAAGAAATCCATAAAAGTGAGGAAGCTGAACCTTATCAATCTAGATTGGGCAAAAAAGGGGGTTGCAAACATATAAAAATATTAAAAGCATGCAACACGTGGTAACTTAATGAATCTACTAGATCTTGCCAAACCTAATAGAGGCGATAACTATCTTGCTTCGCTAAGCTATCAAGCAAACGCCTGCCGCACGGCCATCCAGTCAAGATAAACAAAGCATAAGCAAAGACTTCTTGATTATCAAGCGTACACACCTGCCGCATTGACCATCCAAATCGAGATAAACAAGACTACTTGTATCATAGTCTAAATCTACCGCATGATGAAGACATGATAGCAAGGTTGCCGAAACTTACGGAGGTCGACAGATAGATGGCTCCTCTTGAAGAACTCAATGACACGACAAAGGACTCGATGCTGGCACGGGGCCGATTGTATTGATTTGGTTGTGAACATTATTACAATGGTCGGAGGTTTATATTTATACCCTGGATAGGATACGAGTTCTAAAAGGTTATGATTACAAAATACCAAAGAAGAAACTCTAAAAATACGATAACTTTAGCTCCAAGTCTTCTCGGAGTCCTTATCGCCCTTGCTGTCATAATTCCTTCCTTCTGATCGGCTTCTTACTTGCCACCTTTCGGTTCTCGAATGGAACCAACGCTTGTCAAGATAGCTGACCGCATGAATACTTGCCGAATCGCTAGAAACAGCCGACCGCATGGACATTTGTCGAATCACTAGAAACAACTGACCGCATGGACGTTTGCCGATTGCTGTGAATACCTATCCTTCGTGAGTTCACCTTGCATTGGCCCACCTGTCATTCTCTCAGTCTTACCAAAATTCAGTGTTAACACAGACAGAGAGTACGCTCGATGTGTCTCTGAAGGTCTTGAGACAGGTGTTAGGATAAGTATAGGGTCACAGCAGATAGAGCAGCAGGCAGGACCGAGGAGGTCCAAGAGGACCAAAGTCATTGCTACCACAGCAATTGTTGAATATACGTACCCAGGGCCCAGGACTCGGCACGATTGGATACCCTGTCTAGGGGTAGGCCGACTAGCCTGGACTGCCGAGTGGGCCGTGGGCTCGGTAATGAAGACATCTAGAAGGCTTCAAGATTACAGAATCCTACTCAGCTACGAGCCTGACATAGATTAGGCATGTAATATTAGTTCGAATATGATTCTGTTGTTAGTTTACTTGCCGTACAAGACATGGAAACCGACCTTGTAACCCTACCCTCTGGACATATAAGGAGAGGTAGGGATCCCTTAGAACTCACGTACAACTCTCATATGCTCGAGCTAGGGTTTCATAACCTACTCAACGAGTTCATCAATCAATACAATCCATGACAAACTGGACATAGGGTTATTATCCACAAGGAGGCCTGAACCAGTATAAATCTTTGTGTTCTGCGTCACCATCATTCTTAGTTGATCATGCGCATACATCGATTACTTGTTGAACAATACTTTCAACAGTTGGCGCGCCAGGAAGGGGCTGTGTTGTTCTTCATCAAGATCGATGGCTTTCTTCTCCAACAACAAGCTCACTCCTGGCTCCAAGATCTAGTTCAGGTCATTGGCATTCATCACCGATCTACATGGTGACCTTGTCAGGGTGGCCATGGCTGAGTTGGCAGTTCTAGGGCCTGATCCGATCTATTTGGAAGAGACGAAACCGCTGCCAACCGCCCCAGCTAGGCGCTTGATGCCCACCCGGATAGATTTTCCACCCGCCCGACCCTTGGACCGATCTCTTCATAGATGCCAGTCTCACCGAGTCATGCCGCCTTCGGTCTTTGCAACTCGGTGGAATCATTTCAAGATCCGATGAATCTCGTTGATGGTGATATTCTGCTGGTGAGCACTTTCAATCTAGTGCCCCTGATCGCCGACGACTCGGACGAGGATGACTATGAGCCTTCATGGTTCGTTAACGTTATCTTCGATGATGATGATGTCAGTGCTTCATTGATTAACACTGTGTTGGCTGACGACAATGAGTCGGATGGCTCGACCGAGTCTAGACGCGTGTTTGTCACCGACGCCCCCGGCGACAACGACAATGATGCCGATGCTGCTGCCACTTGGGCGCGCAAGGAAGAGCTGGAAAGAGCTCACCGTGAGAAGCATCCGGAAAGTCCCTCACATCGCAGGCGTGAGTTGAGTCACGCTTGCCGCACATTGGACTTAGGCGGGCTCACGCTTGATCTGCATGGAGAGCAGGTCTACACTACCCTGGCCCAAAATCTCATGGCGGCTCATGCTACTTTGGAGGCACTGGCCCCTGTCCTCGTGCAGGCGGGTGCCGAGCATACACCTCAAGTCCAGAAGCTTAAAGCACTCATCACGGCTGCAGCATACCAGGAGAATGCCGCTTCCAGCAGTCAACAGCCCTCAGGCACTACAAACTCCAATTCGGCCAGCTCGGCCCGCAATAGCCGTCGCTGGGCCCACCAGAGGGCAGCCAACTCGGCAGGGAGAGCCCTTGATTTCGATGATCAGGACGAGGTTTGGGGTAATGGAGTCCAGTCTCCCCCACGCCCTGTCGGGACGACTGATAATCACGTCGGCCGCAACAACAATAATCAGGACACTCGGCGTTCACCGCCGTGTCCAAATCGCTCTCATGACAATCGGCGTTCTCCTCCCCGCACTTAGCCCGTGGCTGTCAATCATCATCGCCACCCAGATCAGGACCTCTGTAATGGCATGAGGCAGGATCGTGACACTCGGTCAATTATCACCGAGCGCGCCGTCGGGCGCCAACGCGCGGAGCAGAGGCGTGCGGAGGATGAGCGCCGTCGGTCTGGCCACTATGATGAGCGCCCTGATAGAGCCCTTACCGCAGATGAGTAGGATAATCTCTTCACTGGCGTCGACGGCTCCGGGTGCACTCACGCGTTCACCTCTAAATGGCGCAATGTGAGTTGGCCGGCCCGGTTCAAACCTAACAAAATCGACAAGTATGATGGCAAGACGGACCTTGCCGACTGGCTTCGCATCTACGAAACGTCTATCAAGGCGGCCGGCGGTGACACTTTCGTCATGGCCAATTATCTGCGGCCCGCCTATCTACCTTGGTCCGCACTTGGTCAAGCAAGTCTGTCGTCCAACTCCATCTCCACCTGGGGTCAGCTCTGCCAACAGTTTGTGGTGAACTTTCAGGCTACATACGACCGACCGAGCAACCATGGGGAACTGATGCGTATCAAGCAGCGAGACGGGGAGCACCTATAAGAATTTATCCAGCGCTTCTGTACTAAGCGGAATACAATCCCCAATCTCACTGATGCCTAGGTGGTCATGGCCTTTCAAAATGGCCTGCGCGACGCCAACCTCAGCAAGAAGATTGGCCAAAAGAATCCTTAAGGCACCATGATGGCGGCGGAGCTCTTTGCTACTGTAGACAGCTATGTTGCGGGCCAGTCGGCCTGGATGAATGCCCGGAATGTTCCAGACAAGAATCTAAAGCAGGGCAACAAGAGCAACGACCCGTCAGGCAAGGATGACAACAAGCGCAAGGCCGACAATATGGTCGCTATGACCAGTCGGCAGCCATGCAAGAGGTGGGGGTACAAGAGCAAGCAGCCCAATCAGGCTGACTTCAACAAAATCTTGGATGCCGACTGCCTTTGGCATGAGTCGCACCACAAGGCTCATGATTGCTTCAAGCTCAAAGGTTTCGCTCAGCACACCCTCCGCATTCAGGAAAGCAAAGACAAGTCTGAGTCATCAAAGAAACCTGATGATAAGACTGTGTTGATGCAGAAATCCTCCCGGACCAGCGAACACACTTGAAGGGAGGGTCATTGTTGGTGGTCGTTAATTCCGGTTTTTGTCCACCAATTTACCATCATATGCAAGGTAAACTACCAAGTTCTTGTAGATTTCTTTTATTACTAATAAAGTTCCATGAGCTTTGGTGAAGTTGTGATGTAGGTGAAATTACATGGAAAAGAGAGGCAAATGCCTCCAAGTTGATGCATCCAACAATACTCCGGCTTTCCACGACACTTTTGGGTTGTTCGTGGACCGTTTTCGGTCACGATACGACACGGGACTTGGGCCAAACCTCCACGAAAAATCATCGAAAGGCCCAAGGAGGAGGCAGAGGACCAGCGGCCGCATGAGGGCGCCGCCCGGCCGGCGCCGCCGCCGCCCCCGGCCTCGGCCCAAATCGCACTCGAGCCTCTCCCAACTCGTGCCACCGCCTCAAGACCGAAGAAAACGTGAGGAACCAACTTTTGGAGCAAATCGGACCGTTGGAGGCAAAGTCGGGTTGCAACCGACTTAACGGGCGGCCACTAGGGGCCGACCACCCACGTGGGTCGACCGGCATTGGCGCCCGGCCGGCCTCCCCTGGATCACCCCGGCCCCTAGGCCACCAAGTCTTCTCTCCTGGTGTCTATAAATAACCCCCTGTCACTCCACTACTATAAATAGGGGTCCAAAGTTGAGTTGTAACATAACACATTCAATCTAGTCCATCATCAGTCACTCTGTTACACTCAAGTTGGAGAGTTGAGGTCCTCTAGTTGGGAGTTAGAGCTAGGAGAGCCTTGCTCGGGTATTCCGGAGTAGTCATCGGAGTCCTGGTACATTTCTCTCTTGTACTTTTATTTTCCTTTGACATTGAGCAATAAAGTATTATATCTTCCCTATATTCAGTTCTTGACTTTGCTCTAGTTAGTTAGACTATAGTTCTATTTCATAATTTAGTCAAGTGGATCGTTAGTATTTCTATACGTTCGCGGGTATTCTAGTGAGGTTAGTTCTAGGTAATTGCTTAGTTCCCCTTGCCTGTTCTCTGATTGATCATCGAGAGAACAGCTAGCCGATACGTAAACGTGGTGTTTAGGTAGAGACTAGTAGACTATGTATTCATCCCCATGGCCCGGCGGTAGACGGCAGGAGGTGACAGCCCCTGTCCGTCCAATGAGTAGTCCGTCACGTGTTGGGATGTCTGAGCAGGTCTCTATAGCAATCAGCTTACATAGAGAGTGTAGGGTTAGTTACTGACCCCTTTCTGTGTACCGGATTGTGGCCCGAAGTGGACTATACGGTAGAAAGCTGATGACCCGAGGGACCGGTGGCCTTGTGCTTGGTCATAGCCTCTGTCGGGGACCAAAATAAGGGCCCCTCCAAACAGTCAGGCCCAACAAATGCAAAGCTAGGCTATGAGGTAGCCAAACGCGGCCTGCCAAGGCCCAGCATGCGGCTTACCGACCTGTCCGAACCCCCTACGCTGAGGCCTCGGACGGGCACTTGTCTTCCGACCCGTCCGAGCCCCCTACGCTGAGGCCTCGGACGGGCGCTTGTCTTCCGACCCGTCCGAGCCCCCTACGCTGAGGCCTCGGACGGGCGCTTGTCTTCCGACCCGTCCGAGCCCCCTACGCTGAGGCCTCGGACGGGCGCTTGTCTTCCGACCCGTCCGAGCCCCCCACGTTGAGGCCTCGGACGAATGCCTGCACTCCGTCTCGCCCGAGCCCTCTACAGGAATGCCTCGAACGGGCTTCCGGCTCTCGTCCCATCCGAGCCCCTGTGCCTGAGACTCGGACAGGACGTATCGCACCTCCCGGTCAAACCTGACCACGGACGTGACACATATCTACCGCCCGTCTTCCCACAGTGCTTGTCGGACTGACTCCCAGCTCTGGCAAGGGATGGGAGACGTCCCGTCATGATCCTGCACCCACGTTCATGATTACGCACCCCTACAGTGACGGCCATGCCTCCTACTGTAGGGCGCCATGATGACTAACCTCCATGACAGGTCTCGTCTCAGAAGTCCCGATACGACGTGCCGGAAGCGGCGCCTGGCGTCAACCCCCCGCACGGAGGACGGGTCTTCCCAGCCCCGGCCACAAGATACACACAGGTGTCCGGCACACGGGCGGGCAGAGACGGCCTCCATGCGGCGTATCCCTACGCCGGCCGTGCCGTATACGACAACAACGCCGCGACCCCCGAGGCTTCGGACCGGGGAGGAGTCAAAGCTACAGCGACCATAGAGCCCGGACGCGGTCATCATGACGACCCACCCCGTTGCCGGGATCGAGGAGCCGACACCACGAACGGCGCCCACAATCGGCGGCCTTCGCTACGTGCAAGCCAAGGCCGCCGCCCACACCGGGGCCTCGGGACAAGACGGAGAAACAAAGACCGAGGCCTCGGCCGGGAAGAGGCGGCGCCCACCACCGTTTCACCTATTCAGACACTGTACTATCAGCCCGTTTCTCCCCTTGCGGCTATAAAAGGGGAGGACGGGAGTCCTTCCAAGGGCAAGGAAAACAAACCCACGCACAAGCTTGGCAATCTCCTTAGCACACAGGCTCATACACTCGACTTCACGAGACTTGGGAACAGCTCCCTCTCTCCACCGGCTTGTACACCCCTACCTACAAGCACCTTGGTGCAAGATAATACAAGTTTCCCTTGTGTCCATTTTGCACACCATCCGGGGTTGGGATCACGCACGTAAATTTACTCGTTGGTACTTGGACCTCCAGTTTTAGCACCGACAGTTGGCGCGCCAGGTAGGGGACCTGTGCGTGTTTCGCCTCGTTTCCCGCCAAATCTCCGGATGGCCAGCGGACGTGACAACACCTCACGGGGACGTTTTGGCCTCGACTCTCCTCCCTCCCAGCCGCTGGAGCCGGGGACCCTGATCCGGTTTGGCGAGCTTGAGTTCGTGTCGACTGGAGTCCAGTTTGACATGGAGCTCCTCCCGACTGGGGTTCAAGGACCTCTTGACACGGCCCCGGCGGATCCATCGCCAAATCAGCGCGGGAGGCACCGGCGCCACGCTCTCGTCGTACCACGGCGGTTTCAGGCGCGCCGAGCACGGAGGAGGACTTCGGCCTGGCCCGGCGGGCGACGTCTCTCGCCGGGGCGCTCAGCTGTCGTCGCCGCCATCCCAGCCTTTCGGCTTGGTCAATGCTGCTGCTGCGAACGCGGCGTTAGTCTCCACCCGTCATGGGAGCCGGAGGAGGCGTCCACGCCGCCCCGGCGCTTCACGGAGCAGCCCGGCGTGGACATCCCCGACGGATCCATCCACGCCCTCGAGGAATACCTGATCAGGCAGGAGGAACAGCGACGCCACTCCGGCGTGCGCTACATCCACCCCATCCGGCGCCACCTCGAGGATACGGAACCCAGGGGGTTCATCCCGGAGCACGCTTTCGCCTTCGGCTACCCCGATTCAGACTCCCCGGACGACATGTACGACCCGACGCGCGAGTGTTTTCATGTGGAGATTGGCGAACTCGGCGCCGACGTCAACGGCAATGACGGCGACAACCAGGGGCGTGACTCCAGGCTCGCCGCAGGGGCAACACCGGCGGGCGCAACACCTATGGACCCTAACACGTCTAGACCCCCGGGCCAGGGGCCATAGACTCCACCACGTACGGGCCCTCCGGGGACCGGCGAACCACCGGCAACTCCTCAAGTGCCACGGCGACCTGCTATGGAGCGGATTCGGGAGCTTGGGGACAGGCTCGAGCGCGACCGTCGCCTGTTACAACAGGAGATAGAAGCGTTCGAGCGTGCCCACCGTGCGGTACGCAATCCTAGCCCCGTCGCTCGCCAGCATGCACGGAAGTCAACAGAAGGATCGTCAACGACGAAGGAGGGGAACGTCCCCCCATCTTTCCGCGCGCGAGCCATAACGTCGCTGCGGCGGCCCTCCTAGTCCGGGCGATGCTAGAACCATCGACCCCGGAGGGCCGACGGATTCGAGATGATCTACGAGACTATCTCGAGACAGCTGCTGTCCAGCAGGCTGAAAGCTCGGCCTCCCGGCATCGGACACCGAGGGACGAGGAGGATGAAGAGCGCCCACGCCGCGAAAGAAGCCTCGGTCCATCGGGACCCATCACGGAGGCCGATCCGCGAGCGTCTTCGGGATGAGTGCGGCAAAGATCGACGATGGTGACGCACGCAACGTCATCAACAACGCCCGAAGGAAGCCGGAGCACGGGCGGACACGACCGCCAACCACGCAGGGCGGCAGGCGCGATAGCGACGAGGACCGTGACGACGCCGATCCTCCGGGGCCACGCCTTCACCGGGAGATCCGCAACGCACGGTTCCCCTTCCGGTTCCGGCAACCGGCCAATCTTGCCAAATACTCGGGGGAAACGAACCCTGAGGTTTGGCTCAACGACTACCGCCTGGCATGCCAGCTTGGCGGCTTGGACGACGATCGGCTCATCATCCGCAACCTTCCGCTTCACTTGGGCGATTCGGCACGCAGCTATCGAGCATCTTCCCGCCCGCACAATCATGGACCGGGTCCGAACTAGTCGGGGTTTTCGTGGGAAATTTCTAGGGCACATACGTGCGCCCGGGGAATTCGTGGGATCTCCGCAGCTGCCGCCAGAGGCCCGACGAGACGCTATGGGACTTCATCAGGCGCTTCTCAAAAAAGTGCACGGAGCTGCCCAACGTGGCCGGCACCGCCATCATCAGTGCATTCCTTGACGGCACGACCTGCAAGGAGCTTGTCCATGAGTTGGGCCGGAAGATGCCGACCACCGCCAACGAGCTGTTCGAGGTGGCGACGAACTTCACCTCCGGCGAGGAGGCGGTGGGGGCAATTTTTCCGCAACGCCGGTAGCAAAGGGAAGCGAAAGGAGAACGATGCCGAGGGGGAGGCAACCCGCGACCCCAGGAAGAACAAGAAGAACAAGCACAAAGGAAAGAAGGGCAAGAAGGAGGTGGACTCCGGGGACAACATCGTCGCCGCGGCCGACCGCAAGGCCCCCCGAGGCCCCCCGGGGCCCGGGGCCTTTGACGACATGCTTAAAAAGCCCTGCCCTTTCCACAAGTTCCCCGTCAAGCACACCATGAGGGAGTACGATTTGGCTCATCGCTTCTACCAGAAGCTTCCCCCGCCTGAAGACAAGAAGAAGAAGGAGGGAGAAAACAAAGGCGAGGAGTTCCCTGAGGTTCATGACGTCTTCATGGTCATCGGGGGACTACCGGCAAACCTCACCCCACGCCAGATCAAGCGTGAGCGTCGTGAGATTTTTTCGGTGCACCCCACCACTCCGCAGTACCTGCCATGGTCCGCCGATGCCATCACCTTCAACATCGACGACCACCCGCTCTACGTGCCGAAACCAGGGCGGTATCCGCTCGTGGTCGACCCCATTGTCGGCAACGTACGGCTCACCAAGGTGCTGATGGATGGCGGGGGTGCCCTTAACATCCTCTACTCCGAAACCCTCAGCTTGTTGGGGATAGAGCGCTCACAGCTTTGACCCAGCAGCTCTCCCTTTCAGGGCATAGTGCCGGGCAAACGTGCTTGGCCCCTCGGGCTCATCGACCTCCCGGTTTGTTTTGGGACGCCGTCGAACTTTCGCAAGGAGGTCATCACCTTCGACGTGGTTGACTTTCGGGGAACCTATCACGGAATCCTCGGACGTCCCGCGTACGCAAAGTTCATGGCCGTCCCCAACTATACTTACCTTCTCCTCAAGATGCCAGGCCCCAATGGCGTCATCACCGTTGGCTCCTCCTACGAGCACGCGTTCAACTGCGACGTCGAGGCAGTCGAGCACGCTGAGGCTGTGGCGATCTCCGAGGCCCTCGACACCAAGCGTCACGCCGGCGCTTTCGAGCCGTCCGACGGGGTGAAGGAGGTCCCGCTAGACCCCGCCTCTCCATCCGCAAGGCGGTGAAGATCTGCGCCTCCCTCGACCGAAATAGGAAGTTGTGCTCGTCGACTTTCTCCGCGAACATCGACATCTTTGCGTGGAGTCCCTCGGACATGCCAGGCATTCCGAGGGAGGTCGCCGAGCACTCCCTTGACATCCGGGCTGGATCCAAGCCGGTGAAGCAGCGCCTGCGTCGATTCGACGAGGAGAAGCGCAGGGCCATTGGCGAGGAGTTGAACAAGCTTTTGGCGGCCGGGTTCATTAAGGAGGTGTTTCACCCTGAGTGGTTATCTAATCCTGTACTGGTTAGGAAAAAGAATGGGAAATGGAGGATGTGTGTAGATTATACTAGTTTAAATAAAGCATGTCCAAAGGTTCCTTTTCCTTTGCCGCGTATCGATCAGATAGTCGACTCCACTTCGGGGTGTGAACTTTTATCCTTCCTTGATGCTTACTCCGGCTACCACCAAATAAAGATGAAGGAGTCCGACCAGCTCGCGACGTCTTTCATCACACCCTTCGGCATGTACTGCTACGTAACGATGCCCTTCGGGCTCAGGAACGCGGGGGCCACATATCAGCGGTGCATGCAGGGTGTCTTCGGCGACCACATTGGTGAAACCGTAGAGGCCTACGTCGACGACATCGTGGTCAAGACCAGGAAGGCTGACGATCTCGTCTCTGACCTCAAGATCGCTTTTCAGTGTCTTACGGCCAAGAGCGTCAAGCTCAATCCTGAGAAGTGCGTCTTCGGGGTCCCCCGAGGCATGCTCCTTGGGTTCATCGTCTCCAAGCGCGGCATCGAGCCCAACCCGGAGAAGGTGATCGCGGTGACGAGCATGGGGCCGATCAAAAACCTGAAGGGCGTGCAGCGAGTCATGGGCTGCCTTGCGGCCCTCAGCCGCTTCATCTCACGGCTCGGCGAGAAGGGCTTGCCCCTCAGACGCCTCCCCCGAGAAAGTCCGAGCGCTTCTCCTGGACCTCCGAGGCCCAGGAGGCCCTCGACAAGCTCAAGGCCGCCCTCACCAGCGCCCCGATCCTCGTCCCGCCCGCCGAAGGAGAACCTCTCCTCTTGTACGTCACTGCGACCACCCAGGTGGTCAGCGCGGCCATCGTCGTCGAGAGACAGGAGGAGGGCCACACACTCCCGGTCCAGAGGCCAGTCTACTTCATCAGCGAGGTGTTGTCCGAGACCAAGATCCACTATCCACAGATCCAGAAGCTCCTCTACGCGGTGGTCCTGACGCGGCGCAAGCTCCGGCACTACTTCAACGCCCACCCCGTGACGGTAGTCTCTTCCTTCCCGTTGGGAGAAATCCTCCAGAACCGGGAGGTCTCAGGACGGGTCGCCAAGTGGTCCGTCGAGCTCATGGGAGAGGCCCTCTCCTACGCGCCAAGGAAGGCCATCAAGTCCCAAGTCTTGGCCGATTTCCTCGCAGAGTGGACAGACACCCAGCTACCGCCGCCCCAGCTCCAGGCGGAGTGCTGGATGATGTACTTCGATGGGTCCCTAATGAAGACTGGAGCCGGCGCCGGCCTCCTCTTCGTCTCTCCCCTCGGGGTACACATGCGGTACGTAATCCGCCTTTACTTCCCAGCATCGAACAATATGGCGGAGTACGAAGGCCTGCTCAACGGGTTGAAGATCGCCATCGAGCTCGGCGTCAAGCGCCTCGATGTTCGAGGCGACTCATAGCTCGTCATTGACCAAGTCATGAAGGACTCAAGCTGCCACGACCCCAAGATGGGCCAGCGTCTTTGCAAAGCGGTGCGCGCCACGGAGGACAAGTTTGACGACCTCGAGCTCAACCACGTCGTCCCGGTAACAAAGCCGCCGACGAACTCGCCAAGATCGCCACCGGAAGAGCCCGGTTCCTCCCGACGTCTTCACCAAAGACCTTGCGGCTCCTCCGTCACCCTCGACGGACAGGAGGAGGCCTCGGGAAACCGCTCTGACCCGCCCTCGGGGGCAAGGGAGGTGTCCGAGGCACCCTCCGCATCCGAGGCCCCCTCGGCTCCCGAGGCGTCCTCGGCGTCGAATGCCGATGTCATGGAGATCGACGGAGGGGACCCAGAGGCCGAGCCCAAGCTAGACTGGAGGAAGCCGTACCTCGACTGGATTGTCCGAGGCATTCTCCCCGAGGACTTCAACCGAGCCAGGCGCATCACGAGAAGAGCGAAGTCCTTCATCGTTATCGAGGACGAGCTCTACAAACGAAGCCCCTCGGGGATCCTTCAGCGATGCATCACGACCGAGGAAGGCGCCGCCCTGGCCCGCAAGATCCATGCCGGCGTGTGTGGACACCACGCGCCCCCCCTCCCGTCGGCAACGCCTTCCGGCAAAAGGTTCTCTTGGCTTGACAGCGGTCGCCGACGCCACCGAGGTAATACGCACTGTGAAGGGTGCCAGTACTACGCTCGACAGACGCACCTACCGGCTCGGGCGCTCCGGACCATCCCGATCACGTGGCCATTTGCTGTGTGGGGACTTGACCTAGTAGGACCCCTCAAGAACGCGCCCGGGGGCTTCACCCATCGCTTGTCGCCATCGACAAGTTCTCTAAGTGGATCGAAGCACGCCCCGTCACCAACATTCGGTCCCAGCAGGCAGTGCTTTTCGTCACTGATATCGTCCACCATTTCGGGGTTCCAAACTCCATCATCACCGACCACGGTACCCAGTTCACGGGGGCAAAGTTTCGAGACTTCTGCGACGAGCACCAGATACGCATCGTCTGGTCCTCAGTCGCGCACCCCCAAACGAACGGACAAGTGGAGCGGGCCAACGGGATGATACTACAAGGACTCAAGCCTCGGATCTTGACAAGCTCAACAAGTTCGGCAAAAGGTGGCTTGACGAACTCCCCTCGATCCTCTGGGAGCCTCGGGGCGGCGACAAGGCTGGGCCCACGGGGTTCACGCCTTTCTTCCTGGTATACGGCGCTGAGGCCATTCTGCCTACCGACTTGGAGTTCGGATCCCCGAGGCTTAAGGCCTACGACGAGGCCCGCAACCAGGTGGCTCGGGAGGACTCGCTGGACATGCTTGAGGAAGCCAGGGGACACTGCCTCTTACACTCGGCAAGATACCAGCAGTCCCTCCGCGCTACCACGACCGGGCGGGTCGGACCCGAGACCTCGAGAGAAGGCGACACAGTGCTCCGTCTCCGCCGGGACAACAGAGGGCGCCATAAGCTCACGCCGCCACAGGAGGGGCCTTCATCATCGCCCGAGGTACTCAAGCCGGCACATACAAGCTCACAAACGAAGCCGAGAAGTCCTCAACAACGCTTGGAACATTCAACGCCTACGTCGCTTCTACCCCTAAGCTTCCAAATTTCTACATGTAGTTGTACTTCATGTTTCTCAAAGAAGAATGGGAAGCACTTCTCATTTTACAATTTTCTGCAAACTAGAAGCATGTCCAAGGCCCTCGGGGCTGAGGACCCGAACTATTTTCACGCCACTTCAGAATCTGAGCGAGACTCGGCCCGGTCCATCAAAGCCGAGCCTCCTCGTGGGCAGGGGAACCCCCTCTGAAAAGCACTCTGCAAGCACATTACCTTTTTGTTTATCGTTTTTGAACACTTTCGGGCTGAAGATCCCGAACGCTTAGAAAAAAGGGTGACTAGGGAAGGCCTCTTCGAATCCTAGGGTCGGTTGAGCTGCGGGGGTCACTCACGCCCATGCGCTACAAGTACTCCTACTCACTTGCCATAGGGCGAAGGAGCTTCCGGCTTTTTGCGGGAGATCGCTCCAAACGTCGAATCGGCAAAGCTACAAGGCTTCCCATGCCCCAGCGCTACGGTGCCTCTGCTTACCACCCTTGACTAAGGAACGAACCTCTAAACTCAATGTCCCCGCAAACGGCCCTAATCTAAACACGAGGCGAGATTCAAAGGCACGAAAAATAAGCAGAAAACGATAAACAAATCATAAGGCCTGGACGGGCCAAAATCTTAGTCAACACAGAGAAAACAAAATACTAATCAAGTTTTTTACATGGGCACACTCGGCCTGGATTGCAGAATTCATGGGGCGTCGACCCCCGGCCCCGGCGTCGGCATCCGCGGCGTCAATAACGTCGGCCCTTTCGCAGTCGGGGAGGATAGCCGTGCGGAAGTGCCCGACCAGCGTAGTCGTGGCTTCTTCAGCCTGCTGGAGCAGCTCGGCAAACACCTCTCCCTAGCGACCCTCCTCGTCCTCAGCAACGACAAGCCCCTCGAAAATCTTGGGAGGTCAAGGTCGTAGTGAGAGAGGGTCATCGCCCCGAGGTATGCGACACGCCGGTCGAAGGCGGATTGAAGCCTTGGCGTGGGCCAGCGCGCCTCCCACTGTCACGGGCAACGCCTCCCGGGCGGCCTAGCGGGCTTCTTTGCCGGCGGGGCTCGCCCGGCCTCGGCTTGCCAAGCAAACGGCTCGGACCTTCTCCTTCAGGTCGTCAAGCTCGCCTGCCTGCGCAGAAGGGTAAGCGGCTTGCGCCGCACCAAAGAACGCCCGCTTGCTCCGGCGACTTCCTCCTCATTTTTGCATCCGCCCGGGGATCTCTCGGCGGGGAAAGCAAGAACACGATTGCCCAAACACAAGACTCACCTTCCGTGCGCACCACCTCCTCCGCCCGGTTTGCACATGGGCGCGTTGGCCTCATTCAGCGCTTGACCAAGCTCGGCCCGCACCATGGTGGCGTCATTGATGAAGAGGCGGGTGATCGGTATCCATGTTCACCAGGTTCTCCGTCAAGGTCCCAATGGTGTCGGACGCTTGGACAAGCGCCGTCCGCATCGCCTCCTTCTCGGCTCGGAGCTGGTCGAGCTCCGGCGACCGCGCCGGGGCCTCGACAAGAGGATGTTACGCTCCCCAGCCGGAGGTCCCAACCTTTAGGTCCTCGGTAGGGAAACTGCGATTTCTCCCGGGAGCCGCCCGGATCTGCGATAACGAACCCGGCCAGAGTTAGTCGTCTTCGGTGCCCGTGTCAAGATAAGGATTTGGTCGTGAGTATTCCCGATTACACGGAACAGCGTCGGGGAGGTCCGAGAGAAGATCGGCGAGAAGCGCGGAGAAGCAAGTCTTGGGCCGACTCCATGAACTTGCCAATCTGCTCCCACGAGTTCGCTCCGGGCGTCGTCCGGCACATAGACCGGCCGGTTCTCCGGATCCGTGGTCAGACAGGGCGATCCTTGGCGGCCCTGGGGAGAGCGCGCCAAAGCGGACTACCTCCCGGGCCGGGGGACTCCTCGGCCCGAATGCCGCGATTGGCGACGACCCCGCACGATCGCCACCCGAGGAAGCCGTGTCTGCAACAGCCACCTCTTTCCCCCGCATGGGGGCGGTCTCCTCTGAGGAACAGGCATCCTCGCCCCGGCCCAGGGGCTGCCTTCCCTCATGTCGAACGAGCGGGGCCGCCTATCCATGAGGGGGCGGAGACACGCCGTCTGTGGAAAGCGGCGATGACAACCGATGCATTCAACCCCTTGAGGGTCAGCGTCTTCAAGGCTCGAACACTTTCTTCGGGGGGTGACCTTCTCGGGATAATCTCCTCCTTCCACCGCGCGGGCTCCATATCGAACACCTTCCCTGTAGGCGGGCAGATGGCGGAGTCGTTCGGGAGGTAGAACCACTTGGCGCGCCCGGCCCGCGGTTGGAGGAGGTGAGCATGGCCGAGATATACGAATCCCGGTTGCGGCCCCGCAACTGCAGTACGCAGCCCCCGGCGCGGACAGCCGTCCTCTTCCCCCTCTCGATGCCCTTAAGGTAAAGGGCGCCCTCGAAGAAGTGGAGCCAGAGGTCCCAATAGACCTCAACCCTGAGAAAGCCCTCGCACAGGGCGACGAACACCGCCAGGTGCGTAATGGAGTTGGGGTTGAGGTTCTACAGCTCTAGGCCGTAGTACTCGAGGATGGCCCTCAAGAATCGACCCACCGGCATCCCGAACCCATTCTCGTGGAACACCGTGAAGCTCACGACGTGCCCCGGAGGCGGGTTCGGAGACAGGTGGTCGGCCGGCGGGACAATCCACTCCGGCGAGGCGTTGTCGGCGCAGGGGCGGAGAAGCCCCTTCCCCACGAGCGCCATCAGCTCCGGCAGCGTCACGGAGCTCGTCTCCCACTCCTCCACACCGATGATTTCAGGTCTCGACGTCATGGCGGCGGCGGGCTGGACAGGTGAAGGCGAGTTCTTTCTCTCTCCTCGCTCCCTTTTTTTCTCTCGGCGGCGCTCGAGCGGATGGCGACGGCGGGGAGAACAAGGACGGGCGCAAGGGCAAGGAAGGCGAGAAGAGAACCAAGCGCCGCCTACGCCAGGTATTTATACCCCCAGTCGGTTCACCTACCTGCATTAAATGCACGATCACGCCCGAGATTTCCTACTCAAGTGCACGTCGCACGGAGACCCAGGCGCCGGCTCACGGGCAGCCACAGCCACACGGGCCCGCGGCGCCTCACACACGGCTCAGGGTTCTTCTCCGCATAAGATCCTAACACACGGAGCCCAAGAACCTTGGACGCGGGGCGTGCGGCTCGGGGCGGCCGCGGCACACGCCACCGTCCACGTCTCCCGTGGGACCAGCGCACACGCACGGCTCGTCGAACCGCCTCGGTCGTGGGGGCCCGCCACCCCTTCTGTAAACAGGAGGAGCGGCGGTGCCTCCGCCCCGGAAAGGACGCCTAAAAAGACGTGCCCACATCCCCACGATGGGATTTCCACAGCAAGCGTTTCCTTCCTCTAGAAGGAACTTGGGCGACGGCCCATTACGGTCTAGAGGTTCGTGGGCTGGCCCACGAAAGGGTTCGACAGCCGCCTCAGGGCAACGGAGTCAGGGATGGCTCGGACGAACTCGTACACAGTTCAGCCCTGTACAACAGGGATCGTCCGATGCCGTATCCAAGGCCAGCGAGGCAGTCTGAGTTAGGGGGATCCCGCGTGGGAGTGCATCGAGCCCTCGGGACCTGGCGGACGGGACCCGAGCCCCGCCTCGGACACACCTTGCAGGCTCTAATGGAATGCGCCTCCGGGCCCAGCCAACCCCTAGCGAACGGGGCATAGGCATTCCACTTGGATTTACCCGTTAACAGCTCACGGGGAACTAGTTGTGTGGCACCCGCCGCCGTCGGCGGCATGACAAAATCCATCCTCCTCCCTGCGGAAGGGATGCGTGAGGCGTCTTCTGAAATTGACGACCAAGTACCGACCGGCCGCCCCACGCCAGAGCGGGGCTCGGGGGCTACCCCGGCATAGTGACCGAGGCTGGGAAACGTCACCTAACTACGCGCCATGCCTCCCGGACAAGCCGACGGGCCCGGGGGCTCGGCACACAACGGAAACATTCTAGCCAGAACGCGCATAGGCCCTCGGAGAAGCACCCACACTCCTCCGAGGCCCCGGGGGCTACACCCGGCGGGTGCGCTCACGCGCCCCCCGCCAGAGAACATAACCTCAGAGACAAACAAGCACCCTCACAGGACATCTGCAGACCCTCAGGGGGTAAAGGTATTTTGCAGTAGACAAGAATGCGCCTCTCACAAACCACAAACACATCTAGAACATGCGCAAGCCCTCGGAGGGTTGTACCCACCCCTTCCGAGGCCTCAGGGGCCACACCCGCCGGGTAGCTTGCAGCCGCACCCAAAGAAGAAAGCTTGTAACATTTGATAGCATGACAGGCAGGAAACTTAGCTAAGAAACCGCAACCTCCGAACGAGTATGCTCACTCCTTCGAAGGTTCGGAGGCTACTGTCGGGGACCAAAATAAGGGCCCCTCCAAACAGTCAGGCCCAACAAACGCAAAGCTAGGCTATGAGGTAGCCAAACGTGGCCTGCCAAGACCCAGCATGCGGCTTACCGACCCGTCCGAGCCCCCTACGCCGAGGCCTCGGACGGGCGCTTGTCTTCCGACCCGTCCCGAGCCCCCTACGCCGAGGCCTCGGACGGGCGCTTGTCTTCCCGTCCGAGCCCCCTGGCTGAGGCCTCGGACGGGCGCTTGTCTTCCGACCCATCCGAGCCCCCCACGTTGAGGCCTCGGACGAATGCCTGCACTCCGTCTCGCCCGAGCCCTCTACAGGAACGCCTCGAACGGGTTTTCGGCTCTCGTCCCATCCGAGCCCTTGTGCCTGAGACTCGGACAGGACGTATCGCACCTCCCGGTCAAACCTGACCACGGACGTGACACATATCTACCGCCCGCCTTCCCACAATGCTTGTCAGACTAACTCCCAGCTCTGGCAAGGGATGGGAGACGTCCCGTCATGACCCTGCACCCACGTTCATGATTACGCACCCCTACAGTAGGGCGCCATGATGACTAACCTCCATGACAGGTCCCGTCTCAGAAGTCCCAATACGACGTACGCGGAAGCCGACGCACGACGTCAACCCTGCACGGAGGACGGGTCTTCCGGAGCCCCGGCCACAGTACACCTGGGTGTCTAGAACCTGGGCGGGCAGAGACGGCCTCCATGCGGCGTATCCCTACGCCGGCCGTGCCGTATACGACAACAACGCCGCGACCCCCGAGGCTTCGGACCGGGGAGGAGTCAAAGCTACAGCGACCATAGAGCCCGGACACGGTCATCATGACGACCCACCCCCGTTGCCAGGATCGAGAAGCCGACACCACAGAACGGCGCCCACAATCGGCAGCGCTACGGCGTGGAAGCCAAGGCCGCCGCCCACACCAGGGCCTCGGGACAAGACGGAGAAACAGCACCGAGGCCTCGGCCGGGAAGAGGCGGCGCCCACCACCGTTTCACCTATTCAGACACTGTACTATCAGCCCGTTTCTCCCCTTGCGGCTATAAAAGGGGAGGACGGGAGTCCTTCCAAGGGCAAGGAAAACAAACCCACGCACAAGCTTGGCAATCTCCTTAGCACACAGGCTCATACACTCGACTTCACGAGACTTGGGAATAGCTCCCTCTCTTCACCGGCTTGTACACCCCTTCCTACAAGCACCTTGGTGCAAGATAATACAAGTTTCTCTTGTGTCCATTTTGCACACCATCCGGGGTTGGGATCACGCACGTAAATTTACTCGTTGGTACTAGGACCGCCAGTTTTAGCACCGACAGCCTCTGACTAGATTGTAGAACACTAGATAACTGACTAGTATATAGGAAGATAATTTAGGAAACCCTAACCTAGTCTCGTTGTCCTCCCTCTAGGTGACACTACCTCCAACACCTTTTATTGAGTGATGAGTGAATTTATCCAGTATCTATTGATTATCCTTACCCCTGATACTAGATAGTATGCCTTTTCCTAGATAACTCTCTACTTGCTAGTTATCGAATGACTTATGCCTAGCTTCTCTGTGGAAATAAATACGATACCTTGGAATACTCCTAGGTGAAATGCTACAATGGTATTCCGTGCGCTTGCGAATTAATGAGAATTAATTAGAGAGCATAAGAATCACCAACAAGCATTTCTGGCGCCGTTACCGGGGAATCAATAGGCTAAGTTTTCATGATTAGCAGTGGATAGTCTATAGGATTAAGCTGCTATCCTTTACGGGATTGCCCGTGTCCTGTTCTACTTATATATGAACAGGACACACCTTTATGACTGGTTTCAACCTACCAGACAATTTTGAGAGTGATCCAGAATCACTATTGAAGAGAACCCATCAACAACTCACACCCATTCCAATAGCCTTGTCTCTAGACGCTCCTCTAAGCCCTTCAGCCCATTCCCAAACTGAAACACCAGTGTCTTCTCCTCCACCCATGGCTGAGAAGACCATCCTTGATTACTCTGCCCCATCCACGGACAATGTCCGCACTGGTCCTGCTGTGGACCTAGGTGCAGCCTTTGAGCTGAAGCCGGCCTTGATCAACATGGTCCAGGCCAGTCCATTCTGTGGAAATGCACACGAGGATGCCCATGGGCACCTCCAGCAATTCCTAGCCCTTTACAGCACCTTCACCGTTAGAAATGTAGAGCCTGCAGCCATTTGTCTGTGCCTGTTGCCATTTTCCCTCCTTGGAAAAGCGAAGCAGTGGTTCTACGCCCATCAAGATTCCTTGACCACATGGGAGAAGTGCTCCAAAGCCTTTCTGGCAAAGTTCTTCCCATTGGGTAAAACCAACTCCTTGAGAAACAAGATTACCAACTTTTATCAGCTAGCCGATGAGAGTATCTCTAAGGCATGGGAGAGGTTTCAAAGCTATACATTGGCATGCCCTCATCATGGGATGGAAGACTGGCTATTGATTCAGGCATGCTATCACGGGCTCAACCGCCTTGCGCGAGAGCATATTGACGCTACTGTGGGAGGCTCATTTTTCTCACTGAAGGTTAAGGATGCCCAAGACCTTCTCGAGAAAATGATTGCCAACCAAAGTGGTTATGAGGATAGGCAACCATAGCCACAGTCCAAGACAAGGGAAGTTCATCAAGTTGATGGTATTGACATGCTTGCTCTCAAGATGGATCAACTTATCAAGAAGATAGACACCCCTCAAGCCATACAGAACATAGATGCACGCATGACTTACGAGCACTGTGGAAATGTTGGTCACATTGGAAGTCGTTGTCCTGATAATCAGATCGAAGAAGTCAACTTTCTCAACAACAGCAACAGTGGATTCCGACAGAGGCAAAACTTTGGTTGGGAATCCAAGCCGAACCTTCCGTTTGACAAGGGACAAGGAAATTCTGGGTTTTCATGGAATGATCCCTCCATCAAGGACATTGTGCTAGGATAGAGCCACATCAATGAGAGTATCAGTCGGAAATTTATTTCCACAGACAAGGTCCTAGAGAGCATTGATTCCCGGATGGAGAGCTTCAACACCGCTCTGCAGAATCAGTTGAGCCACAATAAGATGTTGGAAACTCAGATTGCTCAACTGGCTGCATCCATCAAACCTCCTACGAGCACATTCCTGGCTCAACTGGAAGTGCGTTCTACAAAGAATGTGAGTGCAGTTACCACTAGGGGAGGAAAGTCCACCAGGGACCCACCGAATCCTAATGATGTAGAGAAAGCCAAAGAGCCAGAGCCTGAGTCAGAGGAAGAAGAGGAAGAAGTTGAGGTTGAGAAAATAGAAGAAGAATCAGGGAAAGTGCCTAAGAAAGCTCCGCCCGAGTTCTATGACACCCCAGTATTGCCGTTTCCAAGATGTCAGAGGAAACCCACAATGGATGAGCAGTTTGGAAAGTTTGTGGAGGTTATAAAGAAGCTATATGTCAACATACCGTTGTTGAATGCTATGCAAGTGCCAACATATGCCAAGTATCTCAAGGACATCCTTCACAACAAGCGTCCAATCCCAACCACTAAGGTAGTACAGTTGACAGAGGAATGCAGTGCTGCTATTCTGAATAGAATGCCCGAGAAGAAGTGTGATCCTGGCCATCCGACAATTCCTTGCTCCATTGGAACTCAACATTTTACACACGCCCTCTGCGATCTGGGAGCTAGTGTGAGTGTTATGCCCAAGGTGGTGTACGACAAGCTCAACTTTTGTGCACTATCTCCAACGGGCCTAAGCTTGCAACTAGCAGATCAGACTGTCCATTATCTAGCGGGCATTGCAGAGGACGTACCTGTCAGAATTTGGGATTTGCTCGTGCCCATTGACTTCATGGTGTTAGATATGGAGGCCGACACCAAGGCCCCCATTATCTTAGGGAGACCTTTCCTAAACATCGCGAATGCCAACATTGATGTGGGGTAGGGAATCATTCACCTCAACATCAATGGACGGGATGAGACATTCACTTTCAAACCCCGAACAAAGCAATGCAATCACGTCCGCATCTTTTATGGGCAAGATCCTAAGAAGGTGAAGAAGGTTGAATTCCTTCCTACTCCTCTGAGTAAGGGGAAGGCGGTGGTTCATATAAAACCATCGCAGCCCAAGAGGAAGAAGAAGAACATGCCACCAAGAGCGGAAGAAAAGGTTGTTGCCAAGAACAACATTGCACGATCATATTGGTGAGTCAAGAAGGCTTCATCAACCGTGGAAGATACTCCGACCACGGGAAGCAGTTCTTCATGAGTGAAGATCGGAGTACGTCCCGTTCCGGATGTAAAATAGGAACCCTCATCGGAAGGTAACCGATAGTTATCCTTGCTTTTATTTTACCGTATTTCTTTTTTATCTATATAATAAGGATGAGCTCAAGTGATAGGGTCCGAGGATCGGGATTATACCCGATGACCAATGACCCATCGCGAAAGCATATCATCCTCTATATCTATAAAAGCCAAAAAAATTAGAGTAATTTTTCTTTCTTGTTTGCAAAATGAAAACAAAATAAAAATTTGAAAAAACTTTGAAAAACCCAAAAATATTTTTTTCTACCCTTGGAAGACCGGTAATTTGGCATAGTAGCCAATTACCTTAGTCTTTTTAGAGCAGAGCAGTGAGTGAGGGCCAAGAAAATTCAGTGGAGCTACACACAAGGACCAGAGGAGCAAGCCAGTGGCCAGGAAGGCCATGAGGGCGTCGCCCGGCCACATGGCCGGCCGGCCATGGCGCCGCCCGACCCCTCTCCTCCTCCATTTGCTTCTCCTTTCCTTCCTCCACCAAGGTCACTTCATGTCTCCTCATGTTGTGTCCATTGTTGATCACAATCCTGCCCACAACCACTCATTCACTCCACTCCAAGATCCAACCACCACTCTACAAGCTAGAAGGTGGATGAACATGAAGCCTCCTTGCTCTATGATCAAGTGGAGAGGTCACTTCTTGCCACTTCACCCAATCTCTTTTGCAAGTGTGCTGAAATTTTCCCACCGTGCAAAGAGTCAAGACACACCATGGTGCACACTTCACATCAAGCAAATAATGGAGAAGGCAATGGCCACAAGGGCCATGCCGGGCGGCCACCTTGGCCGCCCGGCCATCGGCGCCGCCCGGTCCCCCATTGGCCACCAAGAGCTCCTCCATCCTTCTATAAATAGAGGGCTTGCTGCCCTTTGTTTCTTCACCCACCATTGTCCATGAATTTCTTCTCATCTTGCTCACATTCCCTTCTTTTCTAGTGTTCTTGATCTTGCTAGGAAGAACAAATTTCTAGGGAATAAAAATGGTGCTCAAGTAAAACTAGTGAAGAGAGAAGAGTGTGAGAGTTGATCATGCCTTGATCCTTGAACGACTGACTTGTGGACTACTAACTCCCCAAACGGCTAACCACTAACTCTTTGTTATTTGATTGTCCTTCGGGTATTGGTTTCGTGGTTCCACAGTTTTTGCAGGCATGAAGAAGGCCATGAGCAAATGGAAGGGCAAGTACCTTCGGTTCAGTTCGAGTGGCTCAAGTGAGGGTTCATGACGGTCGCGGCACGAGCCTATGGGTAGCCAAACCGGCAGCTACGCCTCGCACCGTTCCGTGGGTGGACCGGCATCGATGTCCATATCGGACTCCGCCTCGTCCACACAAATGCCCGCGGCAGTCCCTAGAACCGTGGAGTCGATATTTGATATCGCACTCCATGGGGCTGAGGAGATTGAGAAGCTTGCGGTGCTGGAGAACCGTGACTTCACCACCACTTGAGCCATCGACGACGACTTCTTGGACGCGTGCGGCATCTCCACCGACTTCTACGATGGACTAAGGTACGCAGTGATGGGGACATGATTCCCGATCTTCCGTCAGGTTCAAGGTAACTATCGATTTAGTCGGAGAGCGACACACCGATCCGGCTTCAGATCACAAAGACCGAACCACGCAACCTTAGCACCACGTCTCCTCACGGTTATCAACCGTGTCACAATCCGGTTGACCTCGCCAAGAAGGCTAATCCCTGCTGCGAATCGAAGAACACAAGCAAGAACAAGATAATACGCAACTCAAGAAAAGTGACAATTGCAGATATATGATTAAGATCACGAGTTGGGGTCTCACAAACCGATAACGGCGACTGTTCGATGACAGATTAATCTAAAGCAAAACCCAAACCCTAACGTAGACGGCGTCTACTAATTATATGGTCTAAGGGACGTGCAAGCACCCTCATTCACGTCCTCCTCATGGGCCTATACGTTACATGGCCCGACGGCCCAAAAAGATAGTAATGCAACATCCAAACAGTTTCGGGACGCTCACTTGTTTCGATGATTTCCGTTGACTCCGATGGAATTTGGACCTCAAACCAAAGCCATTAGTTAGCTTATGAAATTATCTTAGTAGACGCCGTCTACGTTAGGGTTTGGGTTTTGCTTTAGATTAATCTGTCATCGAGCGATGCGCCGTTATCGGTTTGTGAGACCCCAACTCGTGATCTTAATCATATATCTGCAATTGTCACTTTTCTTGAGTTGCGTATTATCTTGTTCTTGCTTGTGTTCTTCGATTCGCAGGGATTAGCCTTCTTGGCGAGGTCAACCGGATTGTGACACGGTTGATAACCGAGGAGACGTGGTGCTAAGGTTGCGGGGTTCGGTCTTTGTGATCTGGCCGGATCGGTGTGTCGCTCTCCCCGACTAAATCGATAGTTATCTTAAACCCGACGGAAGATCGGGAATCATGTCCCCATCAAGTGGTATCGAGCTTAAGGTATACCGTCAAGTTCACATCTATCTCCCATTCGAGTGTTTTTAAGCCGTCCCATAAATCCGATAATTGCCCTACAAAAATATTTGTGTTCATCGTTGTTTTCCCCTAGTCCTATCACCCGTTGTGCCTTTGCAATTTTTTATTTCAGATTGCTTTATTGAACAGTTGTCCCTCGCATGTTATCGTGTTAGTCATGCTTAGAACGATCTAGTTTGTCCTGTTTTCTTGTCCTAATAGGCCACAAAATCACGGCCGAAGCCGAGAAGATAGATTCGATCCTAGTTTTTTTTCCTTGAAGTATGTCTGTTACTAGGACGAGGTTCCCACCGCACTAGAAGAAAATAAAGAATATTAATATTGATTTCCTTTGCTCGATCAAAGGAATCACGTCAGATTTCTTTTGGGTGGATTGTATGTTCTCTTTTTTCCACGCCAATTAAACCTTTGGTGCTTTGGAGTCGTGTTGCGGGGCGACTCATTGCTTGTGCTTACCTAGGTTATACTAATAGTATTTTTTTTTTTTGTACGTGACACTATTTTCAGTGAGTTAGCTGATGTCATCAAGTGCTGTTTCTGCATTAATTTGTATCTATCTATCTTGCGGCACTTTCTAATTAAAAAAAGTAGCATAAGGAAGAAGCAAAGTGCAAAAAAAAAGAGCCGCACAAAAAAAAAATATCTGTGAAGAACAAAAGGCAAAGAGGTGATAAAAAAAAGCCGCACCAAGAAAAAGAAAGAAAATCCGAAGTGCTTGCATCCTTTTGAGTTCTTGTGTTGAGTTGTGTTTGCTTGCTTGAACTAGATTCAGGACAAGTTTAGGCCGGCAACATAGACTAACTTGGGACTACTTTTCAATCTTGCAATTTCTGAATTAAATTATTGTTATTCCTTGCTACTATATTGAAGCCTCCCAAGCTCCACATATATACTTCGGATCAGTACAGAAAAAGACCCTT
Organism: Chrysopogon serrulatus; assembly: GCA_015844335.1. Taxonomy (NCBI): domain Eukaryota; kingdom Viridiplantae; phylum Streptophyta; class Magnoliopsida; order Poales; family Poaceae; genus Chrysopogon; species Chrysopogon serrulatus. Next base: position 95,627 of record JADLZL010003512.1, on the reverse strand, counting down.
GCAATTTTGGTACCACGCCCTCACAGGTATCACGAACTAGCCGTCGGTTGTACCGTCCACTGTCTTGCTTTGGTAAGAACACTTGTAAGAATTTGGTAAGACGTATGAGAGTGTGATTCCACTGACACATATAATAGTTTGATAGGGAATTATTTAATTTCTAACACTATCAAACAACGAGTTTCTGTTTAAGTGTGAATTGCAGGACATCATGGATCGACCATCTTCATCCATTGCTGCATTGACCAAGTGCACCACAGAGTTTGTACAGCACGTGCTTAGTTCTCAAATGAAGAAGGCGGAGCAAAATCTGTTCAACAATTTATTCCAAACATATTTTGTTGTTCAAGAGGCACGTTGTCGTGTCATGATCGATGGTGAGAGTTGCAACAATCTTGCAAGCTTAGAGTTGGTTGAAAAGCTTGGTCTCACCACAAAGCCACATCCACATCCATACTACATGCACTGGGTAAATTCTTGGGATAAAATAAAGGTAACTGAAATTGCATGCATTGAATTTTCCCTTGGTGTTTATAAGAATAGCGCAGATTTTGATATAGTACCTATGCAATCTTGTCATTTATTATTTGGTAAACCATGGATATTTGACAATAATGTTATGCACAATATGATTGCTAATAAATATTCATTCAAATACAATAGCGTAAACATTACTCTCATACCCATGAGTGCTACTGAAATTTTAAGAGAAGATCTTATGAGAATAGAGAGAAGAAAAAAATGAACCTTTTAGAAAAGAATGGTTTATTCCTAATGTTACAATATCTTCTTCTAAATCTGAATATTCACAAAATAAAGATGTTTCTTTATCTCTTGTTGAAACTAATAGTTTACAGCGTGTATCTAACAAAGAGGACAAGGTAGTAGAGAAAGAACAGTAACGGTTTCAGGTAAGAGCTCTCTTGATGCGCTGAATTTATCCAGCAATAGTGCTACTAATGCTATAGTAGAACCTTCTCTTGATTTACCTTTGCCACAAAAAGGATTGTCCTACTGATAATTGTGATAAAGAAGAGTTGTGTGATAGTTCAATGATTATTCCTGTGCCTCAACTTGTGAAGGAAACTGAATTCTTTGTTTTGGAACAAAATACTTATGCTGAAAATAGACTTTTGCTTCCAATTGCTACTGAAAAAGATGAACTAAAATTGTTGTCCTCATTACATACTTTGGGTTATATTGAGTTTAAAATTCTTTGTGCTTTGAGTACTTTGGAAGAGAAATTTAAATATGTTGAATTGCCATGGTTGTCTAGATGTACATATCATTTTGTTGGCAAATATAATTACAAAAGAGAGTATATGGTGCATCATGTCTATATTTGTGCAAATCTAAAATTTCCTTTTACTATACAAAAATATGATCAACTAGAGAGCTGCAATAGCTATAATCTTGCCATGTCAAGTGCTCCTAGTTTTGTTAAAAAGGAACAAGTTAAATTTTAAGTAGGGGAGCTATGTTGGCTACTACCTACATCCTGTCCTACAACTAACCTCAAACCGAGGACGGTTTGCTGTCAAGAAGGGGAGGATGATGAGGACATAACACCTTCGGATACAAGCATGGATTATAAGGTGAGCTCGTTCAATAAATTTTGGTACAACTCACTTAGTTCCACATGTGCATGTATTTATTTGCTTGTAGGTACAAATAATTCTCAAAGTGCAGGACAATCAAGATTCATCGATGACCCGATAATACCTCGTTGGGAAGGCCGTAACTCAACCATCCGGGGTGCGATTGAGGTTAATGAGTACTTGATGGAAAGCTTATTTGATAAGCTTTCAAATAAATCAGGTCCCATCTCAATATCACATTGGCAAGGCCTCCAAATCATCAAGACATTTTGTCGCTGTTGCTGTCAGGAGCTACATCATTGTCACGGGCTTGATATTCACACTTGGGACCCTGGCCCAAGTTGGAGCACGTTCCGAGAAGATGGAAAATACACCAAGTCCTTGGACGTCCTCCTCCTTGGCCACCACCTTAGGGGGCCAGCAAGGGCGTCCAAGCCAAGCCAGAGGCCCAGTCCAACTCGAGTTCGCGTCAGTCTCGGCCTTCAGGACCAGCGAGCGATAAATCGGACTCCCAGGACACATCTGAACTCCGTTTTTGATGATCCACATATGGATGGAAAGATAATTTCATAAGCTAACTAATGGCTTTGGTTTGAGGTCCAAATTCCATTGGAGTCAACGGAAATCATCGAAACAAGTGAGCGTCCAGAATCTGTTTGGATGTTGCATTACTATCTTTTGGGCCGTCGGGCCATGTAACGTATAGGCCCATGAGGAGGACGTGAATGAGGGTGCTTGCACGTCCCTTAGACCATATAATTAGTAGACGCCATCTACGTTAGGGTTTGGGTTTTGCTTTAGATTAATCTGTCATCGAACAGTCGCCGTTATCGGTTTGTGAGACCCCAACTCGTGATCTTAATCATATATCCGCAATTGTCACTTTTCTTGAGTTGCGTATTATCTTGTTCTTGCTTGTGTTCTTCGATTCGCAGCAGGGGATTAGCCTTCTTGGCGAGGTCAACCGGATTGTGACACGGTTGATAACCGTGAGGAGACGTGGTGCTAAGGTTGCGGGGTTCGGTCTTTGTGATCCGAAGCCGGATCGGTGTGTCGCTCTCCGACTAAATCGATAGTTATCTTGAACCTGACGGAAGATCGGGAATCATGTCCCCATCACGCAGGCTGGTATGACTTTGCTTTAGTAGATGAGGAAGGGTCTAAATTTCTTACCATTGAGTTCCTCTGCACACTAGAGATAGTCGACCACCATAGTCATAAGAGAGTCTAGTATAAGTTCCGTCTTTTAGGTCGGTCCTTCATGCTTACTTTCACTGATATGACTATAGCCTTGCGTTTTGACCCTGATGCCCGTTCCAACATAGACACACTCCCCCGTTTTTCACCTGATACCATTTGGGAGGAGATAGGAGAACCTGTGTCTAGGCAGCCCCGTTACTCTGATATCCACAATCCCACTCTTAGAGTAATGAACCATTGGATCACTAGTTTCCTCACACCCCGTAGTGACAACAGAGCTGTTAACCGCATGGATAGAGCTTATCTTTATGCGGTGGTTAAGAAGATTAAAATGAACCCAACTTATTTCCTGCTTAACCACTGGAAGGATTTAGCTTTTCGGTCTTCGGCTGAAATATCCTTTACCGTTTGTCACTAGGATCGCACGATATCTTGGGGCACTAGAGGGAGCTTCTGTAGACTATCTGCCTGCTGCACCTTTGATTGGGGAGGATTATTTCTCCCAAGCTCACCTGTGTAGACGTGTAGGCGATGCTATATTTATGCATTACCCTGGGTATAGCACTGAGGTCACGTTACCTGACCTGCGGCTCGGTATATATTTGGGAAATACTTTGCGCTATTGTCTGCAGGACAATCCACAGCCGACACATCACAGCGAGGCAGGCTCACGACCACGAACAAGGCGACAAGCTCGGCAGGAGGCTGCGCGCGCAGCTGCTGAGGAAGCAGCTGCCGCGCAGTGGACCTTCAGGTCCGCCTCTGCACACAGTGGAGAGTCGAGTTGGCACACGCCATCTCCGTATGGTGGTGCCTCCTCAAGCCATGATCCTAGCTATGACCCTGGCCAAGGCTTCGGCCAAGGTTATGATTATGGCTATGGACAGGCTGGCTCTCGCTCTGCCCCCTACCTCGAGTACGTCGTGTATCCGGAGCTGAGGGATGACATGCTGCACGCTGTTGGCTACTCTTACGAGTCGGCCATGAACACTGGTGACATCCGTGAGGCGCAGATGGTGATCCAGCGGGGGCAGGAGGAAGTTCGTCGGCGTTCGGGCCAGACTGCGGGAATGCTAGAACAAATGTTCCAGCATTTCAACATCAACTACCATCCACCACCACAGTGATGTATCTTCTCAAGCTTAAGTCTTGCAAAGACCTAAGCTTGGGGAGGACTTCATGGAGGTACGCCTGCAGTTCCTCTCTCTCTCTCTCTCTCTCTCTCTCTCTCTCTCTCTCGTTTCTCTCATGACTAGTTTGCTTGGAAGTTTGCTTGGAAGTCTTGCTTGGAAGTCTGCTTGTTGCACCACCCCTGTATATAGTTATCCTTTTCTTTTAATTTTTAGAAAAACCAAAAATATTTTCCTTTCCATAAACAAAAATCCAAAAAAACTAAAAAATCCAAAAATAGGGAAGATGTAATTAGGGTGAGAACTTGGTTTTTACCTTTGTATTAAGGAAATGATGAATAGTTGCTCTATTAATTCCTGCAAGTCTCTTGTGTACACCCACTTGCTCTATCACCCTTTGGTAATGGTAGAGTCGCATGATCATGGCACTAATTCCTCTATGTTTTAGTGGGTGCAAAATAGCCAAAATCACCATGTCTAGCTGTGACTTTCATGATATGGCATGCTTTGGATGCGTTGGTAGCCTCCACATGATTAGAGTCCATTGAAATTTTCTTCCAAATGCTGCAATAAAACCCCCCTAGCATGGTGCAATTTTCCTATGTTGATAGAATTCCTACCACGGCCAAATATCTACACTTGAACCCCATCTTTATATGCCGTTCATGCATGCATTGTGTCGGGTTAGGATTCGATCCTTATGAGAGATTTTGCACTCTTGAGCCAATCACTTTCCTTTGCATCACCCTTGTCCATCATCTTCCCTCTTTTGTGAAAACCATCCACCATACATCCACCACATATCCACCATTTCCATCTTTTGCTCAAAAGAAAGTTTGCGAAAAAAGGTTTTGAACCCTTGTCATGCATGAGAGCACCAAAAATATGAAAAGATGCCTCTCCAAAGAAGATGAGGCCACATGTGTACCCAATGTGCAATCATATGCATATGGAATACATGTCAAAAAATAAAAGATGCTGGCCCAAAGAAGAGTATGCCAAAAAAATGCTCTCATGGTTCAAGCATCAAGGGTCGGCCAAAAACATCTCTCTCTTGAGCAAAATGATTCCCCTCCATTGTGTGAGTCCATCTTTTCCTTCCACCAACCATCATTCCCATTGATTGGATTGAGAGAGTGCAAAAGTCTTTCGCTAGGATAGTCTCTTAACTTGACAACATATGCTTGTTGAATGTGCTTCCCTACCAAGCTCCACATATTAGCCACATCTTATAGGGTAGTGTGACACATTCTGGTGAGGAATATACACTTTACTTGAGAGACGAGTGTCATAGTGAAGATTGCACCTCTAGGGATATTTTTCATGCCATGCAGCATACCTTAAAACCTTGGACTCATGATCAATAGGAGCTTACTTGACAAATCCTACTAGCCTGTCTGAATGATTGCAGTAATGACTAAGTGACTAGGCTAGTAAGTCCCATTTTAACTTGAGACATAACTTGGTGATCAGATTTTGTTGTTTTACACTTGCCTCTGTGATGATAGAGTAGGGGTTGTACACTTGAGAATTGCTGTCACTAACATTGTAGCAACTCCTGATCCATCATTCCTAAGTCTTGACTTTGCTCGGGACGAGCAAAAGTTTAAGCTTGGGGAGGTGTTGGTGGTCGTTAATTCCGGTTTTCGTCCACCAATTTACCATCATATGCAGGGTAAACCACCAAGTTCTTGTAGATTTCTTTTATTACTAATAAAGTTCCACGAGCTTTGGTGAAGTTGTGATGTAGGTGAAATTACATGGAAAAGAGAGGCAAATGCCTCTAAATTGATGCATCCAACAATACTCCGGCTTTCTACGACACTTTTGGGTTGTTCGTGGACCGTTTTCCTCACGACACGACACGGGACTTGGGCCAAACCTCCACGAAAAATCATCAGAAGGCCCAAGGAGGAGGCAGAGGACCAGGCGACCACACGAGGGCATCGCCCGGCCTCTTGGCCGCCCGCCATCAGCCGCCCGCCCCCCTAGGCCGCCCGGCCCCCTGCCCTGGCCCAGACTGCACTCAGGCCTGCTCCAACTCGTGCCACCACCTCAAGACCGAAGAAAACATAAGTTACCACCTCGGGAACCGACTTTTTGGAGCAAATCTGGGACCGTTGGAGGCAAAGTCGGTTTGCAACCGACTTAACGGGCGGCCACCAGGGGCCGGCCCGCCACGTGGCCGGCCGGCATTGGCGCCGACCGGCCTCCCCCGGATCACCCCGGCCCCTTGGCCGCCAAGTCTTCTCTCCTAGTGTCTATAAATACCCCCCTGTCACTCCACTACTATAAATAGGGGTCCAAAGTTGAGTTGTAACATAACACATTCACTCTAGTCCACTCATTAGTCACTCTGTTACACTCAAGTTGGAGAGTAGAGGTCGTCTAGTTGGGAGTTAGAGCTAGGAGAGCCTTGCTCGGGTATTCCGGAGTAGTCATCAGAGTCCTGGTACATTTCTCTCTTGTACTTTTATTTTCCTTTGACATTGAGCAATAAAGTATTATATCTTCCCTATATTCAGTTCTTGACTTTGCTCTAGTTAGTTAGACTATAGTTCTATTTCATAATTTAGTCGAGTGGATCGTTAGTATTTCTATATGTTCGCGGGTATTCTAGTGAGGTTAGTTCTAGGTAATTGCTTAGTTCCCCTTGCCTGTTCTCTGATTGATCATCGAGAGAACAGCTAGCCGATACGTAAACGTGGTGTTTTGGTAGAGACTAGTAGAGTATGTATCCATCCCCATGGCCCGGCGGTAGGCGGCAGGAGGTGACAGCTCCTGTCCGTCCAATGAGTAGTCTGTCACGTGTTGGGATGTCTGAGCAGGTCTTTATAGCAATCACTTACATAGAGAGCGTAGGGTTAGTTACCGACCCCTTTCTGTGTACCGGATTGTGGCCCAAAATTGGACTATACGGTAGAAACCTGATGACCCCGAGGAACCGGTGGCCTTGTGCTCGGTCATAGCCTCTGACTAGATTGTAGAACACTAGATAGCTGACTAGTATATAGGAAGATAATTTAGGAAACCCTAACCTAGTCTCGTTGTCCTCCCTCTAGTTGACACTACCTCCAACACCTTTTATTGAGTGATGAGTGAAGTTATCCAGTATCTATTGATTATCCTTACCCCCGATACTGGATAGTATGCCTTTTCCTAGACAACTCTCTACTTGCTAGTTATCGAATGACTGATGCCTAGCTTCCCTGTGGAAATAAATACGATACCTTGGAATACTCCTAGGTGAAATGCTACAATGGTATTCCGTGCGCTTGCGGATTAATGAGAATTAATTAGAGAGCATCAGAATCACCAACAGTCAGCACCTTGGAATTTCTCCGATGCCCGAGCCCTGCTATCCGGTGAAGAGAGAACCAAGCGTGCCAGTCAATTTGACTTGAAATCGACAAGGTAGAGGACGTGTTAAATATCAAAGATTACCGATCGGCTGGAATTCCGAACAGTAATAAGGGTATCGGCCAAGAACTAGCCGATAGGAGGTTCCTGGACTCGAAACTAACTCAATTGGCAAAAACATAGTCACGCCGATTATAGCAGATCCAAGTCAGTAGATAGATAAATAGATCAAAACTAAATTTAAACAGAATAAACTGCTAAATCTAGCTAAGATCTGGGGTAAACGTGATACAAGGGCTACTATGAAGCAATCTAAAGCGGCTACTCCAAAGCAGGGCAAGCTACACGTGCGATAACTGGTGAATAGACAAGATCTTGTGATCTGATCTATTCGATAACTGGTGGATGAGAGCTAAACCCCAACGACAGCGATGCGCCCGAAAGTTGAAGATCTAGAGAGCACCCGGGTAAATAACGAGACTTACAAGTAACAGGAGTCGAAGGCGACGTAGCCCTGGTAGCTTGAGACGAACTCACTGAGATCTACTAAGCCCTAATACGAGAAGTAATGCGTAAAGGTAAATTGCAGGAAAAAGAGTAATTTGTGTTGTTGAATGTGAGATTGTCTTTATCGTACATGAATGTTACATATATATAGCGGCTACCGGACCGTAGTCCATGTCGATTACAACAACTTGAATATGGAAATAAACTAACTTAACTTGCAAGAAAGAAAATCTACGACTCCTTAGACTCCTAAAATTTGATGATAACTACTGGCAATGGGCCAGCCCCGCTAAGCTTCCATAATCGGCCAGAATCAGCCTCTTCAATCTGCATCGGCAACCTCCCTTCGGCAGAAAATCGGTAACCTCCATCGGCAAGCATCCAATTGGCATCGGCATCCCCGCGTCTTCACATTTTTCACCGGTGAATAAATTCATCAATCTTGGCACCCCCTGTCTTCCAACCAGTGCAAAAATATGGTGTCAACACATGCCCCCCAATTTTGGGATAAAAGGATTTTATTCCCAAAATTATCTTCTCTGGCCAACGGCTTCTTCCATGAAACAGAGCAACCGCCTCTCCACCTTCACGCGGCACAGAAACTGAGTCAAACAGTGCCGTTGCATAAAATCTTTGCTCGATCCTCCCTTCATAAATACCGGTGGATTTCTCCTCGCTTCTCCACACTTGCCAACAAACAGTAAACCCTCCAACAAAACCCTAGATCTTGTCGCGCCACTCCCTCAGTAATGGCGACCCGGGTGATCATCCAGACTTTGATTCCAGAGGTATTGATCTTTCTTTGTTTCAACAGCAATTTCTCCCCAACAATTTGCCTTTGATGTCCCCTTTATTAATGCAGCACTTGAAGGATCATGTTGTCATTCCGCTAGCGGACCGCCCTGAGATGTGCTGTCTCGGTCCTGTGGGAGATGCCAATCCCTGTGACTTCATCAACTTGGAGATTGAGAGAATCCCCTTCAGGCAAGGCAATCTGAGTCGGAGTCAATGGTTGCACACTTTTTCCTCTTGGCCATCTTTGGAGACGGGCTAGTGGAACTGGTATCTGCTTGTCTAGAAGGCATACTCTGGTGATTGGGAGTCATGGGGCATCACGCAGTGCTTGGCCCTCTCTCTTTCAGGCATGAGCAAACACGAGTCGCTCTTGATGGCGTCTTCTTATTTTTGGTCATCGGCACTTAATCGCTACTTATTCGAGAGATGGGCCGATGACCATCACCCTGACAGATATTTTCATGAATACGGGGCTCAACATTGGGAATCCTAAGAATACTTTTCTTCTACTGATGACCAAGCCCACTCATAATCTCAAAATGGACTCTCATGGGAGTTGGAGAAACTATATTGCCAACCAAAACAAGAAAAAGGGAACAGTCAAGACCGAGAGAACTTGTCGCTTTTCTTACAATGTGGCTTGACCAGTTTGTTTTCTGCAACTGGAAGGGCATACCTTGCGTGGACTATCAGCCGATGGTAGAAGCAATAATCACCGGCATCAAAATTCCGCTGGGCAATCATCATCTTGGCTCGGTATACTCTCTCCTCAACGAAGTATCCACAAATTTAGCAAGAGGCAGGCCAATCGGCAACCCAGGTGGCCCATGGTGGATGATCAACTTGTGGCTGGCACTCCACTTTCATAAAGCGGCCAATCCTTCAATCAATCTTCGCCACTTGACTTTCCCATGGGATCACGCCGAAGATGAGCCAATCCAAACCAGAATACCTATCTTTCGGTGAACTAGCATCGGCCATTAAGGGGCCTCCTTACTCTAGAGACTCCTTCGTCTTTTGGTTTAGGTTTTTTTTTAACTCTTTTGCCGATGGAACCATGACTTGGGTCTCTTACATGGGAAAGATCGAGCTGGAGTTAGAACAACCCCTCTTCAACTTCGATGACTTGGCCTCAGATGAGGATACAAGAACTATATTCAAGAAAATGATTCGCCTAGACATCTTGCCGGTGAACTTTCTCTTGCCTGATGTGAAGACAGCCTCTTTTGAGTTTTACCATCCTTCTGCTGCATCTCTTCAACTTGGCTTTGGCATGCTGCCCATCAAAGCCTTCTTTGCTGATCTAGTGAGACCAAGGGACTCCCTCCGCGGAGCATCAGATTATATGAAGATTAAGCAATTGGTGCCCTCAGACGAAGACATTGACTTGTCAACCTAGCACTTCTCCCCCTTCATTACAGACACCTTTGTCAGTTGGTGGGAAGAATGGAAGCTCCATTTGTTCAACGCTCTAGTGAGTGTCTACTGTCAGTCTGTAGATCCCAACTATCCCGCAAACGGGCAGGTATGACGATCACCTTTAAACTTACTTCCTAATCAACTATGAAATTAATTTCTTGATTTTAATCTTTTTGTCCGATCCCTAGGAAATACAAGAGCGCCCTTCATCAAGCCGAAGTGGTAAACCGATTGCCTATGCACCGCCTTCACCGCTTCTTTCATTGGAGGATCGGCTCCATTAGTATCAAAGATTGATCAGGCTACGAAAAGGAAGGCTCCTGCCACCCAATAGAGATCTGCAAGAAAATTGCGAAAGGTATGCTGCTTTCAATGCTCTAATTTCTGATCTATGTTCATTATTATCTTGATCGAAAAACTATCTTCAGAAGTCCCAAGATGCTTCTTCATTCAGAAGACAACCTTCACCTCCACCTGCTGCAGATCTGGAGGATCGACTGTCTAATCCCAATGTAAGTATTTTCACGAACCTCCATTGGCGATGTTAACATCATAGAGGTGTTCACTCATTCTTATTTCAGGTTCTACAAACACTACCGATCCACCAGTTCGATCCTATCCTGCGATTGACTACTGGGCAAGGAGCGCCAGTGATCGATTTGGCTGGAGATTCCGATTCTGAGAAGACCCCCTCTTCGGATCCGAGGCCAATTAGTATTGCTGGCCCACATCAGGTTGCTCAAACCATCATCGATGTGTCTGTACAAAAACATCCGATTGTCGACGAATCTGGTCCCAGCAAAAAGAAGGTAATTTTAGCTCCTACTGTACTTCTCTGAATATCTCAAGTAATCCGATTCATCCAACTCCTTATATGCAGACTATTATATCTCCAAATCAAAGCCTGTTCTCCTTCCCAATCGATGAATTTGAAATCAAAGAAGAAGAAGTATCATCGATACCTTCATTTGTGCTAACCGATGTCATCAAGACCAACATGCTCAAGATGCTCGATCTATTAAACCTAGATACGTCCCTACTGATTCGAGGTGCTGGTTCGGTCCGATCGGCCTTTGAGAGCTTACCCGATCTCCCGAAAGAGGTTGCAGAATCTCTAACTCCGGCGGCATATCTAGAAGGGAACAGGTCAAATTCCTGCAAGCCCAAAACAGAATTGCTGAGCGTGCCAGATTGAAGATTGAGAAGGATCAGCACAAAGAGCAAGCTGATTCTACCAATAATGCACTCAAATCTTCTGATTCCTCACGCTCTTCACTACTTTGCAACAATTGTCAACTCAAGGAGAAAGAGAAGCAACTGCTCGATCAACTCAAAGAAATTCGGGGATCAATCAAGAATACTAAAAAAATTTATCCCAACTGCCCGATCCCGAAGCTGCCAAGAACCAACGCCGATTCCACGCTCAAGAAGCTTTGAGACGCCAAACGCAGTTAAAGAAGCTTCCCGGATCAGATGAAGAAGACCAAAAAATCATCGCTGAGGTGGAGCAAATCAAATTGAAAGCCATCAGTGCCATTAAGAACATGTTAGGCGTAGAGTAGCATTTTGCCCTTGTCGATGATCATGTTTTATAAACATTACACCTAGCAACAAGCAGTATATTTCCTTCTTAGCCAATTATGTTGAGTATGCATATGATTTGATTGATTCGTGCAAAATGCAACAACACGTCGGGGACGAACTTTTTAATGTACAAACTTTCAAGTTAACTTCATCTCCGACGCGCTGTTGCAGGCAATTTCACCACGCACTGGACTCCTTAAAGTGCGATATTTTCACAATAATAACCAATGTGGTACAAAAGACAGCCCAATATAACTCCACGTTCAACATAGATACCCCGATGCTTTGTATTTTTTGCCCTACAGGCGATACTCAATCGGTATCGGCTATCATACCGATAAATGTATATCGGCAATCATCTTTAAGCATCGATCCAAATACTGGGATAGTATTTCTTTAGATATTTTTTGTTTAATGCTCGTGGGAAGATTTGTCCATCTAGAGTTTCCAATATATATGCATTGCCTAGAAGTGCTTGATTGATCCGATAGGGCCCTTCCCAATTAGGCGACCATTTACCATATTTAGGATCCCTGGTTCCTATCGGCAAAATCAGCTTCCATACTAGATCTCCTGGATAGAATTCCTTGACTTTGACCTTCTTGTCATACCACTGAGCCACTCTTTCCTTGTTGCGCTGTAGATTATCCAGAGCTCTTAGCCGATGACTCATTAAATCTTCTAGTTCATCTTTCATATGCGCCGCATAGTCATCGGCAGACAATTGGTCTTGTTCAAATAAACTTCTTGAGCCAGTTTTGACTTCCCAAGGCAGAACTGCTTCATGACCATAGACCAATTGATAAGGAGATATCTTGGTTGATCATGACAAGCCATATGATAAGCCCAGAGAGCTTCATGCAACACTGTGTGCCACACTCTTCAATCTTTCTTTTAATTAGCTTGATAATCCCTTTATTGGCAGCTTTGGCCTGCCCATTAGCTTGTGCATAGTATGGAGATGAATTCAATAATTTGATTCCCATACTGGTAGCAAATTCTTCAAACTCCCCTGATGTAAACATTTAGCCCTGACCGGTTGTAATTGTCTGAGGAATACCGAATCGGTAAATAAATATGCTCCTTAACAAACTCGATCATTTTGCTCGATGTTACTGTCTTTAGAGGAATTGCTTCAACCCACTTCATGAAATAATCTGTAGCCACCAATATGAATTTATGACTCTTGCTGGATGAAGGAAAGACTTGACCAATGATATCGATAGCCTATCCCCTGAATGGCCATGGCTTAATGATAGGATTCATTGCCGATGCTGGGGATCTCTGAACAGAACCAAATCTTTGGCATTCCTAATAACCTTTGTCATATGTGAAGCAATCTTCTAGTATGGTCGGCTAGAAATAACCATTCCTCCTGATCATCCATTTCATTTTGAATGCCGATTGATGAGCACCACAAACTCCAGCATGAATTTCATCCATCAGCCTTTTAGCTTCATCGATGCTGATGCATTTGAGTAGCACTCCATCAATCGTCCCCGTAGTATAATTGATCTTCTAGCAACACATACTTGGTTGCTTTGTATCTTATTGACCTTGACACCTTTTGAGAGGGGTCTTTAAGGTTGTCGATAAGTTCTTTTCTCCAGTCGTCACCGGCAATATCTGCACTGCATGTTTTAGAAATAAGCCGATAACCAGAAGCATTTTGAGCTAACCTATTAGCTTCTTCATTTTGAACCCGAGGAATATGCTCAATCCTGATGACACTAAAGCTCTGCAATCGAAGACATTCTTCTTTGTACTTGTATAATACATCATCATTGCATTCATATGTCCCGATCAATTGCCTGATGACAAGTTGAGAATCTCTGAGTATTTCAATTGCATCGGCTTTAACTTCCTGCAATAGCTCGATGCCTTTGAGAATAGCTTCATACTCTGCCTGATTATTAGTCGATGTAGAAGCAATCGGCAAGGAAAACTCAAAGCGTGCCCCCCGAGGGGAAATAAGCACAATGCCGATTCCACAACCTTTGCTGCATGATGATCCATCAAAGAACATTGTCCAAGGAGCAGATCCCAAAGCCGATACTGACAACCCACAATGTTGAGCTACAAAATCAGCCATAACCTGACCCCGGACAGCCTTCGGTGACTCGTACCGTAAATCAAACTCGGACAAAGCAAGAATCCATTTTCCAATACGACCCCTTAATATCGGCATCGATAACATGTATTTAACAGTATCATCTTTGCTAACAATGATGCATTCAGCCGATAATTAGTAATGCCTTAACTTAGTGCAGGAGAAGTACAGGCATAAACATAATTTCTTGACAGGAGGATACCAGGTTTCAGCATCAAGAAGTCTTCTACTATGATAGTATACAACTCATTCTTTGCCTTTGAATTCTTGCACGAGAACCGATCCAATTGCATCTTCATGAATAGACAAATACAATTTGAACGGCTTACCCTCCTGTGGTGGTATCAGTACTGGTGGAGAAGAAACATACTTTTAAACATCTTCTAGCACTTTCTGCTGAGCTTCTCCTCAGATAAAAGGTTGATCGGCTTTCAACTTCAACAAACTAGTAAAGGGTTGAATCCTTCCTGATAAGTTGGATATGAATCTTCTGATGAAATTAATCTTACCGATCAATGACTGTAACTCTTTCTTGTTGGTGGGAGGGATAATATTCTTGATTGCGTCATCTTTGCTCTTTTGCCCGATCTCAATGCCACGCTCATGAACCATGAATCCTAGAAACTGTCCCCCCGATACACCAAAGGCACATTTGAGCGGATTCATCTTCAAACCATGCTTTCTAGTGCACTCCAATGTAGCTCGTAAATCGGCAAGGTGTTCCTGGTGTCCTTTGGACTTGACTACCACATCATCAATATAAATCTCAACAATTTTGCCGATGAGAGCATGATATATGAAATTTATCGCTCTTTGATATGTAGCACCGGCATTTTTGAGTCCAAAGGTCATAACTACCACTCTTACAAACCAAGGTGTCCTGGACATCTAAACACAATCTTGTGTATATCCTCTTCAGCCATCATGATCTGATTGTACCCTGTGTTCCCATCCATGAAACTGAGCACTTTGTGACCTGCAGCCGCATTTATGAGCAAATTAGCAACCGGCATTGGGTACTCATCCATCGGTGTGGCCTTGTTCAAGTTCTTGAAATCAATACAAACAGAAGTTTGCCATTCTTTTTGTAAACAGGAACAATGTTAGAAACCCATTCAGCATATCTACATTGCCGAATAAAATTAGCTTCGATCAAGCGAGTAATTTCAGCCTTAATATCAGGCAACACCTCAGGTTTGTAAGGCCTAGGATGTTGTCTATATGGCTGAAACCCTTGCTTAATCGGCAGCCTGTGCTCAACAATAGAATAATCTAAACCAGGCATTTCATAATACTCCCATGCAAAACAATCTTTATACTCCTTTAAAAGTGCAATTAACTCTTGTTTATACATAGGATCCAACTTAGAACTGATAAACGTCGGCTGTGGCCTATCGCCATCTCCAATATCTATTTGCTCTAGAATATCGACCGATGTAAATCCATAACCCAGTTTGCCATCGTCGGCATCCATTAGAGCGACTGTTCTGAACCGACTACTTGGATCGGCTTGAGTTCAAAGTCCGATAGCTTCAAAGAACTCCTTGTCCCGCACCTTTCCCCGAGATGCACTCGAAGGCGTCGAACCCCCAATCAAAAGCTTCAGTCGATGCGACACAAAGAGTGTCATTAGCTTTGACCACTTTGATCGTGTCTCCATGCCACTGAAGTAGGGACTGATGCATAGTTGAAGGTATGCAACAGTTGGCACGAATCCAATCTCTACCCAATAGCACATTGTAACTGCCCTTCCCATCGACAACGAAGAAGGTTGTAGGCAGGGTCTTTCTTCCAATGGTGAGCTCCACAGTGATTGCCCCCGGGCTTCTGAAAGCTTGCCTTCGAAGTCCTTGATCACCATGTCGATAAGAATTAGATCGGCATCAGTTTTCCCGATCTTCCTGAAGGTGACATAGGGCATGATGTTGATAGAAGCTCCTCCATCGACCATCATCTTGTTCATCGGCACACCATTGATGTATCCCTTGATATATAAAGGCCTCAGGTGCCGATGTTCATCTCCTGGTGGCTTCTCGAACGTAGCTCGCATCGGTTCAAGGCTGAGTTGAGCCATGGCCCGTACTTCTTCCCCGATTTCAAACCGAGGTGCCTTGAACTCCCTGGGAAGGACAAAGACCATCCCAACCGATGCAGCTGGCTCATCATCATCATCAGCATCCCGCTTCTTCATGCACCATTCCTTGTGAGAATCAAGATTATGGCCCTGCTCACGCTCTCGTTGCCGTAGACGTTGTACTTTTCTCTTCTCTGACCGTGCGAGGCCTCCTGGACACCATTGAGGATAAAAATCAGGATCATACTGTCGACGAGATATCGGCGATAGCTCTACCACAGGTATACCAATGGCAGTGATTTATGTGGAGGCACGCGTTGGAACACAAGCAAGATGGAACAGGAAGAACAGCACACACGGTTTACCTAGGTTTGGGCCACCTGATGCGTAATACCCTACGTCCTGCTCTTCTGTTATTGCCAAAAGCTTTGATTCGATGTCCAGGTAGGGGGTCCCAGCCCGCCTTATATAGTCCGAGGGGCAGCGTTACAGATCCTAAGATCCTGAGGTGGTCAGTTACAAAACAATCATGTCCTAATAGAAGTACAATTGGTTTCCTAACCGACTAGTTCCTTGTATGACAAGTAACTCCGATTGTCCACCTAGGACTCTGACCAGGCCAGAAAGGCCGATCGGGCTTGGTCCTGTGGGCTGGGCCGCCTTGTGTGTCAAGACTAAGGACCTGCCGTGAGGGTATAGGGGGCTAAACCCCCATAGCTAGTCCTCGAGCACCATGAATCTTGAGGAACAGCATCGTCTTCTTCTTGTCAACCAACTCCGATCAACAACTCCAAAAAAGCTTGCAATCAATCAATCGACCAGTTTCGAAGAAGCACCGACCAACTTGAAGAAACACCGCCGCCTCGGAGGAAAAGGTCGACCTCCGTTTCATCACGACTCCCTTTCAATCGAAAGATGCATGTTGCTCCAAAAAAGGAAAGAAAAAAGCAGCTCATGTCCAGTGACGTGGGCCCACAGTAGCACATGATATTAGATATCATTGGTTAATTTGGAAGATCACTTTCTAGAAAAAGCGATATATGCTCGTAAGTTCCACTCCAGAGACCAAAAATAGGCCCAGTCACTGCTGAAGTGACATGGGCCCACATAGTCCCCAAGGTTGGTAGAATATGAAAGTCATGTTGTGGCAAGCTTACTGATAAACTCCATTTCTCGCCCTTGTTCCAAGCAAGCTGGGTGATTGACTTCATAAGACCCGTCTTTCTAGAATAACCATGCTGCTTGAAAATACTAAGTCCAGTAATATAACTAGATGGGCCAGACACCCATCTAGAGGCCCAATGGCATAACTAGAAATATCCTTCGTCCTAGAGGGCAAAAGAGAGATGCCCGACGCGATAACCGAGTAACCAGTACGGGTTACCACGCCGCGGTTGTTCGTCTTCGGTCGTGGGAGTAATGATGGCGCTGTCCCATCATGGGAAAGTGGCCCATCATGAAGCGGAAACGCCGACCCCTCGTCTGGGTTGCCGCTCACATCCTATACAGCCGCCTATAAATACGGCGCGCGGTGGGGGAAAAAAGCAATCTTCCCTGGAGCAAACCCTAGTCCCAATCTTCGCTTTCCACCAACCCTCTGCCACTCACTTCGGGAAAATGGAGTCGGGGAAGCACGCGGCGGAGAGCTCACCGAGCACACAGCCCCGGCGGTGACGCCGCAACGACGGGTGGGTATCGCATTGTGTCAGATTCACTTTGGTTGAAGGAGATACTTACGCCTTTCTTCGATTTGTGTAGAGTCCCTCTTCTTGGTGCGCCCGCACCGTGGCTCCTCCTTACCGCCGAGGAACCCGGAGAAGGGAGCAGCGGCGGGCGCCATGGGATGGTGACACGGACGATTGCCGTGGCCGACCTCCGTGATCGGCTGAGCGCCGTGATGACGGCGCTAGAGGTCGCCGAGGCAAAGGCGCAAGCAGCCCGCGCTAACCAGGAGGCCGCCGACCAGCGGGTGGCCGAACTAGAGGAGGAGCTCCGTGCGGTGCTTCCGGCGGCAGAGGCTGTCATCGACCAGTGGGGGCTGCCGGTGATTCTCTCCAAGTGGAGAACGCGCCCGGGCGCATCCGAGAAACGGTGTCCCGTGGCGTGCGCCGTGGGGCGGCTTCGCATCGGGCGGCTCGGCCGGTCCGGCAGCGCAGAGCTCTGGGACCTCGTCGGCCTCCCGGAAGGCGAACGCGTCACCGACCTAGGGCATCTTATCTAGGACTTCACTGACGCCGCCAACGCCATAGCAGAGGAGGTGACCGTGGAGAAGGTCATCGAGGACATTCCATAGGGCTCCGGTGGTTGTACCCAAGGCGCTTGGTAGAGGACTGCTTTGCGACAGTCCTTTGATGAGCTTCTTGGTTTCAACCTCGAGTGCTCTAGGACCCAGCCTCGGATGGCACCCAGTAGGGCGCTTGGTTGAGGACTGCTTTTTGCAGTTCCATGGGTTTACTAGCCCTTGAATAGAAGCTTTGACGAGCTTTGTGGCCTTGCCCCCAAGCGCCGTAGGATTTTGTAGTGACAGAATATGTAGTCTATGTCTCGGCATGCTGTAAACAGCTCTGAAGTAATGCTGCCACTTTGCATTTCCATTTGTAATGAAAACTTGCAATGCTCAAATGTTACTGTCTTGTATGTTATGGCACGAATCGTAAATTAACCGACCAGTCTGCTTTGAAGAGAACTAGTATTCCCATTTTTTGCAGTCAGTCAGTTGTTAATACCCTTGTAGCCAACTGGGCTGTCCCCAGTAAGGACAGATCGACCACTCTTGTACAGTACATTTTAGAGTGAAGTACGTGATCACCAGCCTAATCTGGTCGACCAATTCAAAATAATGAAATAGGAAAAATATCAAGTCCCCAGTTGATCGGTGGACCCAATAATCAGTATAAAATGACTCTGGGCCCATCATAGTATTTTATACCGTATCGTTGTAAAAAACATACCCATGTAACATGGCCCAAGAAAGCCCAGTTAAAAATTAGGGTAAACAGTTGTCAACAGCGATCTCTTCGGGGGAGTCAATGGGCCAGGCACATGCTATAAATAGTCCAACGGCCGCCGCCCGCATTTCACCCCGCATCAGTTGTTGCCATTTCCTTCGCCGTCAATCTCGCCAATCTAGGCTTCCATTCAACACACCACCACTACTCATTCATCCCTCGTTGGAGATCATGGGGAAAAAGGCGACCAAGGCAGAGACGGAGCGCAAGAAGCTGTTGGAGGCGAACTGGGAGCGGTCGTTGTCAACGCCGGAGTCGTTGGCGACAATGGTGGAGGGAGGCCTGCTGCCCGGTGAGGATCTACAAGTGTGGAGAGCACCGGCCAAAGGTGATCGATTCCTGAATCCGTACCCTGATGAGATTGTAGTCTTTGAGGACTATTTCCTGCGGGGATTAGGGGTTTCAGTACACAGCTTCCTTAGGGATTTGTGTATTTTCTGGGGGATAGCGTTGTGCAATCTTCCCCCAAACTCAATCTTAACCCTAGCCATCTTCGTGACGTATTGTGAGTGCTATCTGGGAATACCACCACATTTCAATCTCTTCCGGTATCTGTATGTCCTGAAGAAGAAGGGTGTTGGATCAGAGGGATCTCAGGTAGCAGGTGGGTGCTACCTGGCTCTAAGAGAGGGTGTGAAGTCCAACTGGATGACCATCCAGCACACTTCCAACACAAAGAACTGGATGAAGCGCTGGTTCTACATTAACCAAAATCTAGAAGGCCGACCAGTCCCCTGCAATATTACCAGGATTCCAGAGGCAAATCCCAACTGGTCGGAGATGCCTGATAATAATGGGATGTCCCAGGTTGAAGAACTGCTATCCCTGATGGATTTCAGCAATATTGATGGCATTGTGGTGGCCACCCAGTTTGTGGGACACCGTATCCAACCCTTGAAAGAGAGGGTACACTACATGTTTGAATATGAGGACCGCAAAGATCCTTCCAGAGAGAAAGAGAGAAAAGTCTAGAGCCCAAGGAGATAGCCAGCCGGCTATCAAAGATGTTTCAAAGCTATGCCTCTTACGAGTATCCAAGGACTAGTGTGGCTCCCTACTGCCTGAGGAATCCTCGCCCTGAGGTTTGTAAATGTCAAAAGACTTTTTTTATTTACTCTGTACTGATCTTATAGACAGCTGACAAGATCATTATTATGTAATTTGTACAGGATCTTCGTGTGTATGTCTCTGATGTGCCAGTGGGAGAGTTGCTGATTGGCGAGGCACTCTGGGGGCAGCAGAAAAAAGTCAAGCCAGTGCCAGAAGCCAAAGATGTTGAAGAGCAACCCGAGTCCCCAGAAAGACAATAGAAACGCAAGGCTACTGGTAAAGCACCGATGCCGCCTCCACCAGAAAAGAAGGCGAAGCCCACCAAGAGCAAGCTTGGTGGTAAACTAAAGATTGGTGAGGAGCGGGAACAACGACGCTGAGCTGTTATCGAGAGCTCAGGCTCAGACTCAGAGGACGTGATTCCTTTGACCAGGAAATTTGGAGTCAAACCCACCAAAGAGCAATCCCAGCTGGAGCCGACCACTGAAAAAGCACCACCCAACCATCCCCGTGCCCAACCAGAAAGGCCACGGGTAGCGCCGACGAGGAAGCCGGATATGGCCCCAGAACCTACCGATCAGACCCCCAAAGGAGCCAAGAAACTCCAAAAACGGCGCAGCCAAAGACGGGAACTGAGGGGGTCAGTGGTTGGCCTCTAGTGGAGGTAGCGGCAGGGTATTTGGCATATCCTTCAAACAGTCCTCCAGGTATGCTGTTGATGAAGTCCTTGCTCATTTCTGCGATGTAATTGGTAGCTCCAGCATGGTTTAACATTGTTGAGGCGATAATTTTGTACCCAGGAAACCCAACGTTGATGAAGAGGGAACCGAGGACCGGCAGCCTGGCGGTGGCGCCGACCACACCAATGCGCCAGAGGATAGGGGACCAGAGGTCGACCACCCTAGTTTTGAAGGTACTACCGCATCCCCTCCTCGTCAGCACCTTGAAGAACTGCGAGGGCAGGGGTTCGGTCATATGGCGTGGTTCGAAGCTCGTTCCACCGGTGTCGACCAGAGTGGATCAAAGGAGACGCCAAGCCATCAGGACATGCCAGAGCCGATGGAAGAAATTAAGGGGCATCCAAAAAAGCCCAGGTAGGTCTATAGAAAGTCTAGCTTCATAGCCCGCCAGGTAGGTGGTGGCGAATGGCAGATCTTTGAGTCCAAGGTTGACACCCCGATTCAGGATAACATCGAGCATGGCTTCAAATTCTTGAGGGAACATGTGCAGGTATGTCAATTGTCTTGGGAACCTTGTCAAAGTATAAGCTATTAGCCAGAACTAACAACCATAGTTGTTTAGGGGTTGCAAAATCTTGCTGAGGAGCGAGGCGCAATGATCGAGCAGTTCTGACCCATCATGGCCGAGAACCAGCGCCTGTAGGAAGAAAATGCAGCTCTGACCTACAAGGTCAATGTTCTGGAGGGCCAGAAAAAAGGTAGAGATTCACTGCTAATTTTGTCTCTGTTACGCACAGACTGTACACTGCGCTGACACATGACTTCATTGTAGATCTTGAAGGTGAAAAGGAGAAGGCTGAGCAGCAGTCAAGGACCTGAAGGCTGAAATAGCGGGTATGTAAAACTGCCCTTACCCAGTCTTATTGTTATGATATACTTACTGATTTATGCTGCACGGATCTACAGACCTCTGGAGCAAATATATGGCTCAGTTCCAGACGCTATCCGAGGAGAACACGCACATCAAGAAGCGGTGGCAGTTGGTCGAGACGGGATTGAAGCCCCTGATGAAGGTCTTGTCGCCGGGCGAGGCAGCCGTGCTTGATCCGACGCACCACCCAGAAGCGGTTATAGGTGTGTGTCAGCGAGTGTGGGAGCTATTTAAAGACTATACCCAAGACACTGGCCGATTTGTTGCTGCTTCAGTGCTGTCCCTAGTACGGACGCATTATCCCAAGATTGACCTGAAGAGGATCGAGGAAGGAGCAGTGGCATGCTACACATCGGATCAAATGAAGACACTTCATGCCGACTTCTCGGGTACTACCACCATTGTAATGCAGAACATCTCTCTCCTTGATGAAGGATCTGCCAGCCTTTCTCCACGGTAGGACTAGTTGTAACATAAACACACTCCACTTTATTTTGTGCCCGGCCTGTACCGGGTTAAGTGCCCTTGGCTTATTGATACCTTCGTCGTAATGGATCTGGGAAGAAAACAGCACATGGGGGTTATAAAAATTCATAGTAGAATCTAGAAAACCCGTAATTCTACTGAAAATTTTTAGTAAAGGATGGGTGAACCTAAAGCCCGTAATTTCTCTCGAACATATCAGCCCTTACGGTACGTAGGTGACCTCTATGGAACGGCACTGATGCAGAACTCTTAGGGCCCTAGTACCCATAGGGAGGCAGTCAAGTAACCCTCCAGTGCTCTGTGGCTCAAAGCCGTAACACGTAACGGATAGGTTAAGAGAAGCTGCCGCTTCTGATAGTCCCTGTTGAGGTATTCCGGACTGGTCGGTAAACACAAAAAACATCATTTGATCAATACAGAAAACATGTTGAAGCAAGTGAAAGCTTTTTATTGATCAGGGAAAAGGGTACATGAAAAGGAAAAGGTACATATCTTTATTCTATTCTTCTATCAGGGGTAGAATCTTATAAGCTGTTCTATGTGCCATGAGTTAGGCTCTTCGATGCCATTTAAAGTGCAGAGCCTATAAGATGTAGGCCTAATTCTTGCCTTTATCATGAATGGCCCCCCGGTGTGAGGACAGCTTATGTAATCCTTCTGTCTTCTGCTTGCGCCGGAGGACCAGATCGCCGACCACAAAGAAACGACTCCAGACATTACGATTGTAGTAGTGACGTAATGTGGCCAGGCACCAAGCGTTCTGAACGCATGTGTCAAGGCGTCGCTCTTCCAAGGCGTTGATGTCGAGCTCTCATGCTTCGTCTGAGGTGTCGTCGTTGTAATATTCGATCTTGGGGGAATGGTGCGCTACCTCTGCGGGTAGGACAGCTTCCGAGCCAAATATCATAAAATATGGAGAGACGCCTGTGCTACAACATGGTTGTGTGCGTAGTCCCCAGACTACTGCCGGGAGCTCTTTCATCCAGCGCCCTGGGTAAAGACCGTCTTCACGGAATAGGCGTTTCCGTAGGGCGTCAATGATCATTCCATTGGCGCGCTCAACCTGGCCGTTAGCCCGTGGATGAGCAACGGATACATACTTCACTTGCATGGACAGGTTGTCGCAGAAGTCCTAGAAGTGACTTCCTGTGAAAGTACTACCGAGGTCGGTGATGATGCTATTAGGTATGCCAAACCGGTGAATGACTTCATTTAGCATCTCAGAGGCTTTCTGGGCTGTTGCCGTGACCAGTGGTTTATACTCGATCCACTTGGAGAATTTGTCTATGAGGATATAGACATACTTAAAACCACCTGGTGCTGTTTTAAATGGTCCAATCATATCGAGCCCCCAGCATGAAAAAGGCCAGGACACTGGTATTGTCTATAATTCACGTGCAGGGACGTGGATCTGTTTGGTAAAGAATTGACAATTCTTGCAATGCCGGACCAGGTACTCTGCGTCGGCCATAGCACTAGGCCAGTAGAATCTAGCTCGAAAGGCTTTGCCGACCAATGTTCGGGAAGCCGCATGGTTGCCACAAGAACCGAAATGGATTTCTCTGAGGAGGTCGACACCATCTTCTGGTGTGACGCACTTCTGGAGTATCTCAGACTTGGCATTCTTTCGCATGAGCTAGCCATTGACCAGTATATAGTGGCGGCTTCTGCGGATTAGTCAATCAGCTTCGTCCTTATCGCTCGGCAGCACCTTACTCGTGAAATACTGGATGAAGGGTGTGCGCCAGTCCATTGAAGGTGACTGGTCGACCAGCTCGTTGACTGAGGAAACCACCGACTCAGATGCCGGCTGCTCCACCTGTGGTGGTGATTGGGGTGCCGCGGCTTTCGCCGACTGTTGCTCTTACTGAATGGAAGGAGTAACCAGATCTTGGACAAAGACTCCATGTGGGACTTACGCTTTCGGGATGACCCAAACTTGAAGAGCTCGTCTGCTGCTTGGTTTTCACTTCTCGGGATATGAATGAACTCAAGGCCATAGAATTTGTCCTCGAGTTTGCGGATTGCCGTGATGTAGGCATCCATCTTCTCATTGGCGCAGTCCCAGTCTATGTTTACTTGGTTGATGACCAAAGCTGAGTCACCGTATACCAAGAGCCTTTTGACTCCAAGTTCTATAGCGATGTGGAGTCCGTGTAATGCAGCTTCGTATTCTGCTGCATTGTTGGATGCTTTGAAGTGGATACGAAGGACGTATCTCAGCTGTCCCCCTGAAGGAGCGATGAAGAAAACACCTGCGCCAGCGCCTCCTATGTTCAGAGAGCCATCAAAGCACATCTTCCATTGCTCTTGCACTGTATCAGAGACGGGCAAAGTCATATCCGTCCACTCGACCCAGAAATTGGCCAATGCCTAGGATTTAATGGTGGTCCTGCTGCGGAAGCATAGCTCAAAAGGGCTGAGCTCGATCACCCATTTGACGATCCGACCAGTAGCATTTTTATTTCGCAGGATATCGCCCAGCGCATACTCAGTGACAACGGTAATGCTATACTGTTGAAAGTAGTGAGAGACCTTCCTCTTTGTGACTAGAATCGCATAGAGGAGTTTCTGAATATGTGGGTATCTCTGCTTAGTTTCATTGAGCACTTCACTGATGTAGTAAATTGGTCGTTGGACAGGGTAGACAGACTGTTGTTCTTTGCGCTCGACCACCAAGACGGTGCTGATCACTCGGTCGGTGGCGGCAATGTAGAGTAGCAAGCGCTCATCTACAACAGGAGCCGTGAGGACTGGTGGTGACGATAGGTACGTCTTTAGCTCGTTGAAAGCCGCATCGGCTTCTTCAGACATGAGGATTTCTGCTTCAAGGCATTGTTGAGGCCTCTCTGGGTTTCACCACTACATCGTCGACGTAAGCCTCACACAGTCCATTGCGGATTTTTGCTTCAAGGCATTGCTGTATGGCGCGCTGGTATGTTGCACCAGCGTTTTTTAAACCGAACGACATGGTCGTGTAGCAATAGGCCCCAAAGGGGGTGATGAAGGACGTCTTTTCCTGGTCGTCTAGTGCCAGGGCTATCTGGTGATAGCCTGAGTAGCAATCTAAGAAAGAGAGCAGTTGGCAACCCACAGTTGAGTCGACCACCTCGTCGATGCGAGGGAGCAAGAAGGGGTCTTTGCGGCAGTGTTTGTTGAGATTGGTATAATCAACGCACATTCTCCATTCGTTATTCTTTTTGCGTACAAGGACTGGGTTTGCTAACCAGTCTGGATGAAATACCTCTCTAATGAAACCGACATCTAAGAGCCTGGTAATCTCTGCCCTAATCGCCTCCTTCCTGTCCCGAGCAAATTGTCGTAGTTTCTGCTTGATTGGTTTGGCTGTCTCGGAGACATTAAGGAAGTGCTCGATCCGTTCCCTAGGGACACCGGGCATGTCCACAGGTTTCCAAGCGAAAACATTTATGTTCTCCTGCAGGAAACGGATGAGCACGTCTTCCTATTTGGGGTCGAGGCCGGTCCCGATCATAGCGGTCTTGTTTGGTTCGCCGGGGACCAAGGGGACCTTCTTGTGCGCTTTGTTGACTTCCTCGGGGCGGTTGTGCTGCTTCACCAGAGCTTCAAGTTCGGTGGGCTTGGACACTTGAAGCTGGTAGGTGACTTCCTCCAAGCGACCTTTTGCTTCTTCAGCTTCAGTGGCGACAAAGGCACTTGTCTCACAGGCATGGGCCATGAGGACATTACCGCGCAGGGACAGGATCCCCTACTCGGTTGGCATCTTGAGGACAAGGTAGCCATAGTGCGGGATAGCCATGAACTTGGAGAGAGCTGGTCTTCTGAGAATGGTGTGGTAGACGCCGTTGAAGTCAGCTATGATGAAGTTGACGTAATCGACGCGGAAGTGTTACGGTGTGCCGAACTGAACGGGCAGTGAGATCTGCCCGAGGGGCATAGAAGGCTTGTCCGGCATGATGCCCCAGAAAGGTGAATCACAGGGCTCAAGTTGGTCTTCTGGTAAGCCGAGCTCTTGGAAGGCGCTACAGAACAGAATGTTGAGGGCACTGCCACCGTCGATTAGTACCTTTTCAAAGCGGACGCTCCCAATGACCGGATCAAGAATGAGGGGGAAACGGCCAGCTTCTGGAAGCTTGGCCCACATGTCTGACCGGCTGAACGATATAGCCTGCTTAGACCAGGCTGGAGCCCTGACGTCGATGACGAGCTGATCTGCCTCGGCGAGGGCGACGATGCGTCGTCTGAGAAGCTTTTTGTCCCTCGCGTTTTTGGTTGCGCCTTTGCCCCCGAAGATATAAGCGGTTACATGCTTCTCTGGGTCTTTGTAGGCGTGACGAGGGTTCTTGCCGTCTTCTTCTTCGTCGTCGGACTTGGGTCATGAGGCAGGCTTCCTTGGATAGTCCTTCTTGTTGGTGCGTTGCTTCTTTCAGGTGAAGATGCGGGCGAAGCCGTGACATTCACCGAAGGTGTGTCCTCTATTCGGATGACGGGGGCAATCTTCATTCAATATCTTGTCGTATTCGCCGATGTCGCCATCGACATCTCGCTTCTGCCCCTTGTCGGTGTTGTAGATGGAGTCATGTTGCCGACCACCACGGTAGCGACGGTTGTCATCTTCATTCCGTCGCTGCTACGGTCGGTCATTGCCGCGATGGTTGCGGTCATCACGGCGATCACTGCCCCGATTGTCACGGCGCTGGGTGGTGCGATCATCTCTCTTGAAGTTGCGACGATAGGGACCTAGTCCTCGGCTACGATCTGGATCCTTGTCATCGTCTTCATGAGGCTTGATGCGCTTGTAGAGGTTAGTGCAGCCATCCTCGTACAGGGCTTTGTAGACCCGTGCCCACTCCTGGGCGATGCTGAACATATCCTCCATGGTTGAAGGATTCTTTCGAAGGAGTTCCTTCTGAAGGTCAAGGTTGCGTGGCTGTCGGAGTCCGGAGATGAAGATACCAATTGCTTCCGGGACTGAGAGGTCAGGGACTATTACCCATACTTCGGAGAAACGGTGAATGTAATGCCGTAGTGACTCATGAGCTGAGTCGTGTATTTGGGCTAGCTCGTACTTTGAGCCAGGTTGCTCACAAGTTGGTCGGTAGTTATCCACAAACATCTCTTGCAGCTGAGGCCAGTTGTGGATTGAACCATCCCTCTGACGTAGCAACCACCGGTTGGCAGAATCTCCGAGCACTACCAGGAGGTAGTTGGCCATGGCAAGCTCATCGCCGCCTACGGCCCGGACAGTGGTTTCGTAGATTACCATCCACTGCTCGGGGTCGGCTTTTGCGTCGTAGTGCCTAAGGTCCCCGATCTTGAAGTTCCCGCCGATTGACTGGCGCGGCCCTTCGGAGAAACACACGGGGCACAGGGGCCCCGTATCGAGCTCTATATCTGTAGTTGATGACGTCACGGAGGTCGGACAGATGCAGCTAGTTGACTTCTTGCGGCGCTAGGTGGCCTGTTGCCATGGCCTTCGTGTCGGTGAGGACGACCACAGTCCTGTCCCACACGATGACTTTCCCTATCCCGATCGTTAGCCCCGCCACCTTCGGCTCGATCGCGTCGAGAGCTGCGGGAGTGATGGCTCCTGGAGGGTCTGGCGGATAGCTCATGCATGATGTTTACCTGAGCCTCCGCGGCGTTGAGGTGGTCTAGGACGGCCTCGATCTCTAGCGTAGGTTGCATGTTGCGGAGTTGCTCTACCGCTACGACGATGTTGGCACTTGGTGTCTTGTGGACTCGTCGTTTGCTGACCAGATCAAACTTGTTGGCAAGGTTTCTAGGTGGCATCCTCCCTCTTTGGTGAACTTCTTGCGGGGCGGGTGGCGGATCGGCGTCAGCAGCTTGCGCCCCGTCCGCCGCTCCTCCTTCGCTGGCAGCTTGTGCTTCTGGTTGGGGAGGTGGCTGAGCCTCGAGCCGACGCCGCGCCTAGTCTGCATTGCGGGCCAACCTCTCTTCGCGATCCTGAGGAGTTTCTATGATAGGCTCTCCTTCGTCTTGGCTGATGTTGAAGACGGTTCTTCTGAACCCCAGCGGGTATTTTAGGAAATTAGTGACGTCCATGAGCTGCGCCATCTTCTTAGTGAAGTCGTCGTCGTCAGACTCAGTGGCCATCGAGGAGGCTGCTTCACCGTCCAACCCTAAGATGGAACTCGAGCCGGCCTCCTCCTCGATGGTGGGAAGGGAGTGGCTGGAGGCCTCCTCACTGTGAACGTAGTTGACGGTGGGCCTAGCCGTCCCATCAAAGTGGAATTCGACTAGTTGAGCTGATGGTCGCCGCTGAGCATGGAGCTGCCTCTCCACCTGTTGGTGGTACGTGGCAGATGCGTTTGGCATGCCAAAGGGGAAGAGTTCCTGCCTTGGCACGCGCTGTGGACTGATCCACGGACTTGACCGACCAGTCGCCGGCTGCCGACGCTGTCGTCCCTGTTGGGCTCCCCGCAGACTAGTATCTGCGAGAGGAACACGGCCCTGAGGACCATGTCGAGGTTGGACCATGGTTGGTCCCTGGACCTGTTGTCCGTGTTGATCTACGCGGGCCAGAACGCCGCATTGGGGACGAGGCCCGACCAGATCGGATCTTGGTCCCCGAGCTCACCTGGCACGGGCCTGTGCACCGTGCAGCAGTTGAATCATGACCAGATTAGAATCTGGGCGATGGAGCTGATTGATGCGAACTTGAGAGTTGCGCCTGGTCACGGCCAAGTCAGAGCCTAGACGACGGAAAGGATTGGCACGGACTTGAGTGCCACGCCTGGCAGCCGGCAGATTTGAATCTGGGCGGTGCAGAAGTCCAGCATGGATCGGAGCCCGACGCTGGCGTCGTTGGACTATGGTGAAGCCGTTGTTTTTGGCTTGGTTGCGAACTGAGTCCAACTAGTCGATGATCTCCTCCAGACCTCTTCCGAGATGGTCGATGGATTCGAGGAGGTCAGAGTTATCGATCTGCCTCCTCTGATAGCGAGGCAGCAGTGGACGAGTCACCGGTCGTGGCCCCCTAGGGCCTGAACCCGGGGGAGGAGGTGGTGGCGCTTGAGGCACCGACGCCTGGCTAGCAGAATCTCCATGGTGCTTCCCGTTGCAGTAACAGTCCACGTGACCGAGCCGACGGTGAAGGTGGATCCAGCTTCAAACTCCATGGTTGTTGCGAAGAACACCATCTTGCTTGCCCTAAAATCCGTACGTGCACCCCCTACCTAGCGCGCCAAACTGTCGATGAGATATCGGAGATAGCTCTACCACTGGTATACCAATGGCAGTGATTTATGTGGAGGCACGCGTTGGAACACAAGCGAGATAGAACAGGAAGAACAGCACACACGGTTTACCCAGGTTCGGGCCGCCTGATGCGTAATACCCTACGTCCTGCTCTTCTGTTATTGCCAAAAGCTTTGATTCGATGTCTAGGTAGGGGGTCCCTGCCCACCTTATATAGTCTGAGGGGCAGGGTTACAGATCCTAAGATCCTGAGGTGGTCGGTTACAAAACAATCGTGTCCTAATAGAAGTACAATTGGTTTCTTAACCGACTAGTTCCTTGTATGACAAGTAACTCCAATTGTCCGCCTAGGACTCCGACCAGGCCAGAAAGGCCGATCGGGCTTGGTCCTGAGGGCTGGGCCGCCTTGTGTGTCGAGACTAAGGACCTACCGTGAGGGTATAGGGGGCTAAACCCCCACACATACCTGTAGTTCTCCTGGTGTTCAAGCTTACGCTGTGACATAGGCCCCTTGGGAGGCTTCTGGACAGCTTCGGTCATCAGCTCATCAAAATCTTCCTCATCGGCTTGTGTTTGCCGATCAGGCACTCTTGGGCCTAGCCAATCATGTGCAGACACATGATTTTTTATGGGCCGATGTTCATTATCAAAGCATCGTTTTCCTGGGTTGGGACGAGACTCTGACCATCAGCCATTGCAGCTTGGGCAACTGTCAACTGAAGGCAATCCGAAACCTTCATTCCAGCAATAGATGAAGAAAGGGCACTTCCAATGATCTTCGTTAGATTGTCCTCGGCTCCTACTGCGCCAATCCCTCTCTTCTTGATACCGACGTTCACGCCGATACTCTTCTTCCTCCTGCCGACGCCGCCATTCACGTCGTTTCTTGTACTTGTCCAACAGCATCTATGATGTAACCCTTCTTGGCTGCTTGGAAGAAGAAGCTTCATTGTCGATCGGCCATTGCTAGCATCAGGATTTGAGGCCGATTCATCATCTTTGACTTCCTTCCCTTTAGGTCGCACCATGCCGACTTGAGGGAAAGGGTGTCCATCGATCTTCATTGGCTTACTGGCAGTAGCACCTTCTAGCTCGATTCTGCCTTGATCGATGGCCAGTTGTATCTCTTTACGGAAGACATTGCAATTGTTAGTATCATGAGTGCTAGAATTATGCCACTTACAATACTTCCGCTTTTTGAGCTCTGCTACCGACGGGATGACATGGTTGTTGGTCAGCTTCAACTGGCCCGCTTGCAGCAGTAGATCGAAGATCTTATCAGCCTTCATAACGTCAAAGCTGAAATTCTCTGGCTCTTTCTTTGAGTAAGGTACTGAGATCGGCTTCTTGGTTTTAACCCATTCAGCTAGCCCGATCTCAGGGTCTGAGTCATCATCAGAATTGGCTTCAATCTCCACATTGGAAACCTTCTTGGTGAATGGCTGATTCCTTGGCTCAAAGGTCTTAACGTCAACATTGGCCATCCTCTGCATCATATGGCTCAAACTATCGGACTCCTGGGTAGAATACTTCTCTTTAATGCGCGATAGGAGTCCTTCAAAAGCGATGGCCGCCAACTCGTGATCCTCCAATTTTAGCTTGAAGCATCAGCTTTTGATATCCCTAAAGCGCTGAAGGAAATCAGGAATCGATTCTTGATTTCTCTTCCGAACCTTCATCAAATTGGTGATGCTCATCTCATGCAATCCGGCAAAGAAATACTTGTGGAACTGTTTCTCTAGATCGGTCCATTGCAGTATAGAATTTGCAGGTAATGACGAAAACCATGCAAAGGCTGATCTGGAGAGTGACAGAGGAAAGTGTCTAATCTTCATAGCATCCTCTACTGCTGCTTCACCACACTGAACAAGAAACTGGCTGATATGCTCCACTGTTGATACATTATCCTGCCCAGAGAACTTGGTGAAGTCTAGTACTTTGAAGAGAGGAGGCATAGGAATCCGATCATAAGCTTATGGATACGGCTTCCTGTACATGTATGCCTGCTCCTTAGGCTTGAGCCTGAACTGATCTTGCATCATCTCCACAAGCCGATCAACCATATTGTCTTGTACAACTTGAGGCTGCACAGCAGGCTGAACTGGCGGAGCTAGAGGTGCAACTTCCCTTGGTTGAGCAGAATGTTGCCCCCCTGTGCTGGTTGCTGTGGTATATCCTACTGAGGTGGTGCAGTTACTGCAGGCGGAGGAGGAATCGGTTGCTGCTGCCCGACTGGAGTGGAAGCCCGTTGCTGTTCTTCATGTGGCCTTGCTACATATGGAGTTGTAGGATGCTGAACATAAAGCCAATTGTAAGCAGCTTCGACTTGGGGATACCCAAGGTAG
Source organism: Chrysopogon serrulatus (assembly GCA_015844335.1). NCBI lineage: Eukaryota > Viridiplantae > Streptophyta > Magnoliopsida > Poales > Poaceae > Chrysopogon > Chrysopogon serrulatus. The sequence continues at coordinate 64,150 of JADLZL010003512.1, read as the reverse complement.
ACGGGATTCGGCACTGTACCATGAGGCATTCCTGACCACGCATATGCCAGATTATTAGGCCCCATGTAAGGAAACATCGGCAAATTAGCCGATGGACTCTGAGGGTAACCAGATACTTGAGGAGTCTGATAAATAGTATTGTTGCTCCCCAAGTTGGTATTTGAAGTCTGTCCTGGCCAGTACCCTCGAGGCATACCATAAAGATACTCATTACCAGTGCCATCAGTGACAATATTGGAGGTTGTATTCTGCGCTGATGTCTGAGTAGCAGGAGGCACTGTGGTACTCGGAGGAGGTGGTGGAGGTGTGAACAGTGGAGGAGTACTAGCGGTCGGAGACGGAGGATTTTTGTGAACATGTACTGGGCCACCGGATCCATCCATGATGTTCTTCCCTTTGACATCCTGAGTTGAAGTAGATGTTTCATTTTTGTGTCTAGATATCAATGGGATGGCTTCCTTGAGAGCTTCAGCGATGGATTCACTAATCAAATTCTTAATCACTGGGGACCAATTAATCAGAGAATGTCCTACAGTAGAATCAATCTGATCTTGGAAATTCCTAGGAGCCTCTGATACTTGAATCGGCCTAGCAGGAGGCAATTGTCCTGATAGTATGGGAGGTCCATGCCCGGAGTGCCTGAACGCCATCACGCACTGCTCTCTGTATGAAGCCATAGCAGCTCTGACCAACTCTTTATGCTCATTAGATAATTCATCAAAGTTCGACATATTATTGCCAATCTTATCTTTGCTAGGCGAACCAGATGGTGTAGATATTATGGATCTAAACTTCGGGGTCCCACTGGGCGTGCTAAAAAGTGTGTTGACGCAGAAATCCTTCCGGACCAGTGAACACACTTGAAGGGAGGGTCAGCACCTCAGAATTTCTCCGATGCCCAAGCCCTGCTATCCGGTGAAGAGAGAGCCAAGTGTGCCAGTCGATTTGACCTGTAATCGATAAGGTAAAGGACGTGTTAAATATCAAAGATTACCGATCGGCTGGAATTCTGAACAGTAATAAGGGTATCGGCCAAGAACTAGCCGATATGAGGTTCCTGGACTCGAAACTAACTCAATCGGCAAAAACAGAGTCACGTCAATTATAGCAGATCCAAGTCGGTAGATAGATAAATAGATCAAACTAAATTTAAATAGAATAAACTGCTAAATCCAGCTAAGATCCAGGGTACACGTGAGACAAGGGCTACTATGAAGCAATCTAAAGCGACTACTCCAAAGCAGGGCAAGCTACACGTGCGATAACTAGTGAATAGACAAGATCTTGCGATCTGATCTATTTGATAACAGGTGGATGAGAGCTAAACCCCAACGATAGCGATGCGCCCGAAAGTCGAAGATCTAGAGAGCACCCGGGTAAATAACGAGACTTACAAGTAACAGGAGTCAAAGGCGACGTAGCCTTGCTAGCTTGAGATGAACTCACCAAGATCTACTAAGCCCTAATACGAGAAGTAATGCGTAAAGGCAAATTGCAGGAAAAAGAGTAATTTGTGTTGTTGAATGTGAGTGTCTTTATCGTACATGAATGTTACATATATATAGCGGCTACCGGACCGTAGTGCATGTCGATTATGACAACTTGAATATGGAAATAAACTAACTTAACTTGCAAGAAAGAAAATCTATGATTCCTTAGACTCCTAAAATTTGATGATAACTACGGCAATGGGCCAGCCCCGCTAAGCTTCCGTATTCAGCTAGAATCAGTCTCTTCAATCTGCATCGGCAACCTCCCTTGGGCAGAAAATTGGTAACCTCCATCGGCAAGCATCCAATTGGCATCGGCATCCCCGCGTCTTTACATTTTCCACCAGTCAATAAATTCATCAATCTTGGCACCCCCGATCGTCCAACCAGTGCAAAAATACGGTGTCAATAGACTGATGATGACAAGGGTGACTTTCAGGATGCCAACCGGGAAATCACTTATATCTATGGTGGCCCTGATGCATAGTCCTCCAAGCGGCAGATGAAGCTGACTGCCCGAGCGGTCTAGTCGGTCGGTATCGATGCTGCCCCCGCAGCTCCACGATATCTTCGGTGGTCGAGGTTCCTATTACCTTCTCTCGTTCCGACCACCCCAACTATATCCCTCGTCCGGGCAGGTATCCGCTAGTCCTGACACCCACCATTGCTAAGACGTGCCTCAGCCGTGTTCTAATTGACGGTGGCAGCTATCTGGATATTCTGTTCTCAAAGACCTTCAGGGAGGTCGGTATCCCTTCTTCCGAGCTGAAGCCGAGTAAAGCTCCGTTCCACGGTATTATCCCGGGAACACAGGTGTTAACGCAGAAATCCTCACGGACCAGCGAACATACTTAGAGATCAGGGCCTCGGAGATTCCGATTCATCTCCGATGCATGAGCCCTTCAACCTGAGAAGGGAAACCATGCGTGCCAGTCGATTTGACCTGTAATAGAAAAGGAAGATAGCGTATTAAATAACAAAGATTACCGATCGGCTGGAATTCCAAACAGTAATAAAGATATCAGCCAAAACTAGCCGATAGAAGGTTTCTGGACTCAAAACTAATTCAATTGGCAGGAACAGAGTAACACCGATTATAGCAGATTCAAGTCGATAGATAGATAAATAGATCAAAACTAAAATTAAACAGAATAATCTGCTAAATCTAGCTAAGATCCGGGGTAAAAGTGAGACAAGGGCTACTATGAAGCAATCTAAAGCGACTACTCCAAAGCAGAGCAAGCTGCACGTGCGATAACTGGTGAATAGACAAGATCTTGCAATCCGATCTATTCGATAACTGGTGGATGAGAACTAAACCCCAACGACAGCGATGCGCCCGAAAGTCGAAGATCTAGAGAGCACCGGATGACGAGACTTACAAGCAAGCCGGGGGTCGAAGACGATGCAGCCCTGCGAACTTAGCATGAACTCACCGAGAAAAAAGCTACTAAACCTAATTTGCAAGGAAAAGTAATGCGTAAAGGTAAATTGCAATGTAAGAGAAAATTGTGTTGTTGAATGTGAGATTATCCTCATCGTACAGGAATGTTACATATATATAGCGGCTACCGGACCGTAGTCCATGTCGATCATGACAACTCAAATATGGAAACAAACTAACTTAACTCGCAAGAAAGAAAATCTATGACTCTTTAGATTCCTAAAACTTGACGATAACTACTGGCAATGGGCCCGTTAAGCTCCAATAATTGGCTAGAATCGGCCTCTTCAATCGGCATTGGCAATATCTCTTTCGTGGAGAATCGGCAGCTTCTATCGGTAAGCCCCCAATCGGCATCGGTACCTTCGTGTCTTCATATTCTCCACTGGTGAACAAATTTACCAATAATCCAGCATTTTAATCTTCTCTGACCAGTGCAAAAATACGGTGTCAACACATGCCCCCAATTTTGGAATAAAAGGATCTTATTCCCAAAATTATCTCCACAGGCCAATCGGCACTTTCCAAAAAATAGAGCAACCACCTCTCTGTATTTTCCTGAGCAACGTTATCACGATATATCTCGTTATCTAGGAGTTTCGAAATAATCATCTTTACTGTTACTCAAACACAACAGATCCTGAATCCTTCCCATCAAACATCATATCCACCAAAGAATATATAAACGTTGCTCCTTGCCTTCCCTCATCGGCCAAAAAAAATCCAAAAATCTAGTGACACGGATAGGAGACTAATCTTAATCACCGCTTAGTCTCCCATCTGCATACCAGATGCCTTCCGGAGTAACCACCGAAGCCTTTAGGTCATCCGCTCCATTCATAAGTGACCGATGTGGTGTTATTAAACCCATAATGCTAACGAAGATCCTCTGCAAAAATCTGATGCACAGTCCGGAGGCCTAACTCCAAACCATTGCTTTGAAACTGCAAGGCCCCCGAGTGTGCATCAGCGATGGCCCATCAACCGGGTATCTTTTATCTTACACTCTGTCTTCACAGCCAACCGGTATGGTACTAAAAGCCCAGTAATCCAATCAGCACTGTACCTCTTTATTTGACCAAAACTTGGTGTACAGACGAGAGGGTGAATCCCAAATCCTTTCAGCCTTTGAACCACACATCCTCCGTCTGCACACCAACGAGAGGCTGATACCGTGCCATGTTCTTATCTTGTGGTTCTAGTCACTAAATACTCGATATGGTACCAAAGAATGACCCATTCGGTAAATTTTCAACTGTTGGCAAAGCCCATTTGCTGGCCCAATACTGTGCAATGCTCCTTGATGACAGGCTCTACAACCAATCATCGCTATGAAAATCTTTACCTCATGAGTTCAAAGAAAACCAAAGCATCAAAACGAGACAAGATCAACTATTGAGAATCCCAGCTGGTACCGAAGTCTTCTGAAATCAGACGAAGCTTTGTGTCCAGAAGATTTTCAAGTCATAACCAAAAATCCAAATTGATCTCTCCCAAAATAATCAGATGGTACCGACCCCTTTACTAACAGCACTTCCTTTGCTCGATTCAACACGAAACTGATGTCTTGAAATCTTCCAAAAAAATCTGATAGGTAGATGAGCGGATTAACTCTGAACTCGCCAAACTTCAGACTGCAAATCCACCATCTGCCTATCAGCAATACGACGAGGCTGAATTATCTTCTTAACTCGTGTTTCGGATTCCAAAACTTACGATGTGGTACTAAAATACAGGTTGCCCAGTGAGTTCATCACCCATCGGAAGCCCAACATCAGCATTATAGTGGTTCAACCCTGCTTTATTCCCTTCCTCAGCTGATATATTAAAGAAATCAGCCATATCTTACTTTTTAGCCGATTGTATAGAACTCCCAAATGATTTACGCAAAACGTGACAACACGTCCAGGAAGAAGTTCGAAATGTATAACCTTCATCTCCGACGCGCTGTCCCATGCATCCCCACTGCGTATTGTCGTCTTTGAAGTGCCATCCTCTCATAAGAATAAACAATGTGGTACAAAAGACAGCCCAATAAAGATCTTTAGCCTGCACAGAACACTCTGATACTTTCCATTTTTTGCACCATAGGCGATACTCAATCGATATCGGCTACCTTACCGATAAACTGCTATCAGCAATTAGATTTAAGCATCGACCTAGATACCAGGGTAGTACTTCTTCAAATATTTCCCATTGAGCGCTCGAGGGAAGATCTCTCCATCCAAAGTTTCCAATATATATGCATTGCCTTGAAGTGCCTGATTAATCCGATAGGGCCCTTCCCAATTAGGTGACCATTTGCCATACTTAGGATCCCTGGTTCCTATCGGCAAAATCAGTTTCCATACTAGATCTCCTGGATAGAATTCTTTGACTTTAACCTTCTTATCATACCACTGAGCTACTCTTTCCTCGTTGCGCTGCAAATTATCCAAAGCCCTTAGCCGATGACTCATTAGATCTTTAAGTTCATCTTTCATGAATGAAGCATAGTCATCGGTAGACAATTGTTCTTGTTCAAATAACCTTCTCGAGCCAGTTTTGACTTCCCAAGGCAAAACAGCTTCATGACTGTTGACGTGTAATTTACGCCAAGGAACACTGGCACACAAAAGTGCAGCATGGGATCTGTGCCCAAGAAAACCGGACCCTCCGGTATGATAAACCGGACCCTTCGGTTTGCTGTTCTTCACCGAGAACAGCGGATCGACCTGTAAATCACCGCCTCGGGAGGGACCCCGTCGGAGGAGACAACCTAGAGGCTCGTGCTAGCGCCGTGGAGACCTAACACAACCTAATCGCGCCGTCGGGACGAATTAGAGGGGAAAAATAAGGGTTGGAAAAGCTAGGGTTAAGAGGAAAGTAAAAAGGTAAAATTGTATTGATTCGATTGATGATAGATTCAATCGGTCGTGGCCTTTTACAATATATAGGGTGGGAGAACTTACCCTGCAAGTAATCTACGAATCATGGAAGGAATAAACTCGAATTACAAATCTTATCCGAAATCAACTCTATCTGCAAAAACCGGACCATCCGGTTTAGCAAACCAGATAGTCTAGCTTCTGCGGGCAGGGCAGAAACTCTTCTCTTCAGCTCCTTTTAGCTTGGACTTCATCTTCCATCTCCTCTGATCTTCTTCGAGTCTTTAATGCTCCATAGATTTCCTTGCATATCGTTTTCTTTGCCTCACTTCCTAATCTTTGGTCTTCATTTCAAATCTTCATTAAATGACTTGACCCTTGGCCAAAACTCCTTGAATAATAACCAAAACGTTCTACAATAACCTCTGGATTAGTAAACAATCATAACAACTCAGCCCCGCTCAAAGTCCAAAGGTCGATAAAACCGGACTGTCCGGTTTACTAAACCGGATGGTCCGGTTTTCCAGCTGCTGATTTTGGTCGTCAACAAATGCCCCCCTATTTTTTGGTGAATCTTGCACACAAGATGAATCAAAAAACATCTCAATAGACCAAAATCTTCTGGAGAACCACATCACTCATGTTTCTTTTATATTTTTTATTCTAAGGGCGATATTCTATCATATCGGCCATTCAAGTGTCTTGCCATACACTTGGAAAATATTTGTCCCTCTAACTTCTCGGCAAGCACCCCTTCTGCATTATCCTTACAAGTTGGGCACTATTCTTTTACTTCGTTAACTCTCTCACTCGGAATAACATTGGCTTCATCTTTATGTCGTGAACTATAACAGCTCAAAGTTCTACTCCTCTCAAATCATCTTAAAAATAGCCAGATTCACCTCTATAGGAAAAAATGGCTCTTTGATCATGAAGCAATCAAAAAGGAATATTCATGAATATGACTACACCAAGATTCTTAACGAACAACATTCTTCAAAAGGATAGCTCCGGTTCATGTATTAAATTAAGTTCCAACAACCAACCTGAAGCAAAATCCTTTGAAGAAAGAGGACGTACCTAGCCTTCAATTGATCATCATTTAAGCCTTTCACAAGAATAACTTCGGCAATTCATTGATATAACTCAACCTAAATGTATGAAAACAATATGCGAAGTCTTATCAACTCCTCTCTTGGATCATTTAGTTCTCTGATCACCTGATTTGGCTGTCGGGGAATTAAAATCAAATTTAACCAAACTAGATACCTGAACATCATTGTTTCTGTATAAAACCGGATGGTCCGATTATATAAACTGGACTGTCCAGTTCTGGCAATTGCAGAACCTGCGTTGTAGCTGTAGTTGAGCGTATTCTGAAACCCAGAAAACTGGACTGTCTGATTTATGAACGGGATGATCTAGTTTTGTTGAACACAGAAATTGATCTGCCCCGAGCATCGGTCTTTCAACTACTAGGAAGTGTGTATTTCTGACATCACGACCCGATGCTCTTTGTACCAAACTCATATACAAAACAAATAAATGATGACCCAAGGAATTCATCATGCAAACTAAAACCAAGGTGCTCTCTAACCACAAAATTGATACTTCAAATAGGATACACATGATCTTTTGCCCCCCGAGCAACAACATCACATGATCGGCACAGATAATTAAAATTCATCGGCCTACAATCAATATTGTGATCTACCTATCAAGCACTTTGTGAAGAAAATTCAAAATTCAGCACTTCAAATTCATTAAAGTATGAAAATCCCAATTGCTGAATTCTAAAAAAACTATTGCTAAAATCAATAATGATATAAAACATGATTAAGCTGAGTTTCGGTCGGCTTTACATTAATGGGTATAAATCCATCTTTGGAAACACTAAGAAAATCACAATCGGAAAGATCTAAACCCGACAAGCAACTAATATTGCTATGATCCCAAACTGGAGAATCGGCCATTGCTATATAAGCTGATGCATCATGGCACGATTTCCACCTCGTCTCCTACCCACTGAATCAACTGTTGATGCAAGGTAGACGGGACACACCGATTTGCATGAATCCAATCCCGCCCCAAAATAACGCTGTAATTACCTTGCACATCCGCGACGAAGAAAGCAGTAGGTATCGTCTTGCTCCTCACGGTCAACTCCACAGAAGCAACTCCCTTTACAGGAATTGGCTCGCTGCCCCCCCACACCACTGATCGTCATGTTCGTCTTGATGAGGGCACTATCAGGTATCCCAAGCTTCTTGTATGTGGAGTACAACATGAGGTTGACAGTGGCTCCTCCATCTACAAGCATCTTCGACATCGGCGACCCATTCACATGTCCCCTCACAAAAAGAAGTTTCATGTGATCCACCGATGCTAGAGGCTTTTCGAAAATCGCCCTCTGTGAGCTGAAGTCAAATTGAGTATATCATCATCCCTTCCTACGAAAGTGTAATCTGTAACGGACAGATAAATAACATTAACGTCCATATTTTTGGAAGGGGATGACTTATAGTCAATAAGTCCTTTGTCTATGCTGGATATAGATGCTGGAGTGGCAGAGGATGGTATAGGTGATGTGCAAGAAGGAACCGAAACCTCCACTGGTTCTGGTAAAACTGGACCATCCGGTTTTGAAACCGGATGGTCCGGTTTTGGTGCCTTGGCCAAAACCAGTAAATGGCCTCCAGCAGCTGCCTTGGGCCTCCAGACCTTTTGTGCTTCAGATGTTGGCTTGGGTTCCTTCAGAAGATCGTTTTGCATCTCTTCTCGCTCTTTTTCTTTCTTCTCCATGTTCCGAAGCCGCTGCAATTTCCTCTTTTGAGTTTTGGTCAAGCCAGAGGGGCACCACCTCGGCTGTGTATATTTGGAGACATCCTTGCTACTGCTAGCTTCGTGATCATTAGCTCTAGGAGAAAAAAGAACACTCTTCTCAAATTCTTTAAAATTAATCAGATCATCTCAGACAATTGGCTTTTTATCGTTAGTTTCGATCGGCACATCAATGCTCTCGATCCTAATAGTCTTTCCTACAGGCTTATTTGAATCTACATCTATCTTTAATGCCTGTTCATCAATAATTTTACTTTTAAACCGATAAACTTGTTTCATCAGTTTTTGTTCAGTTTCAGATAAAACCGGACTGTCTGGTTTTACATACCAGACAGTCCGGTTTTCCTGACTTGCAGAAATAGAACCAAGAATATTTACTTGTTTTTCGTGTTCTGGCAAAACTGGACCCTCCTGTTTGGAAACTGGATGGTCCGGTTTTTCCTGACCAGAAAAACCTACAGATGCTTGTGGAGCCTGTTGGCCTGATTGGTTGAACCCTAATCGGCCCTGTTGGTACTGTGGTGACGGCCCATACATTATCGACATCCCTGTTGCCCCCCAGCCTGGATGCAATGGTGAATATTGCATAGGCATCCACATCCAAGGCGGAAGAAAGGAAAAGTGCATCGGAGACACCCATGGCTTTTGTTGAAGTTCAGCCATGCGCGGAGCAATATGAACACCTTCATTTTGTCTTGAATTATCCTTCGAAGGTAATCGCGCTTGCTCTTGCTTTGATGGAGATCTTGGATGCTTCCTACTTAGCCGATCTCTTCGAATGGCTTGTTTTGCATATTTATTCAGAAGATAATCAAAAGTAGGCTTGAACTTCTATTTCTAAATTTTCCCTATGTTTTCCTTCCACATAACAGCTTCTGGATTCTTCGGTTTGATCATCCAAAGCCTTCTCTTCTTGCCAAAACCAGATGGTCCGGTTTGCAAACCGGATGATCCGGTTTTGGTCTCGGCAGAGGCACCAGAATTCATTGAACTTTTGCTAGATTGCCCCCCATGATTAGAGAACTTTCCAGCAACATTGCCAGCATCTTTCCCATAATTCTTGCCCGAATTTTGGCCTTTTTCGGCGGGCCTCTCATCACCGATGACCACATTCTTGCCTATTGCTCCTTCGGCTTGATGTGGCCGAATGAGTATCCTTGACTTGTCGAGATCAATGGTGTTGACAGGAAAAGGGTGCTTATAGATTTGCATTTCCTTCAAACTCAACCGGCCTTCATTAATAGCCGATTGGATCTGCCGATGAAAAATGTTACAATCATTAGTTGCATGAGAATGATGATACTTACAATAAGCGCGACGTTTCAGTTCATCAGCTGAAGGCAATGTGTGATTTACTTTAAGACAACCGGCTTTAACTAGCTCATCGAATATCCGATCGCATCTACCTACATCAAAAGTAAATTTCTCATCTTGCCGATTTTTGCGAATCGGCTTAAGAGAATCACAAGAATAAGTCATAGCTCTATCCGGCCATACAAATTCAGCAGTATAAATATTAATTGAATCATCGTCGAATCATTCGATTCATACTCAATTAAATTTATAGTACGCCTAGGAGTTTATATGATTCTTTGGCCTCTTTACTCCGACTTTCATGAGCCAAAGCACGTTGTTGCACTTGCGCCAAAGTAAGAAAATCAATTCCCTCAATTTCTCTCTAAGATATGAACGTAAACCATTGTAGGCCAATTCAGCTAAATCTTTTTCAGAAATTGTCAAATTAAAACATCGGTTTTTCGTATCTTTAAATCTTCTAAAGAAATCATTCACGGATTCATCTCTACCTTGTCTAACCGATGTTAAATTTGACAACCTCATTTCATTTTCCCCACTGTAAAAATGCTCATGAAATTTATGTTCTAATTGTTCCCAATTTGTTATGGAATTAGGGGCTAATGCAGAAAACCATGAAAAAGCGGTTCCGGTTAAAGATAGAGAAAATAAACATATTTTCAAAGCGTTCACAGAACTCGCTTCACCTAATTGGGCTAAATACTGGCTAACATGTTCCCAAGTGGTTTTCTTATCTTCCCCACAAACTTAACAAAATCGGGAACCTTCCACCCTATGGGGTAAGCTATAGAATCGTATGCTGTAGGATATGGTTTTTGGTATGTTCGATTCTTAGCTTTTAAGTCTATAAATTTTCTCTAATTAGCCAACTAAGGTTTTCCTTCATCTGAGCTATGATGTCATTTGTATTAGTTGGCTGTGCAGTATGGCTATCCTGGGGTGTGGAGTTTGACGTTAATCTGTATGCCTGACGCTGCATGTCAGTCAAGTAAGGTACCCATCACCCTTAGGAGGAATAGGCGGAACACTATATGCCATGGTTTTCCAAGATGGCACAAAACCATCTAGCTCATCCGTTTGGCTCTTGGAAGCCAAATGGGGAGGTATGGTTTCTAATAGCGTATCACTATGAAAAGGCACCATCTGATCATCGCTGCTAGTCTTAATACTCGTTTTAGAAGGAGGTGTCAACCCAGCAAAATAATTAGGTGGCATACCACACATAGGGTTTGATCCAGGTAATGTGGACGGTGTAGCCGATAGAGTTGGCTGAGGCACATGAGGGCCAGATGAACTGCCTACACCTAGTTCATTAACAAGTTTTTTGATAGAATCTACCTGGCTCTCTAGTGTGGTACTCTTTTTACTAATAGTTTCATTAACTTGAGCTATGACTTGAGTAAAACCATTCACTATCAATGAATTAATGGTTTCTACTGTAATGGAACTATTAGAACCAGAATCTACTCAAGGTACCTGGATGCTGATCGGCGTCAAGATTGGCTCATGAAGCTGCACGACGCCTGTACGCTCCTTCTTGAAGCTCTCTAGAAAGGTCTGCTCATGAGCTTCTTGCTGCTTCTTCCATCGCTCTTCCGCTTCTTGCCTTCGGGTCTCCTTTTCAGCCTGCACATGAGCTTCATACCTCTTGCGGACTTCCTTTGGTATTTCCTTGAGCGTAGCCGAAACGATGTTTGCGGTAGTAACATTGCTTTTGTCGATAGGCTTCGTCATTGCTAGAGTAAGAGATTCGGTTTAAAAACCAGAATTCTTCTCTAGCGGAGTCGTCAAAAAGTGTGTTGACGTATAATTTATGCCAAGGAACATCGGCACACGAAAGTGCAGCACGGGATCTGTGCCCGAGAAAACCGGACCCTCCGGTATGATAAACCGGACCCTCCGGTTTGTTGTTCTTCGCCGAGAACAGTGGATCGACCTATAGATCACCGCCTCAGGAGGGACCCCGTCGGAGGAGACAACCTAGAGGCTCGTGCTAGCGCCGTGGAGACCTAACACACCCTAACCGCGCTGCCGGGATGAATTAGAGGGGAAAAATAAGGGTTGGAAAAGCTAGGGTTAAGAGGAAAGTAAAAAGGTAAAATTGTATTGATTCGATTGATGATAGATTCAATCGGCCGCGGCCCTTTACAATATATAGGGTGGAAGGACTTGCCCTGCAAGTAATCTACGAATCGTGGAAGGAATAAACTCAAATTACAAATCTTATCCGAAATCAACTCTATCTGTAAAAACCAGACCATCCAGTTTAGCAAACCGGACAGTCCGGTTTCTGCGGGCAGGGCAGAAACTCTTCTCTTCAGCTCCTTTTGGCTTGGACTTCATCTTCCATCTCCTCTGATCTTCTTCGAGTCTTCAATGCTCTGTAGATTTCCTTGCATATCATCTTCTTGGCCTCTCTTCCTAATCTTTGGTCTTCATTTCGAATCTTCATTAAATGACTTGACCCTTGGCCAAAACTCCTTGAATAATAACCAAAACGTTCTACAATAACCTCTGGATTAGTAAACAATCATCACAACTCAGCCCCGCTCAAAGTCCAAAGGTCGATAAAACCGGACTGTCCGGTTTACTAAACCGGATGGTCCAGTTTTCCAGCTATTGATTTTGGTTGTCAACAATGACCATAGACCAATTGATAAGGAGATATCTTGGTTGATCCATGACAAGCCATACGATAGGCCCAAAGAGCTTCATGCAACACTGTGTGCCACTTCCAGGGATATTCTTCAATCTTTCTTTTGATCAACTTGATGACCCCTTTATTGGCAGCTTCAGCCTGTCCATTTGCTTGTGCATAGTATGGTGAGGAATTCAATAATTTTATTCCCATAATGGTAGCAAACTTTTCAAACTCTCCTGATGTGAACATTGAGCTCTGATCGATTGTGATTGTCTAAGGAATACCAAATCGGTAAATAATATGCTTCTTAACAAACTCGATCATGTTGCTTGATGTCACCGTCTTTAGAGGAATTGCTTCAACCCACTTTGTGAAATAATCTGTAGCCACTAATATGAACTTGTGACTCTTGCTGGATGGAGGAAAGATTTGACCAATGATATCAATAGCCCACCCCCTGAATGGCCACGGCTTAATGGTAGGATTCATTGTCGATGCTGGGGATCTCTGAACAGAACCAAATCTTTGGCATTCCTGACAACCTTTGTAATATGTGAAGCAATATTCTAGTATGGTCGGCCAGAAATAACCATTCCTCCTGATCATCCATTTCATTTTGAATGCCGATTGATGAGTACCACAAATTCCAGCATGAATTTCATCCATCAGCATTTTAGCTTCATCGATGCTGATGCATTTGAGTAGCACTCCATCAATTGTCCTGTAGTATAATTGATCTTCTAGCAACACATACTTAGTTGCTTTGTATCCATTGACCTTGACACCTTTTGAGAGGGGTCTTTAAGGTAGCCGATAAGTTCTTTTCTACAGTCGTCATCGGCAATATCTGCACAACATGTTTCAAAAATAATCCGATAACCAGAAGCATTTTGAGCTAACCTGTTAGCTTCTTCATTTCAAATCCGAGGAATATGCTCAATCTTGATGGCACTGAAGCTCTGCAATCGTCGAAGATATTCTTCTTTGTACTTGTATAATACATCATCATTGCACTCATATGTCCCGATCAACTGCCTGATGACAAGTTGAGAATCCCCAAATATTTCAATTGCATCGGCTTTAACTTCCTTCAATAGCTCGATGCCTTTGAGAATAGCTTCATACTCTGCCTGATTATTAGTCGATGTAGGAGCAATCGGCAAGGAAAACTCAAAGCATGCCCCCCGAGGGGAAATAGCACAATGCCGATTCCACAACCTTTGCTACATGTTGATCCATCAAAGAACATTGTCCAAGGAGCAGATCCCAAAGCCGATCCCGACAACCCACAATGTTGAGCTACAAAATCAGCCATAACCTGACCCTGACAGCCTTCGGTGATTCATACCGCAAATCAAACTCAGACAAAGCAAGAATCCATTTTCCAATACGACCCCTTAATATCGGCATCGATAACATGTACTTAACAGTTTCATCTTTGCTAACAATGATGCATTCAGCCGATAATAAGTAATGCCTTAACTTAGTGCAGGAGAAGTACAGGCATAAACATAATTTCTCGATAGGAGGATACCTGGTTTCAGCATCAAGAAGTCTTCTACTAAGATAGTATACAACTCGCTCTTTGCCTTTTGAATTCCTGAACCAGAACTGATCCAATTGCATCTTCATGAACAGACAAATACAACTTGAATGGCTTGTTCTCCTGTGGTGGTATCAATACTGGTGGAGAAGAAACATAATTTTTTACATCTTCTAGTGCCTTCTGCTGAGCTTCTCCCCAGATAAAAGGTTGCTCGGCTTTCAACTTCAACAAACAAGTAAAGAGTTGAATCCTTCCTGATAAGTTGGATATGAATCTTCAAATGAAATTGATCTTCCTGATCAATGACTACAACTCTTTCTTGTTGGTGGGAGGGACAATATTTTTGATTGCGTCACTACTCTTTTGCCCGATCTCAATCCCACGCTCATGAACCATGAATCCTAGAAACTGTCCTACCGATACACCAAAGGCACATTTGAGCGGATTCATCTTCAAACCATGCTTTCTAGTGCACTCCAATGTAGCTCGTAAATCGGCAAGGTGTTCCCGGTGTCCTTTGGACTTGACTACCACATCATCAATATAAATCTCAACAATTTTGCTGATGAGAGCATGATATATGAAATTCATCGCTCTTTGATACGTAGCACCGGCATTCTTGAGTCCAAAGGTCACTAATACAAACCGAGGTGTCCTAGGCATCTGAACACAGTCTTGTGTATACCTTCTTCAGCCATCATGATCTGGTTGTATCCTGCGTTCCCATCCATGAAACTGAGCACCTTGTGACCTGCAGCCGCATTTATGAGTAAATCGGCAACCGACATTGGGTACTCATCAATCGGTGTGGCCTTGTTCAAGTTCCTGAAATCAATACAAACACGAAGTTTGCCATTCTTTTTGTATACAGGAACAATATTAGAAACCCATTCAGCATATCTACATTGCCGAATAAAATTAGCTTCGATCAAACGAGTAATTTCAGCCTTAATATCAGGCAATACCTCAGGTTTGTAAGGCCTAGGATGTTGTTTATATGGCCGAAACCCTTGCTTGATCGGCAGCCTGTGCTCAACAATAGAATGATCTAAACCAGGCATTTCATAGTACTCCCATGCAAAATAATCTTTATACTCCTTTAAAAGTGCAATTAACTCTTGTTTATACACAGGATCCAATTTAGAACTGATAAACGTCGGCCGTGGCCTATCGCTATCTCCAATATCTATTTGCTCTAGAAAATCGATCGATGTAAATCCATAACCCAATTTGCCGTCATCAGCATCCATTATGTCGAAAGAATTATTCGGCAGTCATCATAGGGTAGCTTAACTACACCGATTATGATGATAAAAACTGGGTAGGCGTGGGATCGAGAGTCGATGGTAACACAAGACGCAAGAAGCAAGACACGCGATTTATACAGGTTTGGACCTCCCAAAGGATAATAGTCCTACGTCCTGTGTTCGGTGGTGTTGTATTGTATTGATCATAGGAGATCGGATCTAGTCGACCGAGGTGACCGAGCTAGGCGATATGATCGGGCGTATGTTGGGTCGTCTATGAGGGGGTCCCTGCCTCTCCTTATATATCCGGGGAGACAGTGTTACATGGCAGGTATCCTAGTCGGTTACAACTCAAAGTACGAGTAGGATTCTATCTCTAAACTGATTTGGAGTGCAAGGCAAGTCTCCTAAGCCGTGAGCCATCCCATCTCTTGTACTTGATCCGGTTATCCTGGATGGATATCTTCAACAGTCAGCCCCGAGAGCTTTGCATGCTTGTTGGTGATCTTCGGTTGCTTCCTGACTGGTCCGCCGCCATGTAGATGGACTGCGTTGTTCTACCGAGTAGAACCGCGAGCTTGGAAAGGTCTCCAATGAGTCTTGAGCTTCAAGATGAGTAGTGCGCCGAGTAGACGCATCTTACAGATGTAGCCCCCGACACTTAAATTATTTGAGAGATCAAATAACTTGAGTGTCCAACAAGTATATCCGTTTGCCGTCGTAGAGCTTCATCATCAGCCGTCTTCAAGAAGGAACACCGGTATATGGCGAGCTCATAGCGAAAAACCATGCCATGACTGCCATATAGAAGTAGAAGCGACAATATCATAGCGAAAGACCATGCCGTGATTGTCAATTTTGTAGATTCTCTTTCCTGTTGCGACCATATTGGTGCCAATCAATATGACATCTGAGTTCAATGGTGCTAATGTTATACTGTCCTGTATTTGGCGAAATACCATGCCTATACTAAAGAACACCTCTGCGACCATAACAGGTGCTAGCCAGAGTCTTCCATCACAATACGCCATAACACAAGTGCCAGGCGAGTCTTATTAGCTAGCGTGCAGCTCTGAGGCGAGAAAATTCCTTTTCGTTTATTTATTTATTTCAGCTGGAAATTAAGCAAGATGAACAGGCAAATAATTACACATAATAAAATTAGACTTGAATATACTACTACATACGCATCAAAGATTTGGACTGTTCTTGAAAGCAATGAGATAATGAATGAGCATCTAGTATTTTCGCCCGTCCCAGATAACAGCGTCCAACTACCAGTATGAGAATAAATGCCTAGGAGATTAGTATCTAGTTATAACAAAGCATACCAACCAAGGAACAAGAAGGTGGTCGGCGCAAGCAGTACTGCCGTCTGTCGTGTCTATCAAAAGGCAATCCTGGTAAAGAAAGGATGAGTTTAGCAGGGCATACTATGCTTATACTTATCTGTCAAAAACTAATTATCTTGTATATTCTACTTATGTAGCATAATTGTTTAGACTGTTTGGTAAAACTACTTATGCTTATGTTTATTGACACCTACAAGTAGTAAAACTATATTTTGCTGCTTTGCCTCTCTAGTACAAAAATACAAAGTGCTTATGGGTGCTTATATCAATAAGCACTTTTATTGTTTTGTTGTTTGGCAGGGCAAAGTACTTATCGAGGTATAAGTAATTCAATAAGTACCTCTATAAGCTCTGCCAAATACACCCTAAAGCAGTTGGAAGCCATCTTCTTTGTGTATCATGCAAACGATACCGGCCTGCTCGCGACGACGGAGCTTAGCTTATTGTCCACTATCTTGACAACCGCGGATGTAAGCAATCCTGTTACCGCTTCGCCCATGGCTGCGGATGAACTATGGATCTGTCTTCACCGCAATACAGTTTGGAAAGGGGAAAACAAGTGAAGTCCGCTCCAACCGAAGTTAAATTAAAACACAAGCTTCAATGGCATCACTACTTTTGATATTCCCTCTATCCCAGAATATTTATTATTTTAGTTATTTACTAGGTTTATAAAATATGGGCGTGTCTAGATATCTGTTGATAGATTTGTCACCCATAAATCTGTCGACTTTTAGCAAATCAAAGAAAGACACATCAGCAAAGAAAATCAACAGATTTTACAAAAAGAAATCATCAGATTTGCATAACATCTATAACAAACAAGATCCACAACCCATTAACCCATCTGAGTAAATAGATTTAACAATCTGTTAACACATCCAAAAAATATACATGGATGACACGCTGCTTGAGTGAATAAAAAACAAAAAAAGTCAAAAGATGTCAAAAGACAAGAAAAATGGATGGACGACACTCGCTTGTGTGAAAAAATACAGCAAATAACAGGCCAATACAAAGAATGCAAACGGCAAATAGAATAAAAAAATCACGAAACTGTAACTAGCCAAAATGGACTCAGATTGGGTGACTTTGCTTCATAAAGTCACCGAGAATCTTTCCTTCCATCTCCTCTGTCCATCCAAAATCTAACGTTTCCAAACCACATTGTCACAAAGATTGAAAGCACCACCAGAACTAGTAGATGCAAATGGGTGAGGACCTACCCAAGTCACAGACACATAATGTACATGTACATATACACAACATTCAAGTTTACAGGGGATCCCAGTCAATGCAATTTTTAGACCCCTTCACAAAATCAAGAAGTATAAAATGATGCCTTTTTCGATCTAGTCACGGCTGCATCCAAATAGTCCATCAAGCATCAAACAAATGTAATTTTTCAAACAAATGTAATTTTTTTTTACTAAGTGCAGCTCTCTGTAGCAACAAGTGATAGCACTGAATATTTATGTGAAGTATTATAGGCCACTTCACTTTACAATTAGGCCACAGGACTATAGTTAGGCTGCAAAAGACTATAGTTAGGCCACAAAAGACTAGTTAAACTTCTCCAAAATACTTCCTAACTAGCCTGGATATACTAGAACTTTAAATTACCAGCATCACAAGTTGGAGCCGTTATGAGCTGAGTAAAACAACCTAAACTACTAATGGCATTGCAGTTTTGAAATTCCACAGTGACACCTTTGTTGTTGTCATCCTCTTGATCCAATTCAACTTGGGGCTGCACACTGAGACCTTGCTTTTGTTCCTTCCAATGAAAGTGCAGCCAATTAGTAGAGGTTTTTTCTATAACTAAAGTTTAAAACTGAATGATAACAATGCATAGAAGTTTAGAACATACCTTTGGTCTCTTTTTTGCTGGTGCGGAAGATTTAGTTGGCTTTCGCTTTTCTTTGCGTAATTTATCTAACCAAGTTTTTTGTCTCCTTAATTTTCTGGGTTGAACATCCTTTTTCTTCAGCTGTGCATCACTTAGACTTACCTCACTTTGCTGCATATTTGGGTCAACATTTTCTTGGACATTATAGGTGTTTTCATTCATAGAACCAGCAGTAATCCTCAGTTTGTCCTCCAACTGTGTACCAAGGCAATCAAGTGCATTGTCTAACAATAAACAACACTCCGGAGAGCTGGCTGCTTGATATGCTAAATTGAGGAATTTATGGGAAAGGTGCTTGTATCGGAGTTGGGCTTCTAGTTTTGGATTTTCTACCACACTTCTTCCTTGCCTATCAAGTATACTTCCATTGCGTGCAGCCCTGGTCCATCTCTTTAGCACATAATGTTTTGGTAACATCTTTATATTCATCAAATCAAGAACTTTTAGACCATGTGCACACAATATTCTAGTTCTTTCAAACATTCTACAAGTACATGAAACTGTTTGATTTAGAAAATCACCTACCACTGTGCGCTCATCTTCATAACTCAAATCACCATGTAAAGTTCCAATTGAAACAACATATCTGTTATCTCCATCCAATACTTTAGTGCATGCAGCCATAGATGTTGGCATTTCTAACGTCATTACTAAAAAGCAGAGATAAAATCCTACCCTTAGCAACGACACCAGAAATGGTCGATATATAATTAATTTGTCATTAGCAACTAACCACTTCTTTATTACTAACATTCCTAAACATGAAGTAGGTTGTCATCCCCAATTATATTACTAGGAAATTATCATAGATTTACATGTACTAATGTGACTAGGCAGATAAAGATATAAATATATTATGAATGTAAACTAATGGGTTCTGCAAGCGGACAGATAATTATACCGTTGTAGCATTTTACCTAGGGAAGTATCCAGGTTGTCGATTTATAATTATACCACTGGGAAAGCTATGTAATAAACTATAATCTATTATATTGATAAGAAACTATATAGGATGAATAAGTGATATTACCAATGTCATATACTCTACTCATAACAGGTAGAGGTCACAAGATAAATATAGATAAATACGGGTGATAGCATAATCATCAAGTATCATAATTAAGGATAATCATCAGATCATCTTACTAGTCATAATCATAGCTAGCTATTGGATAAACTAGGAAGTTAGATCTAAGGTAATTCTATAACTACATCAATGAATAACTCTAATTAGTGCAACTACATCTAGTAATCATCTCTAAGTCAACCCTAAATCATTATTACATATAAAAAGGCATCAACTAATGAGGGTATTAAGACCTAGGTCACCTCCTTCTACAACCGTGCCCATGCTAGTCCTACATACGGAGGGTGGACTACAGAGGAACTAACGTAGCTGTCACTTACGCAGACTACCACACGTCCCGGCATGTCAGGGTGTACTTGCAGATAAACAAGACATCCAGACACCACGTCTACATATCGTCTATCATCTACCCATTATATAATTGGATAAACGCTATACGAGCAATTACATGAATTCAATAAGATCAAAGTAACTAAACTAGACATATAATCAAAGTAGACAATGACTACTGCAATTAAGAACATATGAATCTATTAAGAGTAAAGTTTCCCTAATCTGAATAATGAATACAATAAAGTAATTAAGAACTAGATCTATTACCGAACTCTCACGCTCCAGACAGACGCCAGGGGCTCTAGATCCCGATGAAGAACTAGATGTCCTCTACTTCTAATCTAGCTAGCTGATCCTATGAACTAGAAGGCTCTTGATGAACTTGAAGGCTTCTTGATGCTTGATGGCTTGAGGCCTTGATGAATAATGAATTGGCTCTGTCTAAGGGGGTCTACCCATGTATTTATAGTCCGGTGGGATGCGCGTGCGCCGCAGTATCAAAACGACGTAACGAAGGGCTGAGATACATCTTGGTATCTTCTTCCTTGACTCAAATTCAGATTCAAGTTCCTTTCCTCTTTTTTCTTCCACTGTCCTCTCAAAGTGCTTCAAAAATTGAACAATATGAAAATCTGATTTCAAATGGTTCTTTAGTGCATTGTTGAAACTCTTACTTAACTGTGTGCTTCTCACTCCCAAACTGAAGACATCTCTCATGTTGCATTCAGCCTATTTTTCTTTCACCTTGTAGATACTATCTAGCCAACTTTGCTTGTGGACTTTAGATCTCAAATTGTCAAATGCTTCCTAAAATTTTTCCCTGTCCTCGTAGCCATACATACAAGCACTAAAATTAGAGAGAATGTGAGCTTCTTCGTCTTCCTCTTCACCCTCATCATTTTCTTGGCTCTTCACTGGAGATAAATGTTTAACAGCATTTTGCATTATGTGAAATGTGCACAATCCATGATATGATTCTGTGAATACTATCTTTATAGCTTTTGCCATTGCTGCGTCTTGATCTGTATAAATGGTTTTAAGCTGCCTTTCATTATGTGTAGCTAAAAAGGTCTCAAAGAGCCATGTAAATGAGTCTACTATTTCATCAAAGAGGATGGCGGCACCAAAAATAGTGGTTTCTCTAAATTGATTGAGCCCAAGGAAAACACCAAATGGTCTATATTCTTTGTTTGTGCCAAAAGTGGTGTCAAATGTGACAACATCACCAAAGTGTGCATAGTCAAGGATCATTTTTGCATCAGCCCAAAATATATTGGTTATATGCTCATCACAATCCACTTGTAAAGCATATTGGAATGCTTGATTCTTAGAGATTTTGGTATGGAAATACTTCAACATACTACCAGCTTGTCCAAAAGCTAACTCCCTTTGCCGCTTGGTATGTAAATAATTTTTACGATCACGGCAAGTGTAGCTAAGGTTAAGTTCTCCACCAACTTGGCGACTAGCCAACTCATGTGCAGCTTTTGGTCTAATTCTAGAATCATCCGCGGTCTCTATTTCAAAAGCTTGCAATTCTGATATTCTCCTTTGTGATGCCATCAAGTGCCGAGTTTCTGGCAAGTGAAGAAGGTGATTGTGTTCAAGCACAACATCGGTGACTTCATAATTTCCTACACCTCGATCCAGTATAAGGCTCATCCGAACTTTGCAATCAGTCCTTGTTTCCGCCCTAAAATACTTTGTCACATGGTCAATTTGTTTTTTTTCCGATGACCCTCATTGGCACAAACAAATCTACATGAAGTGACTTGCCCATCATATTTACTCACATTTGTATATCTTTTCCTCACATCAAAGCCGAGCTGCCCTCCATATGCAACCCAAAACTGCCACGCCTCATCCGGATGTCTGAATCTTAAACCATTTTGAGGTATACCTTTCTGAATTTCTGCCATTTTCTTGTCAAATTCTGGAGCAATTCATAAAGTTCACTGCAGTTTGAGATGGGCAAATAAGACTGATTCTTTCATTTATCATCTAAGTTTGCAATCTCTATCAAAGATTATAGCCATACAAGCACAGAGATAAAAGAAAAACCAATACAAGCTAGCAAAGCATGGAAGATGCAATCTTGGAGAAGGAAAAGGGGGTTCACCTGAGATGGAGTCCTAGTCTCCAGGACGGATGCCCCTCTGGGACATGTGGGCCTGTACGGGGAGTCAAGACGGAGGACCCACCCACGCGGCAGCGAAGTTGGATGGCCGGGGCCGGCACGGGCGGCGGCAGGACGGCCGGCGCGGTGACGAGCAAGCAGCGTACAGGACATGCAGCGGCCGGGCGCCGGCGTGGTGAGGCTGGGCCAGGCCGGGCGGCGCGGCAGACGGCCGGACCGGCGCGCGCGGCAGGCGCGCCCAAACAGACTCCAGCGCCCGCGTCAATAGAGCTCCCGCGCAAGGATTTCGTGAAACCCCGTTCTGAACAAGTTGGGTTCCGTGGAAAAGGTGGTTGTACAGGACTCCATAATCTAGGGCCGTTGGATTTTACATGGACACTCGAGATGGAAGGAAAGATTCTAGGTGACTGTGTGAAGGAAAGTCACCCAATCTGAGTCCAGCCAAAATAGCCTTAAAACTAGACACCATACTGTTCATCATCCAAATAGCAAGCAGGCGGTTCCATGTAAAGATATCCTTCGTCACAGCTTCCTCATCATCCAGCTTTTTTTTTCTCCAATGTCTGCAGGCCTTTAAATTTCTTGTAGAGACCTTCCTCAGCTTAGTTATAAATTCTTTTTCTCTTCACGAATCTTCTCATGCTCAGCAAGGGTCTATTCAGAATTTGAACATCAGTGTAAACATGGAAATGAAGAGAGTTGAAAGAAACCAAATGAAACTTCATGTAACTACGATGCTGGAGCTAAGGGTGTTACCTTTTTCTCTTCTTCCCTAGGATAGGCTGCCTGTTGTCAGCCTTCTTTAAACATTAGTCCCAGATGAATCTTGCTTCTTTGCCTTATCTACATCATTGCAACTGTTCTTAGCATTCTTCTTCTTCCTTTTCGTAGTCGCAGAGCCACTGATCTTCTCCTTCAGAATAAATGTTTTGGGTCTGTCCATTGTTACTTGCAGCAACCCTGTCAAAAAAAAAGAGAATAAACATTGATTTGTTTCTGCTCAATACAATAATCTTCATGGTTGCAAGAGGAAGATTAAAATTTACACATAACTGACCCTGCAAAAGAAGAGTTTTTTGAACTAGAGGCAGGAGTGGCAGCTTCCTTGTGATCATTCTCTTCAGGCTTATGCTCAGCCTCTGAGCCAGCATCAGATGTTACCTTCTCCTCAGGTTTGTGATTAGCCTCTCTACCAGCTTAGCTTTAGAAGATGGCTGCTTGGACTTAATACGTACGTCTGAACCGTCCTCTTATGGTGGACCACAGAATATCCCTGCCTAGCATCAACGGTAGGGTGAGACACAAATTAAAGATTCATTACAACCATAAAAATAACAAAAAGATTAAAGAGACAAACATAAACATACATAGAGACACACACATAGGCCCACTCATGCACAAACACACACAGAGATATACACACATAATAGCAGCGTCAAAAAATAATAAGCACACAAGAAACACACACAGAAACACAAACACACCCAGAGAAACACACATAGAGAGAGTGAGGAACACACAGAGAGAGAAACACAAAACAAATAAACACACACACACACACACACAGAGAGAGAGAGAGAGAGTTGCAGCACCAAAAACACATGTCAAAAACCTAAAAACAAAATACCTGTCAAACTTTACAACTCATGTAATAGAACCATCAACACACATAGAAACAAACAAAACCACACAAAAAACAAAAAAACCAAACACATACACGCACACACGCATGCAAAGAGAGACACTCACACTCACATATAGACGCGCACACACTCACACACCAACACACAGAGAGAGATGAACACAAAGAGAGAGACACACACACATACACACACAAAAAAACATGCACACACACATAATAAAAAGTGAACACATCAATAGCTGAGCAGAGAAAAGATGAGAAGACATTAACCAATCTTCTAACAGATATAACCGACAAAAAAAAAATACAGCCCATAGGTCACATGGCCATCATGTATTACCCCAAAAAAATCATGACACAAACACCCACACACCCACACCCAAACAAACACACAGATACACACACACACACACACACACGCACGAGTAGCAAATTATGAAAACTACATCAACACAAGGTCAGTGGCATTACCACTGCGTCTGCAAAAATAACACTGCTTAATCTAAGCAAGAACATCGAAATATCAACAAAAGCTGCAGATCAAAGCGCCGAAATATTAGCAAAAGCTGCTTGAGAAAGGCAACATAACACAATGATCAACATATGACAATTTATTGGAGTTTCACCACCATTGATGGATGAAATGGGTGATGAATCAGTTTACAAAACCAAGCCGCCAGCTAAACAAAAACTGACGCTTGAAGGTTGCCAATAATGAATAATTCATAAACTTTCAAGGGTAAGATTCAACAATGGATTAATCTTAAATTATCTCCTTCCATAACTATCCTTGAAGCCAATAAGAGATTAGCCGTTGTAATGCATGGGCTAGTGGTTCAAGGATAATTTCAGGCTACAGAGCAACTACAATTAAAAATAACACCTACAGAAGTCCAATTTTACGACCTTTGGAATGATATGCTACTCACTACAAGAAACTTGACTCCAGTGACACAACTAGCAAATACATACAAATCTATCTATACTATAAAGGAGCTAAGAAATTAGAAATTCGTTGTCACTATAAAATCTTTCTACCCACATGAGAATGACAAGTGGGCCCATGGGAGAAAAACAACTTTCCTGACATAGGGAACATCCGTTCCACGTTACGCTCGACGACACCTTCGTGCTTTTTTTGCACACAACAAGAGCCTACCCACCGCTTGTACCCGCATCCGCTCCTCCCTCCGAGACCCTTCCGCCCCGTAAGGCCGTAACTGCATGCCACACCCGCGCCCCAAATCCAATCGCGCGGAGCACACCGAACCGAACCGCTCCCCTGCCCCAATCCGTTCGCGTGCAGCATGCCGAACCGCTCGACCAGTCGACCGCGATACTTGCGCTCCGCCGTCGCTGCCTCCACACCTTACCTCCGCGACTGGACGCCGCCGGTGCGCCCCCCCATAGGACGCCGCTCTTTCGCCCTACCCACGACGCCATGGCCTGGCCTCTGATGCGATGAAGCCATCGCTGTCGAAGAAGAAACGGCAAAATGAAGTCCTCGCCGCCGGCCACACGTCCGTGGTAAGGTCCCTCTGCCGGCGGAGGCAACTGCGGATTTGGAGGCCTTCCTCCCAGCTGCTGAACCATAAGGCTCTACTGGGGGCCGCTGCACGGCCGCCGATCAAGTTCGACGCTCTCCTCCCTCGACAGACAGTGTCTTGGATCTCGTGCCTGCTCCCTCTCTTTCTCTCTCTCTGTTCACTGGACAACAATTCTCGGCTGCATGATGCCTTCACGGCCGCTTTGACAGTCGGTGACTGAAACTACTCCTTATCTATATTTCTTTAATCTCTTGTGGCTGATTAGATGTGCTATCGATCTGAAGTGGCAGATGCAAGCGTGATGCGCAGATTGATGCAAAACAGTGTAGGGCCCTGATATTCCAATTTCATTTGGTTGTCAATTGAGCTTATAGTTGTAATTTGGTAGATTCAGACCCTTGGTGGAGGATGTGATTTTATATTTCATCGATTTGCATGGTGTGTCCATCCTGATGACTCCCTTTGTTTGAAACGGGCGACTGTAAATAAATCTAAAAAATTTGTTGCTAATGCAGAGTATCACTATCTTTGCATAAATGCTCATATTCAATTTTGGGCATGCAATCCAGTATTAACCTACAGCTTGCTGCTGATGCCATCATGCTGCTCCACCAGGTAACAAAGTGTCCCTCTCTGTCTCCCGCTTATGCATTGAGATACTGTGGCAGATCGATTTGCTGGAGAACCTAACGATTGAGGATGTCGTCCTGCTGTCAGTGGTGCAGTTAATTTTGCTCCTAGCAATTGAATTGTTGTCGGCCTGCAAAAAAGTAGCTCTACCTTTGTTGCTTAGGTACATTGAATATGTGGACTTAATTTTTGTCTTTTCTATATATTGGTTAATGATCTGATTATTTGTTAAGAAATGACTGAAATTCTGGCTTTGTGGTTTGTGTTCTGTAGCAACTCTGCTTCATTTTTTTAAATATTTTCTACAGGACCACTTGGAGAACTGATAACCAAAGATTTGCTACCAAAAAAAAACACTTCTAGGTCTTCAGATCCCAGCAAACAGAAACGGATCAGCAACCCAAGAGTGCCCAAAGTGCAGCCATGTCTTTTAGATTTTGAGCCATCAGCCAACAAGTTTAATTATGGTTAAGCTACCAGATATACACATTACCTCAGAGAAAGGTTATCTAGATCAAATCCTTTAAAAGAATTCAGTGCATTCAATGAACAGCTAACATTTCTCTGACTATGTCGATTGGCTATCTAAATTTGTTGCAGAGCCATGTATTCTCTTTGATAAAAACCGACATGTTTCTTTGGGTTATGGGTAAGGTAATTTGAATATATGGGATGTTTTCTACATTTATCCAGATACATGAAGGAATATAATTGATGCATTTTGTCTATAAAAGTCTAATGGCTTTGATGTTCAAATCAGGAAAGTCTGTTGGCAGCCTCTCCGCCACCAGCAGCAGAGGTAATCCACACCGTCCCCACAATGTTCCTTAACACCAAGTATACCCTCTGGACTGGTCAAGCACTCAAGCCTGCCCACCCACAAAGTAAAATTGTATCGAATAATTCCTTTTGGAAAAAGACAAATAAAACCATCCTTCTCTTCCAAAAGCATGTCGTTTCCCATTTTTATTTGCAGTTAGGAGGGTGATCTGAATGTGCAAAGGAAAGAAAATGGTATCCAAAAACTATATATAGAAGAATACACTAGCATCTATTGCTAGCTGTGGCGGTGTTCGTAATATCAGGTAGCCCATTTTATAGCAGCTTTTGAGTATGAGTCTAATGTTGTAGAATGAAATTATGTTTATTACAACAGAATTCGATGATATTCTAATCTTATTTATAGGCACACATTCTCTTTTTTAATATATTTTTGATTGAAAAGTGTGGTTTGATACATAGTAAAATGTGTTTCATTTTATTTATTTAAAATTAAATGTGATGTGTTACCGTGTAAAAAGCAAGTAGGCGTGAGTGCCAAAGGTGCACATGTTCTATTTAATTTAAATCTCAAAGGTATGAAAAGAAAAACACAAATTGTCTATTTATGTGTGTACGTCAATGAATCACTTATTTTTAAATCACTGTTAAGTAGAAAATTATTTTGTCAACTTACTTTTCTAATGGATACTAGGTGATTAACATAAATGTCAAATTAAAATAAAGAACCTTTTCTGTTAGTAATTAACAGCAAGGTTTTACATTTACCTATCATGAGCATCTAAGAAATGATGGTATAATTCACGAAAAAGAATGATACATATGTGTCATGTACTGCCTCGGTGAGCTGCTATACAATGTTGCCTAAGGCAATTAAATAGGGTGCCACATCAGCAGAAGCTTTTTGCATGTAGGCGTGAGGGAGAGAGGAAAAAAGTTTCATCCCCACGACACGTTTGGCGCTGTTTCCAAAAGCGTTGGAAACCGAGATAAGAAATCCCGTTGAGAGCCCTTCTTCGTTTCATCCGTGTCTGCGCTACTTCACCCGCCGTCGGCCGCCACGCCCCGCGCGCGGGCGTCGCCAGGTAGAGAAGCGAGCCCGCCCGGCTGCACGGGGCGTCGCCGAGGCCGTCGCGAGCCCGCCAGCCCGCCCGTGCGGCGGCGAACGCCGCCCCTTGAGGCGGCAGGCCTGCGCTCGGGCCAAAAGCCGTCATGGGCATGCGAGCTCCGCTCAGCGCCGCTCTTGGGCGGCCACGAACCCGCTAGCCATGCGCCGCCCGCGCGTGGCGGCGCCAGCAGCGAGGAACCACCGCCCGCCGCCCGCTGGCAAAAGCGAACTCCGCTCGGCGCCGCGGACCAGCGCGAGCCGCCCAGCCCGCCACAGCGGGTGGGCGGCCGCACGCAGCCCAAGCCCGCCGCGGGCAGTCACGACCCGCTGGCCAGCGCGAGCGCCGGCACGGGCACGGGCGTCGCGAGCTCCGCTGGAGCGCCGCTGCGGGCGGCCGACAGCCCGCTGGCCCGGGCGCGGCGCGGGCGCGCGTGGGCAGCTGAGCGCCACGGGCCAGCGTGAACCCCGCCGAGCGCCGCCGCTGGCAAGCGCGAACTCGCTCGGGCGCTGCCGCTGACCAGCGCGAAGCTCCGCCCGCCACGCATGGGCACACTACGTGCGAGCACCGGCCGTCCTGCGCGGCTTCCATGCGGTTTAAGAGGAGGATGCGTCGAGAAAGAGATGATTGCTTTGTTCGGATTCTGTTCCTATTGGCTGCTTGCATATATTTCGACATCCACCTTGTGGTGTTTCGTTTGTAGGATCAGCAGCAGCATCCATGGCCGCCGTCGCGGTGGCCGGCCTCACGTAATAGCCTGTGCAGCCGACGTCCATCATCAGAAAGCAGCATGTGGACTTGCTCACGTGAAATAGAACAACACTAGGTGGGACCTACAAATAGTAATATAAGTTATGAAATCGTGCAATTAAACTTTGCATTGAGAAAGAGTTTCATTTCATCTGAAAGTTTCACGTATTGGAAACTGTGAGGTGAAACTTCCCATTGAGACTAACGCAACCAATGACAAATAAAATAAAAAATAAGTTTATTAATCAAAGCTTTAAATATCCTATATTATATGATTTTTTTTCTATAAAAATAGAACCTTGCCTAATACAACCATAAACACGTGCGTGTCGCACGTGCCTGTCCACTAGTTCTTTTAAAACTTCTATGAATGCAATAGCCAGTCAATGCAGATGATGATCAAACCAAACAAGAAAAAAAATAGGACAGATGGAGATGTAACCTATCAACCCATTTCAACGGAGGCAGCAGCAATACAGCTGGATTCAGCTAGGTAACAAAAGGGCCATCAATTTGGGGGAAAAAAAACAAAGGGGCCATCGCTAGCTTGATCCCCTCAAGTACTCACGTCATGGATGGGGCATTTCATCGAACATCTCATGGTCAAACACCTCATGGCCTCCGTGCTGCACAGCACCAGGCACCCAGTGTACCTGCCTTCCAGCCGGCAACGACGGTGCCTCTGTACCACATGTGCACAACACATTGCCGCAACTCAACACCATCGCACACATTCACTGCACCTGCTGCTAGCCGTGCACTTGTGCCCAACGCCATTGCCGGTAGCAGTGTGCCACCTGGGCACGAGCCGCACGTTGTCACACTGCCGTATTGCTGGTGCCACTTCTCGCCCTTGCCTCCTGGTAGCTGGCTGTCGGTCCTCCGCCTCCGCGTCATCATAACTCCGGTCCTCCGCCTCCAAGTCAAGCTCAGGTCATCTTTGGCAGGTGGGTCATTGGCCGTGGTTGCTGATTATGAATAGAGCTCTGTGAGTGGGCGATCAGAAATAATTGAGTACTAGTACGTCTCATTTACCACACATCAATTTCAATTTATTTCTCTCTATCGTCGTTTCTCTCAGGCGGGCGGGATATCGTACGGCGTCATTAGTCGCTGATGATGAACACAATTCGGTGGGTGGCTGGGCAGAAATAATTAAGTACTAGTACGTCTTAGTTCTCTCTCATTGGTCACGTTCGGTGATGATGTATAGAGTTTGTTGGTTGGGCGGGTAGAAATTATTGAGACGTGGTGGCTTCCTGTACAGAGGGATGAAATCACTAACATCACTTAATATGCGGACCCGTGTGACTTCACATATATTGTGCGTACTCAGACCATCAGCACTGGCTACGGGATGCACTCCGGTAAAAGGACACATCAGCGTGTAGCGTTAAAAAAGCTCCGCAGCGGGAACGGCAAAGCGAACGGTAAACGCGTGATGGCCGGCATTCCTGGCGTCTTTGCTGACGCACGGGACGCGTGAACGTGGCCACCGAGCCAGAGAGGGAGACCATGTGCAGGGAATCTCAGTGGCGGGCCCCACCATTTCAACTTGTAAAAAATGTTTTAACTCACAAACCACAAATCCAAATTAAATTCCGATTGCACCATTAAATTCGTTACAATTAATCCTTCAAAACTAGATCCCACATAAATATATTTGGATAAAATGACAAGTAGGTCCCATAGTGGATAGAGTATGATATAGAGAATGTATAGATGCGGGAGAATTGGATATAGAGAAGAGAATCTTGCTGACTAGGCAGTATAGAGAAGAGAAATAGAGGATTGTGAGTGCGGATAGCCTCATGCGAGTTTTCACGCATCGTCATTGGTCACTGTCACTGATTATGAACAGAGTTTTGTGGGTGGCCGTCGTCATTGTGTTCTAGTACATCACATTTATCTCACATCAATTTCACTTTATTTCTCTCTATCGTCGTTTCTCTCAGGCGGGCGGGTTTTCACACGATGTCATTAAGCCTCCTCCAATGGTGCTGACTCAGTTAGCTCTTAGTTCTCTCTCATTGGTCGTGGTCATTGATGTTGAACATAGTTCGGTGGTTGGGCGGGTAGAAATTATTGAGACGGGGTGGCTTCCTGTACAGAGGGATGGAATCACCAATATCACTAAATATACGGACCCAAGCAATACGAGTGTGACTTCACATATACTATGCGTACTCATGCGAGTTTTCACGCGTCATCATTGGTCGCTGTCACTGATGATGAAACATAGTTTTTTGGGTGGGCCGTCAGAAATAATTGAGTACTAGTACGTCACATTTATCTCACATCAATTTCACTTTATTTCTCTCTATCGTCGTTTATCTCTGGCAGGCGGGTTTTCGCAACGACGTCATTAGTCTTCGATGATGAACACAATTCGGTGGGTGGGTGGGCAGAAATAATTGAGTGTACGTCTTAGTTCTCTCTCATTGGTCGCGGTCATTGATGATGAACATAGTTTGGTGGTTGGGCGGATACAAATTATTGAGACGGGGTGACTTCCGGTGCAGAGGGATGAAATCACCAACATCACTCAATATGTGGACCCAAGCAATACGATGAGTGTGGCTTCACATATACTATGCGTACTCATGCAAGTTTTCGCTGTCACTGATGATGAACAGAGTTTTGTGGGTAGGCGGTCAGAAATGAGGTCATTCTCAATAGGGCCTTTCATTTCACTGTTTCCTAGAATGGCACGTCCGGGGCCTTTTATTTCACTGTTTTCTAGAATGGCACGCCAGCTTTCTAGAATGAAACTGCTAAATGAAAGGGGCAATCTCAGTAGACTCTTTCATTTCACTCTTTCATATGCATGAGAGACCATTAACTCATTTGCCAATCGGGGGAGAAGAAGATTATGCAAATAAAAGGATGATGTCTCAGTAGGATTTCATAGTTCTTTCATTGACTTGGAAAAGGAACCAAGAGCCTTTCATCCAAATGAAAGGTTGATCTTCTCTCTCTTCACCCTTTCATTGCCACGTCATCAAATTTGCTGACATGCCGCCTATTTAATGCTAAATGAAAGGGCCCTTGAGAATGGCCTAATTGAGTACCAGTACGTTACATTTATTTCACATCAATTTCACTTTATTTCTCTCTATCGTCGTTTTCTCCCAGGCAGGAGGGTTTTCACACGACGTCATTAGTCGCCGATGATGAACATAAATTCTCTAATTAATAGTGTAATGAAAATTACTCACTACGTCAGGTCAGCCTTTTAGTAACACAATTATGTGTTACTGGAGGTACAAAAAAGTGTTACTGAGACCTAGAGTAACACATTTATCAAGTGATCTAATTGATGGTGTTGCTATAGCAATATCTATAGTAGCACATATATGTGTTTCTATCTTTAAATAAAAGTGATACAAATAAAATTTATCGTAACACACATATATGTTACTGCTGGTACAAAAAATGTGACACAAGTGGAACTTATTGTAACACATATATGTGTTGCTGCTTAAAAAAAGAGTGTTACAAATTCAAACTCAGGTGGCACACATGAAAACCTATGGCCATACCACTCAAGCTAAGGCACAATTGTGATTTTTGTTAGCAAAAATGCACTTTATACCATGAGAGAGTGCAAGTAAAATCTATTGTAACACATATATGTGTTACTTTTCATTAAAAGTGTTACAGATTTGACAACATAACTATTGTGATTGAATTTTTTTTAATCCAGAGTTAGTCTAATTTGTCATCCGACGTTGAGAGCATTAGTGAAATAGAGGAGACTCTCCAATAACGTAACATTTCTGTTGTAACACTATTTTGTGTTACAATAACATTTTTTCTTGTAACACTCACACTGGAAGTGTTGCAACTAATCAAAATATTTGTAACAGTATGTGTAACATTAATTTTGGGTTACTAGAATCATTTCTAGTAACACAACTTAAAAAATGAAAAACTATATGTTACAAATATTTTTGTAAAACATAATTTTGTCTCTATAAAATACCTTGCAACACAATTATCTATGTGTTGCAAGTATGTGTTACAATATCCTTGTTTTGTAGAAGTGACTCTTAAAATACTTGCAAGTATTTTAGAAAAATACTTGTAGGTATTTTGAACATTAAAACCTCTCTTTGAATATTACTACTCCGGGTTACATGCTCCATTTTCCATATCTGTAAATGTGCAAACGTCGTGCATTATACCTGCTAGGACTTTAGCCATGCCATGCAGATGTGCAAATACCGTTCAAACGCGACCCACGATGAAGTGGCGTACCGTGGTGTGTGCTGAGAAGAATTATTCGTCGACACGCGACGGGGCCAACTGCGGACGCTCGTAGTAAAACACCTGTGCTGTGCCAGCGGCTCTCTGATACTCTTGCTCAGGGGACCATGACGGAGGCCGAACAGAATGGCATCAGAGGATGCTGCTTGTTGTCTCGCCAGAGGATGCTGCTT
The DNA here is from genome assembly GCA_015844335.1 of Chrysopogon serrulatus. Classification (NCBI taxonomy): domain Eukaryota; kingdom Viridiplantae; phylum Streptophyta; class Magnoliopsida; order Poales; family Poaceae; genus Chrysopogon; species Chrysopogon serrulatus. The sequence goes on along the minus strand of JADLZL010003512.1, from coordinate 31,045 downwards.
CCACATAAGGATGGAGCAGTTCAGCAGCTCCTCTAAAATCCATGTATCAAATTCAGGTTTGATGCATGCATCAAAAAATCATTTTCAAGATTTTACTGGAAGTTGCTCCAGCAGTTTCACTTAACTCCTGTTGACGCTAAAATAACGCCAAGGAACACGAACGCACGAAAGCGCAGATCGCGGTCGAAGTCGCGAAAACCGGACTATCCGGTTTCCAAACCGGATGGTCCGGTTTCCCTGCTGCGCGGCTTGAGCAGGGGAAAGCCTAAAGATCACCGTCTCGGGAGGGACCTCGTCGGAGGAGATGACCTAGAGGGTTGTACTGACGCCGTAGAGGCCTAGCACGCCGTGAATCCGCCACCGGGACGAACCATGGGAGAAGAAAAGGGGTTGGAAAAGATTAGGATTTGGAAAGAGACATAAAAGATAAATTGGTATAGATTCGATTGGAGATACATCAATCGGCCGCAACCCTTACATATTTATAGGGTGGGAGGACTTGCCCCGCAAAAGGAATTTGCGAATCATTAAGGAAATAAACTCTAATTCCAAATCTAAGTCGAGACGAACTAATCGCTAAAAACCGACCATCCGGTTTGGAAATCGGATGGTCCGGTTTTTATGGTCTTGCAAAAACTCTTCTTTTTGTCGCCTCCTGACTTGGACTTGCTTCTTAGCTTCTTATTTCCATATTTGACACTTCATTGCTTCATGAAACTCCCTGCAAAATAGACTTTTGGCCTCTTCATCTTGATCTTCAAGTTTTCTCTTTGATCTTCATCTTCTTGGCCAAAGTACCTTAAAAAGCCTTCAATTTGCTCCATCATGGCTTCTAGATCTTCAATTCGTGGAAACCGGACGGACCGGTTTACCATACCGGACGGTCCGGTTTTGGCAGGTGCAATTTTTGGTTGCCAACATATGCCCCCTGTTTCTTGGTGAAACTTGCATGCAAGATGAATCAAGAAACATTATGACAGACCAAAAACACCTGACAAATCAGATCAATCATGCTTTTCTTTTATTTTTTGTTCTAAGGGCGATATGTATGCAATATCGGCCATTTTTGGACTAAGGATGATACTAAATTGCATCGTCCGTTTAAGCATCTTGCCAAACGCTTGGGAAGTACTTCTTCAGATATCAACCATTTAAGGCTTTAGGCAATTGTTCTCCTTGCAAAGTCTCCACAATATAGGAATTCCCAAATATGATTCTCACAATTCTATAAGGACCTTCCCAACTAGGAGACCACTTCCCAAACTTGTTGCTCCCCGGTTCCAAGTGGTAAAATAGTCTTCTAAACTAACTCTCCCACTTGGAATGACTTCGGTCTTACTTTTTTGTTGTAAGCACGAGCGACACGAAGTTTATCCTTCTCTATTTCCCGTAAAGCACTTAAGCGCTTATTGGCAACTTCATCAATGTTATCCATCATTAAGTTGTGATAATCTACTGCCGATAGCTCATTTTGCTTTGCAAAACGATACGCAGCCAGATTTACCTCTACAGGCAAAACGGCTTCTTGACAATAAACAAGCTCAAAAGGAGTAATCTTTGTTGCTCTATGCCTAGATATGTGATGAGCCCATAATGTTTCTGATAACACTTCATGCCATCGTCTAGGATTATTTTCTATCTTTTTCTTAATGAGCTTGATTAAAGTCTTATTACTAGACTCGACTTGGCCATTAGCCTGAGCATAGTAAGGAGAGGAATTGAGCAATTTAATTCTATAGGATTCGGCAAACTCCTTCACTCGACTAGACATAAATGAAGTACCTTGATCTGTTGTTAAAGTTTGTGGTATGCCGAATCTATGAATTATATGTTCGGTGAAAAAATCAATTACCTCTCGATGTGTGATGTTCTTCAACGGAACAGCTTCGGTCCACTTTGTAAAATAATCGGTAGCCACCAACACGAAGCGATGTCCCTTTGAAGATAGAGGATGAATTTGGCCAATGAAGTCTAGTCCCCAACCTCGGAATGGCCAAGGCTTCACAATGGGATAAAGCATCACAGCAGGCACCATCTGAATATTACCAAATTTTTAACATTCTTCACACCCTTTGTAGTACTTAAAACAATCGGCAATCATGCTAGGCCAATAAAAACCAGCCCCTTAATAGCCATTTCATCTTAGGAGCCAATTGATGAGTACCACAAATGCCTTCATGAACTTTTCCCATTGCGACCTTCGCTTGTTCTCCATCTAAGCACTTTAAAAGAATATCTTTGGCAGTTCGTCGATAGAGCTCACCATCGATCAAAATGAATCTTATGCCAATTGCCGAAGATTCTAGCTCACTATTTTGCTTGGATCCCGCAAATATTCAATAATAGGCACTCTCCAATCTTCTGACCCGGCTGTTGGGGAATTAAGCGACGAATTGGCCGAATCAGAAATCTATAACTCTCTGTTTCTGGACAAACCGGACGGTCCGGTCTCCAAAACCGGATGGTCCGGTTCTGTCGACTTCAGAACCGTCCCTGCAGACAGCACTGTTGCTGGTCTGAAAACAGGGAAACCGGAAGGTCTGGTTTCACAAACCGAATGGTCTGGTTTTGTCTGAACCAGAACCTGGACTGAATTGAGCATCGGTTGTTCAACTATTGCAAAGTTCTTGTATTTTGGCATTATAACCCGATGCTCTCTCGTCCTAAGCTATCATGGAGATCAAAAACAGCAAGGAGACAATGACCCAAGGAATTCATCATCTAAATCAACTCTAAGGTGCTTTTGACCACAAATATGATTTATACATGAAAAACATATGATCTCTTGCCCCCCAGGCAATAAAACCATATGGTTGGCAACGATGAATAAAACTCATCGGCCCTACAATCAACATCATGGCCCACTCTATGATGATCGACTCATTATGAATTTAAGCACCTTATGAAGGAATCATTCAAAACTCGGCACTACAAATCTCAATCTATTAAAGTATGAAAAATCCCACTTGCCGAATTTTGTCAATCCTATTGCTAGAAACATGTAAGCAACTAACTACTAAATACTCCTAAACAGTTAACTCGGCTTTACAAAGATTTAAAAACAGAATTAGCCAAATTGACACTTTTTCAGCCAAAACCTCCAAAGATCTAAACCGGATCATCCGATTTGTCTGATGTTCAGAATTGACAACTTCAAGCATCGGTTCAGAGATAACTGAAAATACTCATGTGTAGCCATTATAACCAGATGCTTGTTGTGTCAAACTATTTGCTAGACTATTCTCTAACTTTGACATATTATAAATATGAAATTCATCAAAGTAAAGAATAGGCTCTAGACTTAATACGAGGCAAAACTTTATGTGACCCATCTAAACATTGGAACTTTCTAGCAACTTGTTCAGCCATCAAATGTGAGTCACGACAAAGTTTTACACACTTCACACCCATGGATTGTAAAAACTAGCCTGAATATCAAACCCTATATTCGGCTTTGTTATTAATGCAAGAATATGATAATCAGCTAGAAGCTTCAAAATAAGCATTATTTGGAGAAATGAGAAAAACACCAATCCCTTGACCTTTACTACAAGCCGATCTATCAAAATACAAATTCCATGGTGTGATAGAGACATGATCAAAAATTAATTATGCTTTATGTCAATCCGATGTCCAACAAGGAAAACAACAATTTGGCTTTTCATATATTTTAGTGATAATAATCCATAAGCCAAATCATACTCTATGGAAGCATATGCCCATTTACCAAGACTATCTAGAAATTAGTCTATGTAGCATATAGCATATACTTCAGAACATCGGTTTGACATGCTACTATGCAAGTACTTGATAACAAATAATGTTGCAACTTAGTACAAGCATAATATAGCGAGAAGCATAATCTTTTAAAGAAGGTGTACCTTGTCTCTTCTTCCAACAAAAGCCGGCTCGCATAGGTGATGATACACTCCTTTCCTTCAGTTTTTTGTGTTAGGACAGCACTAATGACATTATCTTCTGCTGCAATACAAAGCCCAAAAATCACCCCTCGCCTAGATGCTTCGAGCGCCGGCGGTATAGATAGATAATGTGTGACTTCTCTGCTAGTGCTGCCCTCTAAGTGAATTTAGCATTGCTCTTTAACCGAAGAATAGAAGCGAAACCATCAATCTTCAATGTTATGTGGTGGAGACGGCTCACGGTCAACTATGTCTTCATCTCCTTCTGGAATGGATGCTGGAGTCGTCGCAAAAATCACAGGAGTAGAAGACAAAGCCGAAACAGAAGCTGTCTCGGCTGCTGATGAAACCGGATCATCCGGTTTTGAAACCGGACGGTCCGGTTTTGGTGTTTGTACCAAAACCTGAGTAGACATCCCTGCTGTTACCTTGGGCCTCCAGATCTTCTTTGGCTTCACCCTTGGTTTCAGTTCCTCCAGGAGATCGTCCTTCTTCTTCTCACGCTCTTTTTCCAACTTTTCTTGATTTTGGAGACGTTGCAGCTTTCTCCTTTGGGTCTTGGTCAAGCCAGAGGGACACCACCTCGGCTGTGAGTACTTGGACATGTCCTTGCTGCTGCTAGCCTCATGATCATTGGCCCTAGGAGGAAAAGGAGCGGTCTTCTTGACATTTTTAGATTTGGCCTGATTATCTCAAGCAATCAGCCTTTTGGGAACTTCCTTGTTGAGTACATTAGTGTCCCCGGTCTTGATCATCTTCTCAGTGGGCTTCTCTACACTAATGTTCATCTTGGAAGTCCCATCACCAACAACTTTAGCTTTAAGCCGATAAATTTGCTTAATCGGCTTTTTGCTCTTTTTCTGTAGAAACCGGATCATCTAGTTTGGGAAACCGACTATCCGATTTTCCTGGCCGCTGGCGCCGAACTAGATTTGTCCATCAAGCGTCCTCGCCGAAACCAGATCGTCCGGTTTGGTAAACCGATGGTCTGGTTTTCCCCGACTAGAAAACCTTGAACCTGCTCGCTGCCGTCTTTTGACCTATTTGGTTATGACCCAATCGGTCCTGATCATGCTGTATTTGTGGCCAATGCATTGCAGTCTCTCTTGCTGGTGCCCCTCAGCCTGATGGAATGGTGGATATGGCATCGGTGAGTACGGCATCCACATCCATGGCGGAGGAGGAAAGTGCATCGGGGTCCCCAAGGCATCATTGGAGATTGTCCCATCCGTGGATCAGCATAGAAGCCTTCTTCTTGTCTTGGAGCTTTCCTCAGATGAGATCGTGTGCGCTCTTGCCTCGACGGAGACTCACGATGTTTCTCATTTGGCCGATTTTTCGAACGGGCCGCTTTGTTTTACATACTTAGCCAAAAGATAATCGAAGGTTGGCTTAAACTTGGGTTTCTGTTTCTTGTCATGGCTCTCCACCCTTCAATCAACTTCTGTGCTTTTGGGCTTGGTCACCCGGTTCAGCCTTTTGTGCCGAAACCGGATGGTCCGGTTTTAGAAACCGGACTGTCCGCTTTTTCCTGAACAGAAACACCAGACTTTCTTCGACTTTTGCTGGTTTGCCCCCCAAGCCCAGAGAACTTTCCAGCGGCTTTGCTAGGATGTTTCCCATCATCTTTGCCCGAAGTTTCACCTTTCTTTGCGGGCCTTTCTTTACCAATGATCACATTATTGCCTTTGGCTTTATCGGCTTGATGTGGCCGAATAAGCACTTTCGCATTGGTGAGATCAATGGTGCCGATGGGAAGCGGCTGCTTGTCCTTTTGTACCTCACTAAGATTCAATCGCCCTTCATCAATGGTCGATTGAACCTGCCGACTAAAAGCATGCATGAGAAAACACATTATGCCACTTGCAATAAGCTCGACTTACATCGCCGGCCGGTAATGAATGAGCTATTTTAATGTTACTGGCTTTATGTAATTCATCAAATATCCGGTCACACTTAGCTACATCAAAATGAACTTCTCTTGCCAATTTTTACTAATCGGCTTAAGAGCATTGCAGGAATAAGATTTGGCTTTGTCTGGCCATACAAATTCAGCAATGCAAGTATCAATAGAAGCACATCGGAGTTATCCGAATCACATTTTATTGTACTTACATTATGATTAGCAGACTTGCATGATTCTCTAGTTTCTTTGTCTCGGCTTTCAAGAGCCAAAGCATGCTGCTGCAATTGTGACAAAGTTAGAAAATCTGATGAGATTGTAAACCATTGAAAGCCAACTTAGCTAAATCTTTTTCAGAAAAGAGTCAAATTAAAGCAATGGTTTTTAATATCTTTGAATCTCTTAATATAAGCATTAACAGATTCATCATGATTGTGCCTAACCGATGTTAATCTTGACAAGTATATCTCATTATTCCTGTTATGAAAGTGATCATGAAATTTTTGCTCTAATTGTTCCCATGATGTTATAGAATTAGGGGCTAATGAATAAAACCAATCGAAAAGCAGTACCGGTTAATGATAATGAAAATAAACAAATTTTAAGAGCATTAACCGAACTAGCCTCTCCTAGTTGAGCCAAATATTGACTCACATGCTCCCAAGTGGTTCTCTTTATCATCGCCACTAAATTTAATGAAGTGAGGGAGCTTCCAATTAAAGGGATAAGCTATGGAATCATAACTCATAGGATATGGTTTTTGATAAGTATGACTCCTAGCAGAGATATCTACACCCAAAATTTCTTTAAACTGTTTAACCATATCTTCCCTAACAGCGGCCATGCATTCTTCTATAGTAGTTATGTTTCTATGAGGTGTAGTGCTATTAGGGACATAATCAGGTGTAGGTCTCGTGTCTATAGAGATGCCAAAGCTGGGTTCGCCACTGTCCTCACCAAAACCGGATGGTCCAGTTCATGAAACCGAACGGTCCGGGTTTTCCTGATCAGGAAATCCAAACCCCATCTGCTGTGGCTGTGATGTATGGTTCAACGGCATACCGCATAATGGTTGAGTTTGCATCGAAACATATACGGTGGAGCCGATGTGGACGATTGTGCTACGCTAGGATTATAGGAATCACTACAACTAGTGATCGAATTTTCAATAGTAGTGTTAATCCTATCATCCATCATGCTAGTCACAGAATTCAAAAAAGGAGCAGTATATACCTTAGATGTTACCTCAGGTACAACAATCGAAGGAATAACTGACTCACTAATGGTGGTAGTGATGTCGGATCGGTCTTCTTCGCAGCTGCTCAGGATGGATAGTAGATCAGCTTCTTCTTGTTGCTTGAAAAGCTCTGCCATCTCCTTCCTACGCTCCTTCTGAAGGTCCTCATACTTCTTGCGCATGTCCTCGTGGAAGCGGGTCGAAGGTCACCTTGTCACCATTGCTTGCACCGACGCCGTTCTTATCGAGATCCATCATTGCCGAGTAGAGAGATTCGCTATAAAAACTAGAATTCCCCTAGTAGAGTCGCCAAAAAGTGTGTTGACGCTAAAATAACACCAAGGAACATGAATGCACGAAAGCGTAGATCGCGGTCGAAGTCGCAAAAAACCGGACTATCTGGTTTCCAAACCGATGAGTCTAGTTTCTCCCGCCGCGGCTTGAGCAGGGGAAAGCCTAAAAGATCGCCGCCTCGGGAGGGACCCCGTCGGAGGAGACGACCTAGAGGGTTGTACTAACGCCGTAGAGGCCTAGCACACCGTGAATCCGCCACCGGACGAACCATGGGAGAAGAAAAGGGGTTGGAAAAGATTAGGGTTTGGAAAGAGACATAAAAGATAAATTGGTATAGATTCGATTGAGATACATCAATCGGCCGCAACCCTTACATATTTATAGGGTGGGAGGAATTGCCCCGCAAGGAATTTGCGAATCGTTAAGGAAATAAACTCTAATTCCAAATCTAAGTCGGAGACGAACTAATCTGCCAAAACCGGACCATCCGGTTTGGAAATCGGATGGTCCGTTTTTAAGGGTCTTGCAAAAACTCTTCTTTTTGTCGCCTCTAGACTTGGACTTGCTTCTTAGCTTCTTATTTCCATATTTGACACTTCATTGCTTCATGAAACTCCTTGCAAAATAGACTTTTGGCCTCTTCATCTTGACCTTCAAGTCTTCTTTCGATCTTCATCTTCTTGGCCAAAGTACCTTAAAAGCCTTCAATTTGCTCCACATGGCTCCTAGATCTTCAATCTTCTTAGAAGAACCATCTTGTCTAGAATTAGCTCCAACTTCTCGAGCCCGTGGAAACCGGACGGTCCGGTTTACCATACCGACGGTCTAGTTTTGCCAGTGCAGTTTTTGGTTGCCAACAACTCCATCCCCACTCTTTCATCTCACCATCCAGATTAGAGGAGATGGTAGGGAGATCCCCCTATAGAGGGGGATAGAGCTCAAAATTTGATGCATTGAGTAAATGAAGGGATGGAGTTGGGAAATTGCTGGAGCAAGTTTTTTCTTATCCATTCCCTATATGCTAGTTTTATTGATAAAGGGAATGAGAAAGGGGAGGTACTGGACTTGGTCTTGTGGCGCTAGATCCTCATCGCTGGCGTCGTTGCATTCTGGGTGTGGCTTTGCTCGCACATACAGCAGCTCGACCGGCCCAAAGGGCTAATTAGCTACTCCCTCCGTCCCCAAAATAGATGTCATTCTCGCCCCCCGAGAAGTCAACATTTTCAAAATACCGGCAATTATATATTAAAATATATAAATATTTATGCTAAGGAATTAGTATCATTGGAAAGATCTTTAAGTCTAGTTTTTTAATAAATTTATTTGGAGATGAAAATGTTGCACTTTTTTTCTACAAATCTAGTCAAAATTGAGAAAGTTTGACCGCACGCATCCCATAGCGTCATCTAATATGGGACGGAGGGAGTACGCTACACTAGGCCCGTCACTTCTTGAATCTTGATCCGACATGCATCCACCTACCTGTCAGTCGCATTCTTTTAGTGAATCTCGATCCGACATGCATCCACCTACCTGCCGCCAGGGTTTTACTTACCATTCGGACAACCAAACCGCCGACGTCCGTAACGGTAATCGCCGGTATAAATCGGTTACCGATTTATTCCGGATGAATTCAAATTTCAAATTTGAATTTTGAAGCAGGCGCAGATTCAAACGGTAAGGACCGGTTTACGGTCGGTTAGACCCGGTTTATCGGCGGTTAGAGCGGTTTACGGTCGGTAATCCAATGATGTCAAAATTTTTCAAATAAAATGAAAATGTTTTAAAAAAATGCTAGAAAATTTTTTTAAAAAATACTTCATGATTTATAGAATCCAATGATGTCAAAATTTTTCAAATTTGAGTGCGTTTAGTATATTTTTTCGACCTTCATGATTTAATGGGCCTTAATGGGCGTGGCCCTTTTTTTTCAAACTTTCAAACGTCAAAATGAATAGGCCCGCGATTCCGTAGAAAGACATTCGAGGGATCACTCGCTTTTCTCCTCCTGGTCGGGCGGAGCCCGATTAGCTCCTTCTTGCATAACAGGAGGAGCGGTACATACGACTTTCATCGAATACGGCTTTCTTTTTGGTGGGTATCGCGAACGGAGGAGAAGGCTGAAATGTATACTAAACGAACTCAAATTTGAAAAATTTTGACACCATTGGATTCTATAAATCATGAACTATTTTTAGGAATTTTTCTAGAATTTTTTTTTTCAAATTTCAAATTTCTAGCGGTTTGAACCGGTCCAAAACCGAACCGGTGGGGTCCGGTAAGGTCGGTAATCGCCAACCGGCCGGTTACCGATCGGTAAGAAAAACCCTGCCTGTCAGTCGCATTCTTTTAGTGATCAAACTATTATTAATTCCCTGTACGCCCTTCTTCAACTGAGCTTGATCTTGAGGTCCAGATCTTCTTCACGAATGATCTGTACTAGGGGCGATGGACGCTGCCGCTGCCCCGGCTTAAAAGAAGGGGAAGGAGTTGAGCAAAAAAAAAAAAAGAACAGTGCATGTGGGGCCCGCATGAACAGTGCGGGGCCCACATGAAAAGTGAACAGTGCACGCTGGCCCCACGAACAGTGCTAAACAGTAGTGAAAGCAACGGCAGAGCAGCAATTTATTCCTCGTTGAGGAGTATATTATATTATACGACTTCACTTACTGCCTTTTTCATTAAGATGGAACATTAGCAGAGGTCGAAGAGCTATGAGTTTACTTTGCCAGCAGGCAGCTTTGGCTGGCCATAAAAAACGGACGACACACAGCAAAGTGCTGCTGGTCTACACACTAATTAAGAGGCCAAATTACTTGACACTATAACAAAAAAAAGAGGGCGACTGTGCAATAATAGTGAAAATCACTGGCCAGCTCTTCATGTTGCTTTGAGTCATTGAGTGAGATGTTCTGTCAAAAGCATGGAGTTGGGCCTTGTGGACTTAAGTCATCAGCCTACTAACATCATCTCATCCCATAAATTTGCATTTGCTCATTTGGCACGCAACCTGTCTTTCAGGGTCCCGCATCTTATGTGCTCCAAGCGCTCTACAAAGGCTGCTTAATCGTAGAGAACATAAACACTTCTTCCAATAAGCCCGCATTGACATGAATTTGAAAAGCGGATTGTGGCGGTTACGTTTTTACCAACATCCACATGCATCCACGAAAATCTGCAAAGTTGACAAGTACTGATCACCGCTAATTCATATTCTGTTGGAAAGGTCGTTCTCACCGCGGACCAAAAAACAACTGATTGAACAGAATGCATGTTCCTATGATTTTACTATGAACAAAGTTGTTGCTAAAAGCAGTACGTATAATAAAAATAATAAAGCACGTAAAATCTAATTGCTTTCAAAATAAAGGAGTGTTGACATCAAAATCGTCCGGATAAGGCGAACACACTTGAAGGGCCTCGGAGATTAGCTTCGACTCCGATGCAAGAGCCCTGGCATCTTGAGAAACCGAGCGTGCCAGTCGATTTGACCCTTTAATCGATAAGGAGACAAGTTTATCAAATACGGGGATTACTGAGCGGCTGGTGTTCCAAACAGTAATAAGGTTATGTCGGCAAGAGTATCGCCGATAACGGTTTAGGACTCGAACTCGTCACAATCGGCAAAAGCTGCTAAGATAATAAACAACACGTTCTTTGCCTTCAAACTCTTAAACCAAAACTGATCCAATTGCATTCCAGATAAGTTAGATATGAACCTTCTCATGAAATTTATCTTGCCGATCAATGACTCACTAGCATGCAGCTCCGCCTCGACGTCGACCCCCCTCGACTCTGCCTCGCCTCGGGGCAGCGTTCCAGCGTACAGCTCTGCCTCGACACCGACCCGGAGCCACGACCCGATGTGCAGCTCCACCTCAATACCGACCCGGAGCCGCATCCCGTGGTACGGCTCCGCCTCGACGTCCCGGATCACGGCGGCTCCACCACGACGACCCGCGCGACGTTGCCGAGATCTGCACGTCAACTCCGACCACCTGAGGCGAACGCGCTCGTAGCGCGATGGTCTGCTTTGCCGGTGGGCAAGCGACCGGTCGGGAGTTCGACTCCCGGTCTCGCACCTCGGGCGGACACCCGTAATAAAATTTTCTTAGGTCCTCTGCGCCCCGGCGCTTTTCCGGTGTTCCGCTTCGTCGCGACGTGCTGGGCTTTGGGCGCGTATAAGGTATTATCTGATCTGCGTCTGGGTGGGGTGTGCGTGTGTGTGAGGTGTGCGTGAAGTGTTGTGTCCAGATGTAGAACATGATACTACACTTGTACTAGGAAGGGGACACTAAAAAAAAAAAATCCGACCACCTGAGCATCGGCTCTGGTTACCCGGCGTCGCGTGCTGACCCCAGGTTCATGCGCGTCGACGCCTTGACGCCGACTACACGCGTATCAGCACCGACTCGAACGTGCTAGTGGTCCGAGCTCTGCCGACTCGTGCCTTTCGGGAGTTGGCAATTCGCTGGCACCCGAGTCGATGTTTAGAGGATGCGAGTTGCGACGAAAATCCTATTAGACAAGTACCCGTTAGAGTCTAATCGAACGAGTCGACGACGGAACGACTGAATCAACGGAGCGAGGAAACGCGCAGGCGAGAGCCGCACACGTAGTGCGGATGGCAGAAGCCGGTGGGTGGCTTGCTGCCCGCCAGCGTTCGAACCATGGGTTCGACGTGGGTGTCTCACCGGGGTTTTTTCCAGCTAGAACAGTCTCCGCTTGGCTCGCTTTCCAAGCGCGATGCCTCTTACACGCGGCCACAAGGGGACACGACATGCCCGCTGCTCACGGATTCTATGGATTTCGGTGATCTCAAAAAAGGACGCTGGCCAGTGGTCCGAAACAGAATTGTAGGTTTGCTTACGTACACGCGGGTGTGCGTGTGTAGGGTTAGTGTGAGTTGTATATAAACAGATCTTCAACCGCATCTGATGAGGCGCCAAAAAAAAAAAACGCGCAGGCCAGCTGGTGGGCCCAACGCTTTTCGTGGCGCGAGACGCACACACGCTGCGATTTAGCTCCGTGCGCCTTCGCTAGCGGCTCTGCCCGCGTCTTTTTTTTCCCATTTGTATTTTCCTCTATTTTTTTCTTTTTATTTTTGTTCTTATACTTTCCTTATTATTAAATAATACTTTTAGAAGTTAATTATTTCATGTATATATTAATAGCGTTATTATTTACTGTTAAATGTATAATTTAGATTTTGGTAACTTAAACATTATAAACTTATATGTATAACTTAGATATGGGTGAATTCCCTCACCAAAAAAAATTTAGATATGATTACTTAAACATATAACTTAAATACTAACAACTTATGCAAAAAAAAAAATATATGATAATCTAGACATATAACTTAAGTACGGATAACTTATTTTGTGTAACTTAAGTTAAATAATTAAAACGGTGATAACTTAGAAATATAACTTAAATATGAATAAATTATTTTGTATAACTTAAGCGTGATAACTTTAAACGTATAAAAGACATACCATAACTTTATATGTATATTGGACGCGATAACTTAAATAGTGAGCTAACAGAGCAAACAGTGCGTTTAGAAATTAATATTGTAACTTATGTTCATACATTTGTGCGGATGATATGGTATAAAAAAAAAGAGAGTAGCAAAAAATAAAAAATAAAAAGGGAAAAAGGAAATAGAAAAGAGAGAAAAAAAGAAATGAATAACTGATAACTGTATAATTATATATGTATTGCTTTGCTTACAATTATAGGTATAACTATATACATAATTTTACTGATATATAATTTATTTGTCTGAGACAGAATCAACGAGCAAACCATGTGTGTTTAAAAGTTATTTCTTGTAAGTTATTATCACACGTTCATCCAGAAATAAAAGATATATACAAAAAGAAAAGGTTAAAAGAAAAAACAAAAAAAAAGAAAAAAAAAAAGAAAAGGGAAACAAAGAAAAAAAAAGGGGAAAAGGACAAACGCAGCGCCCCATGCCATGCAGGAGCTCGCTGCCCACGCTGACGCACGCCTGCTTTTCCCACCGTCCTCGCGTCGTGCTTGTGTTTGTGCGCCTGGGCTTCGTGCTAAAAGGGAACCACGCGTCAGTCTTTGCTTGAAAAGGAAGTGGAACTGCAGGCTACAGACAAAATCGGAAAGCCGACCACGCTCGCGCCTGTGATGTCGAGGACTCGTTCGAAGACTTCTGAACGAGTACCCGTAAATTAGGACTCGAGTTGCGACGCGCAATAAGCACACGACTTCCAGGCGTCTTTCTTCTCAGCACCGGCTTTCCTTGTTTCTTTTCTAACCCCACGCTAATCTGATTCTCGCTTTCTTTATTGTGATGCATTCACGTGCATGGGCATATGACCATCCTGGAGCGTGTGGGCGCACGGGGTTTTGCTGTTGTCTTTCTACAGGCATGCACTACCAGAAAACGGAATTACACCGTGAGGGTCACTATATTTCGTGAGGGGCTAAAATAAACCGTCATGATAATTTATATATTTCATGACACTTTACCCACAGGCTATGCACTCTTTGCGAAAAAAGTAGACATAACGCCCATTCCATCTTACCCGTCATCCCTACAAGTTCACCACGGAAGACAGCAAGGGTTGATGCGAGATCACTAAGCAAGCATCCAAATTCGACACGAGACCACACAAAGAGGTGTCTAGGCCCACCGCCAATAGGGTACCCCCGACCCTCCCCCGGGCTTCCATCGCTTATATCCACTGTTTACTCCATGCCTCCCAGTGACACTTCCTTGTAGGAAAGCCAGTAATAGTACCGGTGATCCTATGACTCTTCCTAGACTACACTCACACCTACAAGGTCTTGAGCTTGATCCTTTATGCACCCTTGAGGTTGAATGTTCCTTGAGACCAATCATCCTTGTCCTTTGCGTTGGTGAAGATATGGTTGTTTGCCTACAACACAAAGGTTAGTCCCACCAAAGTTGTTCACTTAATCACCAAAACCATTCATACCTTTTGAGGGATCATGAAAGGTGTTGATGAAGCTCCATGTCTCTTTCAATCTCCCCTTTTTTGGTGATTAATGACAACTATGGTAAAAACATATAATGGAAAGGAAACGAGGCAAGATATGAAATGAACTTTAGAAAGCATGCTATAAGATATGAAGGCAAACAAGCATGAATCTAGAAACCTCGAAACCAAACCAAACTTGCATAGAGATAAGATATTTAAATGCATAGTGTTGGTATTTTTATGCACAATTAAAATATAAAGGATTCCGCAAGCGCCACGTAATTACCATTGTAGCATTTTACCGAGTACCTGTGTATCGTTATTTATATTTTACCACTGGAAACAATGGTTAAAGATGTTTGATAGTTCTCCATCATGTATCTACTAACTAGTATACCAACTAGACCTAAGCAGGGGTAAGTGGTAAATGATAAGAGTTATGCACAATATCACACACGAGGAGAATCCTATAATATATAGTCACTAACTTAAGAGGACTAAGGGAGAGTTCAAGGTTCCTATGTACTTCTACTACTGTGTTCTATTCTAGTTGACACTAGAATGTAACTAATGCATGGGTAAGTATAGCACACACCATAGCACTTCTGGCAGCAGCATCTTTCCAACTCTTGAATAAGACCGAAAGAAGGTAGTTGGGGAAGGCCGCTAAAAGCCCTACGAAACACCAATCCCGACGTGGTGGAATACGGCGGGCCACATAGAGCTGTCACCCCTATGGGCTACCACAACTAACCGTAAGAATTGGGCACAACCTCAGGTAACCTATAGCCTAGACACCATGACTACACTATCGATTACTACTCTAGCCACATATGATAACTAGAGCATCTAATACAAAGTGGAGATCCTATGCTAAGATGCAATAACTACACTAACCATACAAATAAGGCATAGAAGTAAATAGAGAAGATAAATATACTAAAGTATAAGTGTTGCAAAGATAAGATACAAAGATATACTGACCTCCAAGGCTCCACGGCGAGAACTGAACGAAGCCTCTCAACCTAAGCTCAAGTTGCTAAACTATTACATTAAAGAGTCTAGCCCTAATCTTCCCCGGTGTGTTGATCTCCATGAGAGTATGATCCTTTCAAGGGACGCCTTTGAATGGATTCCCAACGAATAAATAAATTAGGATTTGTGGATGCCTCCCCCTAGGGTCTGGGCCGCTTTTATAGGACGAGCGATTAACGTGAGCCCTTGGATCAAACCGACATCGGGCGGGTGGCTGAGATTCTTCCTCAAAGGCGGTGGATCCCGTGGGCCGAAGATGGGCCAAACGCGGCCAATGCCGCCGATCGACCGGTCCGGGGGTGGGACCGCCGGGCTCCCCTCGCGGATGTGGGTCCCACCTTCCGGGTGGTTTTCGGTCTCTTCTAGATCCTTCCTCGCAGTGTGCCGCCCCAAGCATTTATATCTTTTCGTCCGGACTCTAAATATGGCAAATGATATGTCCTTCGCTTCGATCGCCTCGACGAGCCCATCGAATGGTGTATTCTAATCCATCATTTGAGGTACTTTCATACTGTCATATTGATCAACATTGATAGCTTTTCCAAAGATGTACCAGAGAAACATAGATTCACCAAAAACTCGTGGTAACTCGTTAGATCAAAACCCTATACCTATGCTCGTGGTTCATTTCATGTCAAGTTTGATGATAATTAGTGGGCTATAATTGACATTAGTGACCGGCAACAAGTTTTCCAAGCTTAACCTTTGCTAGTCCCTTGGCAAAGCTAAACTTCGAAATAGATATAGATGTTTGTAATTCTAAGAGCATTGTCGTGAACCCTCAAGTAACTCCTCTAAAGTATACCCGCATTCGCATAAAATTCTTCCGCAAGCTTAAGCAATAACCGAAATGACTTTCAAACTTATTCATGTTACCTTTAACTATGGGGCTTATTAGCTTTTCCTTGGGCCTTGAGTACTTGGATGTACAGAAAGATCCCACCCAAGCACTATGTCTCAAGCTCTTCGCTCAACTATCATTCTAGAGTTTTTAGAGGTTTTCAAATAAAACTCGTGAGCTTCCCATGTATGACACTCTCAAGTCTCAATATATGTGGTATTTGTGGATTCTCACCAAGGCAGTGATGATGGTTGTCTTTCTTTTATCCTATAACTAAAGCTTATGTAGAGCTCATAGGTAAGGAGAAAAAACCGAAAAAGAGCAAACTTACAATGCATGTGTTGCTAAGTCAAATGATGGATCCATAGAGAAACAAGTCATGCAAATAAATCAAGATGTATGGGTGGATGGATATGGTGGATATATGGTAGAACCTAATTCTACTCAGCTCCTTGAATGCTTCTCCCTCCCTTGAAAACCGACCAGAGGTTATGAGCTATCTTTTTCTTTTTCTTCTTCTTCTTTTTTTTCTTTTTTAAGGGAGTTGGGGCATCTACATACACATTATTGTGTTGGGACACTT
This sequence comes from Chrysopogon serrulatus, assembly GCA_015844335.1. NCBI lineage: Eukaryota > Viridiplantae > Streptophyta > Magnoliopsida > Poales > Poaceae > Chrysopogon > Chrysopogon serrulatus. Next base: position 14,249 of record JADLZL010003512.1, on the reverse strand, counting down.
GTCCCTCTTTCTTTTCTTCTTCCTTTTCTCAAATATATTTTTGCATAGCTCATAGCACTCCTTTTGTAATTGATAGGTTTTGGAGAGATAGCGATAAGTGAACTTGAAGCATTTATTGGGCGACTAACCTAATGGAATATTTTTGGGGTTCTCTCCCCCGTTAGGAGAAAACATTTTTGGAATGGATGTAGGTGGAATGGCATGTTGTTGCGCCTACCCAAAGTAGAGTAGTGCATATGGAGGTGGATCTTGATTCAAGAGCATGACAAATCTCTCACCAGTGGTCACAAAGGTTGACAAAAACTCAATGCAAGACAAACAAAGATATATGTAGAAGTTTAACTAGCATATCTCATCATGTTTGGCTCGTGGGAATGTAAGTTTTGTCATACAGAATTCATCATGTTTTTTTGCATTTTTAAAAGATAAATCTCCAGAACTTTAGTGTCACTCAGAAACAAAATAGATAGCAAATCAAAATTTTTCAATCTTATCAATCGTACCTAGACTTAGTTCAAGCGCATAGAACCCGCAAGTTTTAGGCTCGTGAGCAAATTCTCATGTCAAAACAGTTGAGCTAAAACTTAGGGAAAAACTTTTATCTAAACTCTAGGCATTTCAAATGTGTTATAACAGAGCAAAATTATCATCATTTCAATTCAATCATTCAAGAGCTTTTTTTATTGACTCTAGATAGACAAACATTTTTATTTGATTTTTCATTTTTCAAAGACTCAAACTATAAAACTTAAAAGACTCTAAGGACTCTTAAAAGCATGGACCTTCATGTGCCCATATATTTTTGTATTTTTAAGTTTTCTTAGATACTATGGTGAACCTTCATGTACCCACATATTTTTGGTATTTTTCATTTTATGACCGACTCGATAATCACGTGTAGTACACTTACCCGGTACCTAGAGGATGCCTTCCCCAAGCCGATTGTTGTCGTGGTTGAGCATTGAAGTCGAAAGTAGTCCTTCTCCGATGGAGCTCACGCTTGTAAGAGCCGGTGTAGTCAAGAATCTTCACCTCATCCAACCAGTTGCTTTCTTCAATAATGCTGGTTAGTCAGGTGCAAGAAGGTGTACTTCAAGTGATGAAGATGATGATCCCTATGTGGACTAGCTCTTAGAGTCATCCTGCAAAGAAACATCTCACAAAAACACCAAAACTTATGGAACTAATTAGGATAATGTTAACACGATTTTGGTAAAGGCGATGACGATGATGACCAAAGATGTGGCGTACTCACAAGAGGCAAGTATTCAGAAACATTCGGCAAGCATCCATTCGGCTGGCTCGGGCAATTCGGTAAGTGTCCATGCGGTTGGCTACCTCTTTGGCGATTCGGCAAGCCGCTCGCGCGGTCGGCTATCTTTGAAGGCGCTACCCATTCGAGGTAAAAGGTGGCAAGCAAGAAGCCGAATAGAAGACGAGGAACGGATGATCATGACTCCGAGGAAGACTATAGCAAGAGAGAGTCGCCATACTTTTAAGCTACCTTTAATGTATTGTGTAATCGTAATTTTTAGATTCATGTTATGTCCGTGGTATAAATATGGACCCCACCATTGTAAAAGATATTCACAATCAAATCAATACAACCGGGCCCGCGCTAAGTTTCGAGTCCCTTTGTCGTGTCGCCGAAGTTCTTCGAGAGGAGTCATCGACCGGCCGACCGTAAGTTCCGTAACCTTGCTATCATGTCTAGTATCATGCGGTGGGATTTAGATGTTGATGCAAGAAGTCTTGTTTGTCTCGACCGATGGTCAATGCGGCGCAGCGCCCCGCTTGATGATCGTGAAGTCTTTTGCTTATGCTTTGTTTATCTCGACTAGATGGCCGCGGCGGCAAAAGGCCCCGCTTGATAGCTTAGCAAAGATAGTTAGTTATCGAGTCTTTGGCTTATGCTTGGTTTATCTCGACTAGATGGTCAGGCGGCAAAGGGCCCACTTGATAGCTTAGCGAAGCAAGATAGTTATCGCCTCTATTAGACTTGGCAAGATCTAATAGATTCATTAAGTTACCACGCGTTGCATGTGTCTAATGCTTTTAATTATCCTAACACTCTTTTGCTCAATCTAGATTGGTTAGTTTCAAGCTCTACTTTTATAGATCTATTTGCTCTCTAATGTCTTTATTCTCATGTTATTATGATAAATAGATCATATGCTCACATAGCCGAATTAGATCAATCTAGATTGTCACATGTTGTGGGTTCTTGCACGTTAGGAAACGCTTAGACTTCGATAGATTGGGTATCGTATGGTATACAAATTTTGATAGTTTACTCGGTGATAACTTGTATGTTCCTTCTTCATGGACCCCGAGTCGGCTAAACCGCCGAGCTTGGTTATGCTTCAATTGTAGTTAACTTTTCACTTGTTCAAACATGTCTTCTCATGCATGCGCGTTTAAGCAATCAATGCATTACGATTTTTGTCTTCATATTAACCGAATGAATCACATGCATGATTGGCGCATGCCTTCTATAGCCGTATGTCGCCGTAAGTGGCTTCGTAATCAGATATACGAACTGCCCGGGTCTCATCCGCATGTTTTCGATTTTTGTATTTAATGCTTTTTGTCCCTTTGTCGGCCAGTCGTAAACCGACCGCACGCTCGATCTCCAAACCGCGGCAAGGGCCGTCCGATTGAAGTCACGCTTTTCGCTTGTCGTGTGTTAGCGCAGAGTCACGCTTTTGTGTCAACACACTTTTTGGCAACGCCAAGGGGGACAACCCCTGTTTAAGATGTCTAAAAATCAAAGAACAATCACGCCCGATGTGACTTTGGATGAACTCCGCCTCGAGGATTTAAGAGAGTTGGTAACAAGTATGTAATCGGGCCAAAGGGTGTTTGATGTCCTTCCAAAGAACAAGAGCAATAAGGTCATCCGTATAATCGTTGTTAAGGGTTCTTTCTTTCCGCATCGCCCCGATTAATCAAGAAGAAGAAGCTCAAAAAGGTGTCTGAGTTGGTCTTACAAAGCTTTGGGAGAAACTATTACAAATCACATATACGCCCCTCTTGAACACCTTCCTGCGGCGATCATGGTTAGTAATTTCTACCTGAATGGCCGATAAGTATTTTGAGGGAGAATGCAGGCCCACCTCAGGACCAACGCTTTTCAATCTACCAAAGTACCAAGAAAAGCCCGATGGAGGTGGAAGGGAGCATCCGTCAAAAACAAAGATGGACCGGTCCCTAATGAGAAATGTGAAGAGCCTCCCACCTATGGTCGTGAAAGGCTTTGGTGCAATGGCTATAAAATGTACTACAATCACTTTCTCAAAGTGTCCCCCAGCTACCAAACAGATTGGCAAGTGGAAACATGTATGGAGATGGATACTCAAGAGTCTTAACAATCATTACACGCCTTGATGCTTTGGCTTAATCCAGTGGCACAGGATGATCAAAGAATACCTTCCGGAAGACAGCACGCGGAACCCCGGTCGGATGTTGATATCATCATAAGTATAGGATGGCCTATATGATGTGTGAAAGTATCAATCTACTTAAAACCGGGAAGAATCAACTTCTACTGCCGCATAAGCCCCTATCCGAATGGTATAATAGAGTCTACTTCCTCCTCGAGAGGGTGAAACCCATGTAATTTGACTAAGTTCTCCCGGCAGTCAAGACGATACTAGCACCGCGGGAGCATATCTACGGTAATTGATGCAACTTGGGAAGCCTACCACGAAGCTCTGAGGATCTGCATTTTCCCTTGTCTCCTTTAGGCCAAATTTCATGGTTCACTCCCTTGCATTGCCACCCCATTCCATTGGTACGCGGGCGTAGCCAGAAAGCAAAAGTTCTTACGCGTGATTTCTTCACGGTACTAAATGAGAAGAAGCTGGCTGGACTTACGGAGTTTGAGATAGAGAGCCAATGAAACACCGTAAGAGTATCTCGTGAGGGTTTAGAGGAGACCAAGAACCTTTGCTATCTACTGAACCTACCGTGACATGATCAGCTTTACCTCGATGGTACAGCGTACGCACCGAATGTCGTATATAGTTTATTTGGCATGAAATTTGATGATCTTGGTCAACTTCTACAAATTCACTTAGCCGCCATGAATAACTGCTCGGGCGGTTCAAGAGGAGATAATCGCCATAAAAAGGGAATGCTACAGTGAAATGTATCAAAGTTTCTCGAAGAAGCGGATGAGTACTTATTGATGATGATGAGATAGCCGCACTGAATCTCTGATCTCGGCAAAGGAGCTCTTACCTGCTAGCCAACTGCTGCAAATAAAAAGGAACTTAAGGATTTGATGTCTCAAACGTATAAGCCTTTGATCCGCTGGAAGCGGGAAGGACGATCAAATCGCCAGACGCATCCTAAGGCTACCTCAAGGATTGAAAGAGACAAGAAGTATTGTGGCTACCATAACACCACCCCATTCCATCACCGATTGCCGAGTGTTCCGTGAGTTTGATCCGGCTGGCTATCCAAGAGGGACATCTGAAGTTCATGGTAAAATGAAGGTTGATGGTCACTCTTCCCCGCAATACGATTTCTCTCCTCCTCGTGGAGCATGGTTTGCCAAATGATCCCAAAGGTAAAGGTATAAAGAAGGTGCTAACTGGCTGCAGAGCAAAGAAGAACGGCAATAAGCCGACCCTAACTTCAGATTAAGTAAATCGAGGAGCCGAAGAGGAAAGCTCCGGTTCCCGAGAAATTTCGAAATTTAACCTAAAAGGTGAAAATTTAAGCCTAAGGTTACATAATTTCACGATTCTCACGAATATGTGCGCGCTATGGAACGGAATATTAAGTAAAGAACTGCAGGTTTATAGAGGAAATCAAGATAAGGAAGAAGAGGTGTTTCCGCAGAGAGCAAGAAGAACACGCGGAGAGTAAAATGGAGCAGTCCCATTGGGGCTAATCATTCTTAAGCATTGGTCAGAATGAAGGCTCAAGTTACCGCTAGAAATAATTCGCCCGGAATGCGTTGATCAAAAGATTTGGGTACAGTAATCCAAGTCAACTACCACCCGTACCCATAAAAAGACTGGAATACAATTTCCCCGAGGGACTTGTATCGACTTTTAAAAAAGAGATAGCTCTTTGAAAACTTCAGCAAAAAGGAAAAGGATTGCAGACTTACTTGGACTCCATCACTCAAGCAAGGGCTATGGCCAGAGAGGAAGATATCCGTGGAGTATCGCGATGTATGTAGCGATACCGGTGTCCCCTAGGATCGAGGAAGTGTTAACACTGGATCTTTTGGTAAAGACTAAATGATAGGTGGGCCGATTCTGTGAAAATCTATGAGGAAAGGTAAAATCCAACGTTGCTCGCAAACGAGCTATGCTGCCTACACTCTTTGAGCCTATATTCGCGTGCTTTATGTAATTGACTCCGTGATTCGCAAGCATTGGTGCTACGGCCATCTCTTTAAAGACAAAGCGGCTCCATTCCGAAGGAAGGTGGCAAGCAAGCAGCTTCTACTGTAAGGAGAAAGTGCTTATGATCAAGGGACTCCGAGGAGAACTTATAGCAAGAGTCTCACGCATACTTTTGAGTTACCTTTAATATATTGTGTAATGTAGCCGAATTTAGGATTCATGTTATGTCCAGGTATAAAATATAGACTCCTCAATTACCGGGAAGGATATACACCCAAATCATCATAACCGCCCCGCGCTACGCTTTCTAAAAGTCCTTTCTTTGTCGCGGCCGCCGAAGTTCTTCGAGAGGAGCTTTACCCATCCGGCCGCATTCGTGGTTCCTGGGGAATCTGGGCGTATCAGCGCGTTCAGTATCATGTGGATTTAGATCTTGATGCAAGTAGTCCGGTTCGTCTGACATGGGATGGCCGCAAGCGGCAGCGCTCTAATGATGACGCGAAGTCTTTGCTTTGCGCTTTGTCTTATCTCGAATAGGATGGCTGCGGCGCGGCGCGCCCTCGCTTTGATAGCTTAGCTGAGGCAAGATAGCACGTATCTTGGTTAGATCGCGGAGTCGCGGCGCAAAAGTTATAGGATCCGCCTTAAGGATTAGTTATCGGCCCCTATTAGATTCGCAAGATCTAGATTCATGTTGTTAACAAGTGTGCTGCATGACTTTAATATTTTATTTATTTGTAATATTCTTTTGCTCCAATCTAGATTTGACTCTGGCTTCATTTTATCTTTTATGATCTATCAGAAGGCTCTAAATGTTCTACTACTTCATCGCGATAAATAGATCGATGCTTCTTGCGAGCCGCACTGGATCAATCTGTGTGATTGTTACATGCTGCGTTCTTGCATGTTAGAAACGCCTTTTAGACTTTGATAGGATCGTATCATGTAAGTGTGATGCGGCATCTTGATTAGTTTAGTCGCGGATAATCTACGCCCTTCATGGATCCCGAAGTCGGCCGGGATAATGAAATTTGGCTATGCTTTCCTAACTGTGAGTTGGGTTAACTCTCACACTTGTTCAAAATACGTCTCTCATACATGCACGCTCGCAATCAACAATGCACATGCGTTCTAATTTCATATTAGCCGAAATAATCGAATCGATCCATGATTGGCGCATGTTCTCTATAGTCAGATGTCGCCGGCGGGCTTCTGTAGTGGTCAGGATATATGGAACTCCGGTCTGGCCCCATCCGGCATCGCCCGGATTTTGTGGTTTAATACTTTTGTCCCTTTGGTCACTTTCGTGTCAACCGATCGCACGCCTCGACCCAAACCGCGGTCAGTCCGATTGAAGTCAATGCCTTCCGGGCTTGGTCGGTTCTTGGCTGCTAGGTGCGACGAAGCACACACTTTGCACTCTCTGAAGGGGACAATCTCCTCGTATCTAAGATGCCTGACGTACCACAATAACCAATATGTTCCTGGATTTGACGTACCGGATGAGAATCTCGTTTACCCATCGAGCCATAAAGTGGAGCAAGCATAGAGTAAATACAAGCATTAAATGCTTAAATGTCTTTCCAAGAATAAAGAGCACATGCCTTTTCGTGAAGGCCATTGCCATATGGTCTCTTCTGGCACATCAAACCTGACATTCAAGGTGCCAAAGAAGCCCAAAGGTATCGATTTGTCCATAAAAGTCTCTAAGTGTGAAATTATCGAACTAAGGCCAACACGGCCTTCTAAATACTTCCGAAAGTAATCATGGCTTAAATACCTCTACCAAGCCGCAAATATAAGTATTTGAAGAGGTGTAAAGACCAATCTGCGGACCAAAGAAGCTTTCAACATCCTGTAAAGCATCGAGAGTACAAAACCTACATGAACATCCTCGGGATTAATAAAGATGAAGTAGACTCATGAAAAGCAAACTACCTCCTACTTATGGGCTGCCATGACGCTTTGGTAATTTTCACCAAAGAGTACTCTAACTGCATATACAAGATATCTCCAAAGATCAAACAGCAGCAAAGGAACATGCATAGGGGATGGATATCATGAGTTCAACACTATATCACCGGCCTAGATGCCCCACCAATCCAGATATATGTAAAATGCACAGGATACCATCCGGAGGGCGTACGCGAACCCGGAAGATGAGCATTGACTTTAATCATGCAGAGGATGGTCGATATGATGCACATCGGGCCTGTACCTTAAAGCCAAAGAATCAACTTATTCTCAGACAAGTCTCAGATTTAGAATGGTATAATGGTGGTTGCACTCACCAAAGGCGGTGTGTGCTTCTACCAACCCGACTTAACCCAAATTTTCCGTCGATGATACAAGTACTACAGAGCATATTGTTACTGCATAATTCATATACAAAATTTTGTGAGGCTGCCCATGCACGGCTTGGAGGATCTCGCATTTTCCATTGTTGTCTCACACAGCTCCAGCCTTTCACCGTTTATTCTCTACCAAATTGATTCTATCGGGTAATTTGCATGTAACTTGAAATGGCTCCCATGCTTATTCTCCACCGGACCCATCAAAAAGAAGTCGTAGATCTTACCAAATTTCTAATGCTGCAGAAGCCAATGAGATACTCACAAGAATATCTTCGCAGTGATTCCGCAGAAAACTATGAGTCTCTTTTTGGTTTCTACCGGGACCTTACTGCATTTCCATCAAATTTGCCCGAATAGCAATTAGCGGTGGGACGCCAAAATGTCGTGCGGGAGGTTGTTCGGTACGGAATTTGATGATCCTTTGGCCAACCTTACCAGAGATTGAAATACCGCCGTGATAAACGTACCGTGGTTCTGCATGATGTAAATCACTTATCGTATGGGTAATTTCGTTAAGTAGTGAGATGCATCGCAGGCTCTAGAAGAAGCAACTCAAAGAGGCCGAGGGATGAAGATGAGGTAGTCGCAGAAATTGAGCTGACTCTGGGGATTAAAAGAGCCTTACCCATAAGCCGGGCCGTGGCTGAAAACAACAGAAGGGACTTAAGGATTTTGATGCGGTCCAAACCGCAGATAAACTTTTGATCCGCTGGTGAGGGAAGGACGACTGGTTACCAGAGGGCATCCCATGCCACCGGCGCGGAAGATAAGATATTGTGGTTATCATAACACTAATTCCTCACCCATCAATGATTGGCTGAAAGTGTCTGCAGAGTCTCGATCTGTAAGGTAATCTGTGAGGATACATCCGAAATCTGATGGCAAGATGAAGATTGATGGCAAACCTTCCCCTCGCATGATTTCTCCGCCGAATGGTCTCCTCGCAGCATGACCCCTAAAGGCATGGGAAAAGATGAAAGTGCTGATAATTTAAAAGAGCCTGTAAAAATGGCACCTGTGCAGGACCTCAAACTCCATACAGATTACTGTCAAGAACTGAAAGAGAAAGTTCAGTTCAAAAATAGCCAACCAAAAAAGAGGTGAAACATCCGTGCCATAGTGATATCACAATGCAATCTTACTAATAAATGGCGCGAGGCGCAAAGAGTAAGTACATTATGAAGAAATAAAAGCTCTTAAGAACGGTGGAGATACAGAAGAGATGTGTAATACCGAGAACAAGCAGAAGAAATTACATGGAGGGAACTAGGAATACCCTACTGGGCTGTTCATCTCTTTTAAGCATTGTTGAATGAAGGCTTGAAGCTCATGAAATGAACGTTTCGCACGCAAAGGATCGTGATTAAGTGGCTACAGCAAAATTTCGAGTCAACTACGACTACCCGCATGAAAGACTTGGAGTCTGAATTTCCAGGACGACTCTGCCAGATATAAAATTAAAGTCGACTTTGACTACTGGAGAAGAGATTCGATCAGCATTGGGTTCATCCCGGTGAGTACGTATGAGGAAGGAAATACTCATGGATATAGATGGCGTAAAGGGTACTGCCTGCGGTTGAGGGAAAAGCTGCAGAGAAGAGTGCAAAATGTTGAGGAAATAAAGAGCCGGAGTGTACCGCAGTAAGAGAAGCAGGCGAATGGCGCCTAAAGAAGAAATCCGATGAGAAGGGTCCTTCGTGATGCATGCATGGCTTCTTCCTCCCATCAGAATCTGCGTAGCCTTTACAATCGCGCTACAAGAGGAGATTTACTCGATTTCGGCTGAAAGTGAGTCGCATCTACTCGGCTCAAATTATACTCAATACCTATTAAAGCAACTTTGGGATAAGCCGCCAAACATCGCCACTTGGGAAAACCGCTTTGATGGAAAGGATACTGCCAATGGAAGCCTCCTCTACCTAAGATGTCGTTGATGGAGGAGCCGCTTATCAATATAATGCCATATTCCACGCTTAGAAAGCCTTGATGACGGATGAAGACGGCTTAAACCATGATCCCTTAGAGACTCTCGGTCAAAATTCTTCCGAGTACCTTTAGGAGCTGTATGTTGAGTTGATGATTGGCCCAAAACCCTCATCACTTACGCTCTTCGGCTACATTGGATTTAAGGGGCATACAAATTTGGTTTTGGAGAGACTGATTCACGCTAATTGCTATATATTCCTTCCAACTATGCACCAAACTTTATCTAAATCAGATGTGGATGACGTGGAGACTATATACGCCGGCTGATCTCGTAAGCCGCACGCCTTTGTTTCGAAATTTCATCGAATAAGGGACGGAAGCTGATTGTTTCTCCGCAAAGTATGGAAAGGAAGGTCCAAAGTAATGTATCTGGCAATATGGATCACAGCCACTCCCAAAGCAAAATGGGTTCGAATAAAGCATAATTTTGATGGGTAACCTAACTGATGGCAAATAAAGGAAAGCTGGGATACTTTATGCCTACCACAAATTGGAGAGATAAAATGTTGGCGCATGATTCCAAATCAAGGCCGATGTGGCTACTAGTGCAAATCAATCCGTAATATAGAGAATAAATTAGTAAATCTCTTAAGGAGTTTAAAAAGATTGCTTTCGTTTTGGATTATATGTGAGATGCTCGGATCTAGGATCGCTCTCTACGTTGAACATCGACATCTATTGCTCGCATCAACCTATAAACAACCTCCGGTAAGATCTATAAAGAAGAGGTAATCAGCTGATGTGAAGAAGGAGGATTGAAAGGCTATTGGAAGCAAATCCCCATTCCCGCCGCAAGGTACGCGCACAATGGATTTTGGAAATATAGTTCCCTGCTAAGGTGAAGAACGGGAAGATGAGAGTTTGTGGCAGACTCGCGATCTTAAGGCGCTACCCAATGGATGGGTATCCGATGCCAATTGCCGATTTGTTAGTAGACGCAGCAAATGGATATGAAGCCATTAGTTTTATGGATGGTAATGTCTTTGCCATAATCGATCTTTCATGGCAATAGAAGATATTTCAAAACGGCTTTAGATGCCCCTCGCCAATACTTGGCTATTTATTTGAATGGATTGTAATGACGCTTGATTGAAGAATGCCGCGCGTAACTTATCAAAGGCCAGCGAATTAAGTATATCTTAGCGAGTTGATCGGCAAAATTGTGGAGATCTATACTGATGACGTGAGTAGGCCAAATCTAAAGACTATGAGAGACACTTATATCGGGATCTAAGAAGAAGAACTTTGAAATGCACTAGAAAACATGGCTCAAAGATGAATCTAAACAAATGTGCTTCCTGAGTGTCACCTCGCAAGAGTTCCTTTTGACCTCCTTATCTAAGTAAGGAGGAATTGAAGCTGGAAAAAAGAGTACGGAGGCAATAGATAAAGCTTGTTCCCCCAACTAATCTCACATGCACTTACAAATTACGCAGAAGATCACCCCCTGTAGTTAGTTCATTCTAATTTATCGTATAGAATCTTGTCCCTTTCCATTATTATTAAAGTTCTCAAGAGGAATCCTCAAGAATTTGTATGGGGGTGACGGCAAATGCGTTTTGATGAAATTAAAGAATACATGAAGGCAATTCAATAAATTTATACCTCCACAACTTAAAGCATTCTGTCAGGACGCGGGCGCTCGAGCACTTTAACGATAGATCGTGGCTCCCCATGCAAGAGTATGTATAAAGGAGCGAATATAGTTTTATCTTAGCCGGTGTCAGTTAGGGACCTGCAGGACAAGATATCTGCCATGGAAAAAATCTGTGCGCTTATGTGTATTAATTATGTACTGCTTCCGTGATTATTTATTAAAAAGCCAATGCGGATTATCAAGCCGATGTGGATCAAGATATAGCTGTCATGCCACCTTTAAAATGGGAAGAATTGGCAAAATGGATCTTTAGCTCGGCTCTGAATTTGATTTAAAAATTAATGACCGCAAAAAGCAGTTGAAGGTAATAAATCTATTGCCATTTCCATTACTGCTAAATCATGATCTTTAGCACCGTGAGGATAGTAGGTAATTGTACCTTGACTCTATTTCATGGTCTTATCCCCGCAGCAGCTAGGGCTGTGGGGCGCTCGCATTCCTCGCTAGTTCTCCACAGGAATACTTTTGAGTATGCTATTCCTACTGAATTCCCATGATCACTAACTGCTAAGAGTATGAAGTATCATAGAGGGCTCTGCCTTAAGGCAGAAATAAAATGCTTTGCCGCTGAAATCTTGAGACTCGAAATGCGGATCAAACTGTTTGGATTGGGCCAAGTTGAATATGAGGGTGAAAATTGACGCCAAGCTAAGAGGTCAATAATATATGAGGAATGCCGGAACTTTTAAAAGCTTCGTGTATAAATCCTGCATCATATCCCTAGGGTGGCAATGAAGTAGCCAAAATAAGCTGGCCCAAATTGTTTCCCTGATATCGCGGAAAATCAAGAAGCCCTACCTTGGTAGGGGAGAATATTCCAGATGGCCGTATTGTGGTTGGCTGCATCGAGGCATGAAATCATCAAATCATGCTGATCCATCGCAAAGTTACCTTAAGCCTCCAAAGTACAAAGCCCTTAAGTCTGGCCCCTTCTCAAATGATCATTTGTATTACAAGTCTATAGATGGAGTATTGCTCAAGTGTCTAAGCCGGCAAGAGGGCCAGAAGGTGATGTATGAAGCGCATGAAGGATTATGTGGTGCACATCAATCAAATTCATCAATGAAATGGATAATCGAGAATCGCTTTATTTTTACCAACTATGCCGAAGATTGCTTCTTGACTATTATAAAGGATGCCATGAACGCCGTAATTTGGGCACAGAACAACACACATAGTCCAAAAGGCTCCAGATCTCAAGTGCGGTGAACCTAATAATCAAACCTTGGCCATTTAGAGGATGGGGTATAGGATTTAATTGGTCGTGATATATCCTCCTTCTATAGCGACATAAGTTTAGTGCTCTTGGCCACGGATTATTTTACCACCAATGGCTTTCATTCCTCCTGGCTAGTTGAAAGTTACGCCGTAAAAATATGATCACTTGCGAAGAGTATATATAATTTATAGGTTTGGGATCCCCTAAAACTATAACAAATCATCAAGTTAAAACCTACTTACTTCTTCTCTGAATTTCCTATGACTTTGCCAAAGACATGGGACTGTCAGATAATCTTTTCCTCCTTATTATGCACAGCCAAATGCAAGCGCGTACATCCAATAAGATTGCGATCAAGATCATCTAAAAGAAGATTGATGAAAACCGGCGAGATGGTATCCGGCTCAATGAAGCTACTGTGGGCTTCATCTTTGACGGCTCGAAGCCGCCGGGCCAACCTCAACGCCCCGCGAACCGGCCTTCATGCACGCGCCCGCCCTACCGCTGAAGTTCCTCCGCAACCGGGTCTAAAGTAAGAGCTATGTTGCAAAAAAAAGATTCTGAAGAAGAAGATTATACAAATTTTGGATGATAGATGAATTGAAGATCATACCTTTATCTGGCCCTACAAGTACTGGAAAACATTGAGAAGAATAAAATACGTAAGGCCCAGATATAACAAGAAAGTTAGAGAAAAGTACCTTGGAAGGCAGGGACTCGCTCTTAAAACTATATCACATTGAAACCAAAGACAGTATCTTGCTGGTCTCCAAATTCAAGGCCCTTCAGAAAATGCGCGGCCCCGTAAATGCATATATATTTGAAGACTGCTCAAGAATTTACTGCATTTTAACAAAATCTGCACGAGCATCTTAAAAAATATTACCCCAAAGATCGGGCTGGTCTTCGTAGAAGAGAATTTGAATCCTCAAACGGGGCTTAGATAAATAATTTTAGTGAAAAAATATGAAGTTGTGGAATGTTCGCATACGATTCCGTCGCCTACCAAAATACCATGATCTTAAAGTGCTGACTCAACATTCCCTCAATCGCTGGTTTATCGAAAAGAGAAAAGATGAGATCCTCGAATGATATTGACTCGCCAAATCATTTGTATGTAAGACTAAGATCTAATCACTCAAAGTGATGTCGCAGATTCGAAAATCACATACTCAAGAACCGCTTCCCTGAATCAGAGAGGACACTCAAGACATCTTATCTAACCAACACAAGATCATATAAAATGCACACCCATCCCCACCATTCCAACGCATCAATCCTAGTTTACAAACTACTTCCCTTAACAAATCCTACAAGAACAGATTGGGGATTGCGGATCTCAAGAAGGGCAAAAGAGGCATGGTCCCCGGTGAGCTCCAAATACCCTCGGCTGTCCCCTCCACTGGAGGATGACTCTCCCCCTCGCGAAAGCCAACGGCCCGTAATGGTATTAGGTCCTCATTGGTGCGCGAGTGACATCACCGCTTAGGGCCGAGAGGGATACTTGAAGGTGGATAATTTGATGATCAACCGATCAATACTCTTGCCATCCATGGCATCCAGCGGTTCTCAGAGTTTCTCCCCGGCATCTACCCTATCACCACTCGGCCGCTTCAACCGGGACATCGCTCTCCTCAAGCAGAGTGCTGGAAAGATGAAAAGTTAATCAA